>CM023453.1:137992224-138144805 GCA_013339765.2 Haemaphysalis longicornis | reverse complement strand
TGACGTCTCCTTGCAGGCCTCAAAAAAGCATAATCAAATCATACACATGATCAGGCGAGTTGCCACCAAGAAGCGAGGCCTAAATGAATCCGGTACCTTTCGATTAATTGAAGCTTTTGTCCTCTCGAGAGTCACTTACGTCAACCCCCTGTCTTCTTCTCCACAAGGAAGACATAGAGATGCTTTATATAATGATTAGAAAGGCGGTCGAGCAGGCCATTGGTCTTCTCATGAGTGCGTCCACACAGAGGCTGCTTAGCACGGGGCTCCACAACACGGTGGAAGAGCTGATAGAAGGTCACCCTTCTAACCAGAAGGTCCGACTCAGAACTGCGGTGGGTAACCGCATGGTTCACCAGATTGGCTGGGCAGCCCAGAATGTCACTCCGCTTGACGTACTCCCAGACTCTTGGCGACTAAAACTAAAGATGCTCCATTTGCTTAGAAATATGAACCCCTCACATGACGAGGGTCACCGAAAAGCACGGGCTCAAGCGCTAAACACCACCCTCGGTGGGGATCATGCAGTTATCTACACAGACGCCTCCAAACATCAAGGGCAGCAATACGCCATCATCGTGGCTACCTCCAGAACCAACCTCCTAGCGTGTACCTCGCTTAGGACCCAAGAAATGACGGCAGCAGAAGAGGCAGCCATCACCTTGGCTCTCATTCAACCAGGGGTTCGGAGGGTATTCACCGATTCCCAACAAGCATACTGGAATTACCGAATTACCAGTCGGGTTGGGTGTCCTGACCTGCACTGCGCGTGCTAAAAAACCACTCCCCAAGCGGTTCCATTCAGCTCATCTGGACACCCCCTCACGTTTCAATGGAGGGCAACAAATACGCCCACCCAACAAGCCTGCGCTTTTACCTTCCCTGCTATGGAACTGCACGAGGACAGTCATCCGCTTGTCACGTTCAGGGAGATAACCCAGCATTATCGCCTTCTGAGACAGACCGTACCTGCCAGAGAACAACAAACTACCCTACGGCTCATACAATCCGGGCTCCTTCCCACAGCCTACGCGTCTTCACTTAATACATCCGAATCGCTACGACGCTGAATGTAAATTTTGCTCAGAAGTAGGAACTCTCCGCCCCGTAATCGGGGTGTGCAACTTTAGCCCTGAGCACCCTCCTCTCTTTCCTTCAACTAACCAACAAGAGCAATGGGAGATGCTGTTGTCCAGGCTCTCTCTACCTACCCAGCTTCAGCGGGTGGACAGATTAAAGGCCGCGCGGACTGCATATGGGCCCCACAGAAGAAGGAATCACTCCCCAGGGCTGCACTCTGGGCCGTTCAGAAATCTGAACAGAAGTATTTCTTCCTCCTCTTCCTCCTTCTCTGCCGCAAATCTCGTCGCCTCCGTCCGCGGCGCAGAGACGGAGAAGTCAGATCGTCTAACACCTGGTTGGAGCTTACTTTAGTTTAATAAAAAAAGTTTCCACTCTTGTGCTACACCAGTACAACTCAACCAAACACCGTTCATGCATCATGCATCATGCATTGATTTAACCTTACCAAGAATATCGCTTTGAAGTAATAAATTGTGTGGTTAAGTGCATTTCACTTCTCTCTGGTTTTACTATTTGTAGAGCGATGTGAGTGAATTTAAGTGACGTCGCATGGGTAATCGTTATGGGTGCCGTTTACAGCTTTGCTTTCCAACCACATTCACGGGGTGGATTGGCGCGATTTTTTTCCCCGTACGAAACTTGGCCGGGAGTTTTATGACCAGAGAAGCATTGAAGGACTCTGATATAACGCTCTCTCTGTGATTGGATTGGAAGGCGTGACGTAACATCACCAGTTGGCGGGAAAGCTTACGTCACCCACTACCAACTTGAGCCTGCGTAAAAGTGACGTCAATGTTCGTTACAGCTTGCAAGTGGCGGCTGCTGTAGCCTTGAATTAGAGCAAAAAATTTCACAGACCTTCGGCGCCGTGAAACCTTGGTGAATTTGCAGAAGGCGCAGTTTCGGAAGACGCGCAATTTAAAACTGTTTTCTAGAGAAATAATACTTTTGACTGTTTCCAACTCGGCGATAACGGCGCAAGAAAATATCCCACCATATTTAGTTTTTTATCTTTGCCAATGAAATAGAAATTATCTGTTTTGTGTAACAGTAACGTAAGAGGGCAGTACAAGCGTCTCCATTACAAAGAACCCTACGCATGGCATTCCTCCACACTCTTCTCGGTAGTAGGCACTTTAAGCCCGTAGTGCTCTGGTGGCTCACATGATCGAATTCAAGAGAAGAATAACAAATAAAACCGACTGTTTTATTTATTACTGCCCTGATTGAGGGTGAGCTTCACGATTGAATGAATCGGCAGGATCCGTAGGCTCCGCGGGTATCAAGCGTAGCGTTTCGCTCTGCTTACTGCGTCATGCAACGGGTGGTCACGACCATCTTATTTTGTGTTCCCGCCGTAAACATTTAACATAGCAGCGGACGATAGCGTGGGAGCGGTGGCGGACCGGAAGGTGATAACGAAACAAAGCTTGCATCGAAGAAGAGAGCTCAGCTATGTTAGTAAAAGTAATTGAAAGAAAGAGATAGATACGACAAAAAAAATCGCGCCAATCCACCCCGTGAATGTGGTTGGAAAGCAAAGCTGTAAACGTTACCCACAACGATTACACATGCCACGTCACTTGAATTCACTCACATCGCTCTACAAATAGTAAAACCAGAGGGAAGTGAAATGCACTTAACCCCACCATTTATTACTTCAAAGAGATATTCTTGGTAAGGTTAAATCAATGCATGATACATGAACGGTGGTTGGTTGAGTTGTATTGGTGTAGCACAAAAGTGGAAACTTTTTTTATAAAGTTAAAGTAAGCTCCAACACGGTGTTAGACGATCTGACTTCTCCGTCTCTGCGCAGCGGACGGAGGCAACGAGATTTGTGGCAGAGACGGAGGAGGAGCAGAAGGAAGAAATACTTCTGCTCAGATTTCAGAACGCCCAAGAGTGCAGCCCAGGGGAGCGATTCCTTCTTCAGTGGGGCCCATATGCGATCCGCGTGGCCTCTTTTCTGTCCACCCGCTTAAGCTGTGTAGGTAGAGAGGATCTGGACAGTAGCATCTCCCATTGCCCTTGTTGGGTAGTTGACGGAAAGAGAGGAGGGTGCTCAGGGCTAAAGTCGCACACCCCGATTACGGGGCGGAGTGTTCCTACTTCTGAGCAAAATTTTCATTTCAGCGTCGTACCGATCGGATACATTAAGTGAAGACGCGTAGGCTGGTGGGTAGGAGCCCGGATTGTATGAGCCGTAGGGTAGTTTGTTGTTCTCTGAAAGCTCAGGGTAAGACGAAGGTACGGTCTGTCTCAGGAAGGCGAATAATGCTGGGTTATCTCCCTGAACGTGACGAGCGGGTGACTGTCCTCGTGCAGCTCCGTAGCAGGGAGGTATAGCGCAGGCTTGTTGGGTTGGCGTATTCATTGCCCTCCATTGAAGCGTGAGGGGGTGTCCAGATGAGCTGAATGGAACCATTTGGGGAGTGGGTTTTTAGCATGCGCAGTGCAGGTCAGGACACCTAACACCACTGGTAATTCCAGTAGGCTTGCTGGGAATCGGTGACTACCCTCCGAACCCATGGCTTGAGTGAGAGCCAAGGTGACGGCTGCCTCTTCTGCTGCCGTGATTTCTTGGGTCCTAAGGAGGTACACGCAAGAGGTTGGTTCTGGAAGTAGCCACGATGATGGCGTATTGCTGCCCTCGATGTTTGGAGGCGTCTGTGTGATAACTGCATGATCCCCACCGAGGGTGGTGTTTACCGCTTGAGACCGTGCTTTTCGGTGACCCTCGTCATGTGAGGGGCCAAATTTCTAAGCGAAGCGAGCATCCTTAGTTGCAGTCGCCAAGAGTCTGGGAGTACGTCAAGCGGAGTGACATTCTGGGCTGCCCAGCCAATCTGGTGAACATGCGTTACCCACCCCAGTTCTGATTCCGACCTTCTGGTTAGAAAGATGGCCTTATATCAGGTCTTCCACCGTGTTGTAGAGCCCCGTGCTAAGCAGCCTCTGTGTGGACGCACTCATGAGAATACCAATGAGAAGGACCAATGGCCTGCTCTACAGCCCTTCTAATCATTATATAAAGCATCTCTGTCCTCCTTGTCAAGAAGACAGGGGGTTGATGTAAGTGACTCTCGAGAAGACAAAAGGTTCAATTATTCCAAAAGTAGCGGATTCCTTTAGGCCTCGCTTCTTGGTGGCAACTCGCCTGATCATGTGTATGATTTGATTAATGCTGTTTTGAGGCGCTGCAAGAAGACGTCACTCTTGGTGTTAGCCTGGAGATGTAGGCCCAGGATCTTGATGCTAGGGATTGGAGTGATGGCCTGGCCATCAAGGAGTATTTGAATGTATTCCTTGATTTGGCGTGAGGGCGGACGACAAGGAGCGGTGATTTTTTACGTGAACACTGGAGGCCACAGGCTTTAGCACAGTGGCGTACTAGAAGTGAGATGCCATGCATTGGTGTGAGCTTCTTTTAATTTTTGTAACTCTTAGCACATGAGCAAGGTGCGCACAGGGCCGCTAGATGGGCGTGAGTGGTTGCGTGACGCTTTCACGTGGCATTCAGCAAAAACGCAGGGGGAAAACCCGTAGATGTTCTTGGTGAGTACACCAACTGTCTTCCCCGTCGTCGCGTGGGCTCGTAGCTAAATCGGTAAGACAACGAGCTCTCGCTTTGTTAGTCCATTAGTTCCAGGTTCGATTCCCTGCGGTGCCAGTAAATTCTTTTATTTGTTCGCTGGAGTTTTCTGTTGACACCAACGGTCGCGAAAGAACCCTTGGGGGGTAGAGGTAAAAAGCTTTGCTTTAAAAAGATTGTGTGATGCTCTTCAGCTCAACGCTCGCCTTTCGCTCGCTTTTGTCACAACCTTACTTAATCGCATTCTGGAGTGGACGCCAATTTAACTCAAGGAAATGTGTTTTCCTTGCCATCCTCAGCTGCCGCCCTAATTTTTATAATGCATGCAAGTGTTTTGATATCTTTTATGTGCAATAGTTGATGCATTGGTTGTCATCTTTATGAGTAAAGGGTAATATTACGCAGCCTGTCGCCATAGCTATACGTGCATTACGCAAGCGGTTGCTTACGTTGTGGTTACGCATAATCATGGCTGATTCACTGAATATGCAGTCGAGAATAGGGCCCCTGCTCACTTCTGCCGCCGCATGTCTTATCTGCTAGAGTCGCGTCATCGGCTACACACCGCTCTACTGGCCTTGTGCAGGGGCCATGTTACGGCATGAAATATGTTCTTGGGCGGTCGTTGGCTACCTGTTTTCCTCAGCAAGGCGACAGCTGGCGACGTTGTACGAGCACATTTTTCTTTTGTTTGTTACTTCCTTCACTTGTTCACGCTTTGAACATCCGGATTTTAAGGACTGCAGAAACATTGATGCGTGCAAGAAATGTGACGTAAACGTAACTGATGACCGTTAATGCTGTAGTTCTGCTAGTTAAAATGATCAGCGGCCGCATATGAATTATGGTTGAAAAGGCACTCGTTATTATCGGAGGGTGCTGCAACCGCCCCATATCAATTTAGCTTGTCCTTGAAGAAACATTTTTTCGCTGCTTTCTTCAAAGAGATTCAGCTGCTTGGAGTTCAACTGAGGGCTAGTGAGACATTACCGCGGGAACAAGTGAACAGCTTGTGACAACTTGGGACTCCGCCAACGTTGTACGCCCGTTTTGTGCTATTTCTCTGTTTTTGGTAAAGTTGTAAACACTTCTGCGACAACATGTGGTTGCCTTGTCGTGTAATTAGCCGGACTGCTACGAGTTTGGGAGGCTTCAGATGTATTTCAGAACACCGAAAAACAGTGAAACAGACAGAAAAAGAAGTAAGGTCTTCGAACCCCCATTTATAATACTGGAGGCGCAACTGGAAAATTCTTCGTTTACTTTGCAACCACCTTTTTTTGCCCGCAGTCCGACACCAATAAACCACTTTTGAAAACCGCACGGACTGCTCTCTCTGCAAATGCTAGCACTTCGGGATCCCTCTCGGGCACCCGCACCCCACGTGGTATCCATCCCCCTCTCTCCACAGTGCGGACAAAGCGGGCGCCGGCTGGAAGAAACACAACCGAATTTGTGTTCACAAATTTACAAAACGGAGTCACATTTTCGGCAAGCACTGCGCAAAAGGTAGTGTTTGTATAGCAGCCATATGTCTATATGTGCGCTCTTCATTTTGTTTTCCCGCCATGCAAGCCAGTCCTTAACGTATCTTTGCCGTGCCGTACGACCACTCAATTCCTTCGGGTTCGGGTTCGGGTTACCCAGAAGGTGCTGTCGAACAATCAAGCCGTGCGAAGGAGGAGCGCAATGAACGCGAAGCGGCGCCAACGCAGGCCCAAAGCACTCCGTGCGCAAAACTACCGTCGCCGAAGCAGACGACAAAAGCCGACGGAATGCGTTCCGCCAACGCGCCCGCCGGCGCACGGGTAGGGTCCCTAGAAAGGGTCCCTAGAAATTATGCTAGTCTGCCGTCCGCGCGCTTTCTCTATGGGAAGGCGTGTCCGCGCCGCTGATGCACGCACAGCGCTGCGCAGAGGGCGCTGCGAGCAATCGGAGCGCCCGAGCGGCCGGAGCGAGAGCGGCCGCAGGCCGGCCTGTGCCGCGCGCTACTGCCGCGGAGCGCGAGCGCGCATCGGGGTTTGTCGGCCACTTAGAGCGGTGAAATCGAATGGTACGAGGTACATCAGCTCCCAATCAGCTCACTATAAGACCTTTTAGTTTCACGTCCCGAGTTTTTCGCGAATTGGGCTACGGAGCCTCTTTGCGGCCGCTGAATTTCGCGAGTGAGACCGAAGGATGAAACCGCAGCAACCAGCGTAGCCGTTTCACTACCACCGCTTGAACCATTATTAAAGTGAAGCTTTCAATGTCTCACTGATGGCCTATGTCGCCTCGAAAAAGCACTGCAAGAAAGCCAACTGTCTCTGACGAAAGTGATATTTGTGAGTAAAGTGAGAGGAAAAAAAAAACGCTTCCCGTGGTCAGAATCGAAGCTGGCTCCATCGCGTTTTGAAGCCGACGTCTATCTCAATGCGCAATTCCAACATGGTCAAAGCAGTTTGGATTTGGAGAGGAGTGCAGTCAGAAAAAGTATCCACTCCTCCACTCCGCAACGATGGTTGAACACGAAGCTTTCTTTGCGTGAAATCAAACGGCGAAGGGTCGATGTCAAATCCGGCGCGATCATAAGCCCAAAAATGCGTGCGAGTAAAAGTGAAAGCTCAATCTAGTCAAAGTCAAAACTCAGACGACAAGGAATCGCTCACAAGAAAGCTGGGCGTTCAACCATCAATGTTCAGACAGTGAGATCCCGTTCAAAAAGAGCTCCCTGCGGCACCAGAAGCTGCGTTTGTTCCACATCGAAACTACCGGGTCATTCCCGAACGTCATTGACGGTGACAAGCACGCAGACGGCTGGTAGGCTGACAAAAAGAAAAAAGAAAGCTTGAGTAAAATGTGCCAGCAAAAACTTGTTCAATTGGGCAGAGTGCGGGGGGAGGGGGGATCAAGCGAGGTATATATGGTCATGACAGTATAAATAAACGTCACTATTTTTACTCCTTGGTTTCAAACAGCCGCGATTATAAGGATTGGCCATAACACAAATATTCTCCCGTTTTGCTTTCCCCGCGTGCGCCTCGCAATTCCCTTCGAGTGTGTGGGTGATCAAAAAGAACCTGTGCAATGACGAATGCAAGCGAAGTTACTGATTTGCAGCCGGGTGTTATTAACAATCAGTTTCACGTACACAATGCTGGCGAATGTTTCAAATCCTGGTATTCACGAAAATTACAGGCACGCAAAAGAGGTTTGATAGTACCCAAATTTTTGAAAATTTCGAGGTAAGCGGAGTGTTGGGTTAAGCGAAATGCGAAAAATGTATACGGCCAGATCACTGGAATAAGAGCTAGTGCTGGTAACAAACGCTCCAATGCATAGGGACGCTTCCGAATACAGGCAAAATAATTTGCAGAAAAAAAAACATTTTTTTTCTAGGTATTGCGGAAAAAGAACTGCGTGATGCTCGCCTGTTTCGCCTTCGCATCTGGCCCCAAAAAAGTGTTCTCGAGCTTCTCAATGCCGCATCAACTGTTGGTCGCCAACGCTATATTCTATCTTGCTGTGAAGCAGGCAAAGCATATGTTTTTCTTGTTCCTGCCGTTTTTGGCACTTCTTGAGACACGTCGTCGTCCACATGATCAGAAGCGTCTTCCCCAGCTATATCAACAATGTAGGCGTCGGACAGCACTCCGCTAACGGGACATCGGCCGCGCACAGTGCGTACCCCGCGCAAATTTGCCGTTCGCGACGGTGTTCGGCGCGTAATGGGAGCTAAGCTTTAACCGAGAGCTTCAGCTGCCTGCAGCGGATGTTGCATTGCGTCCTCTTTGTCAACATTTCGAGATATCCGTGATCCCCGAAAAGTCGTTTCGAGACAAAGGGTGGAAAATGTCGCCTATGGCAGGTATATGCACGGCAAAAAAAGGTTTCGACTTAACCGGTATTTCGAGATATCCGAGTTCGAGTTATGGAGAAATCACTGTATCTGATGACTGAAGGTGATAAAACTTCGTATGCATGTGCACACGTCTTGATGTTTTATTCGGCATTTACATTTAACAGATTCCCAGTTGACTGGACGTAACTGAGGGGGCCGCGAAGACGTGCGCTTAAGGGCCTCCAGATCAACGATGCGAAAGGTCAGAAGGCACCGGTTCTAGCTGCTTTATTTACATACACGTACAGGGGACATCTTGGGAAACTTGCAAAGAAAGACGGTTCCAAAGAGCCATACAAAAAAGCGGAGCGCCGACACACCACACACACATTTTCACGCGCTGAATAATTCATCAGTTAACAACGGCGGGGGTATTCACAAAGAACGGTTGTTTGCTAGTTGAAGTCCCGCATGATGTTTCCACGCTGCAAAACGACGCTGTGCCGGCAGTGCTTTCCCCAAGCCCCCGAGTATGTGTCGAAATCGAAATAGCGTAGCGACACGATTCCGCGGTTTTTACAAGGCTCGATCCTTCATAATACGCGAAAACGTACTCATGTCACTTCACGCTTTTGGTTAAAACTCTTCGTACTGTGAGAGCGAACTTATTTGGCTAATCTGGTTTGTCGACAGAAACGGATAGGGTTCGAGAAGGGGCAGTTAAAATGGGCTGAACCCGCCCAGAAATAGGGCAGAACTACGAAGGCAGCAGCGGCACGGCAGAGCGCCGTCCGCCGATGCCCATCGCGCCGGCCGGCCACCGCGCTCCGATTGACTGCAGCGCCGCCGCTGCATGCATCACGGAGGAGCCCCCTTCGCGGCCGGCGGACGGCAGACTAGCACATATTTTAAGTGCGAATGCACTTTATAAGCGACCCCAAACCTTCCACCGCCGGCGGCGGCGTCCGCAGTCCTCCTCTATATATATATATAAAAAAAAAACAGCATCCGGCGCCAGGTTTCGATCCGAGGACTTTGCGGCCGCAGCGCGACGCTCTACCGACTAAGCCACGGACGCTTTTTTTTTTTCTTTATTGCATATTTTGTCAACAACACACACATTACAAAATCAACCTTTGAGGTTGAAGGACAATAAACCTCCGCCAAACTTTTAGTTGGCGCTGAAATGTTGGTGCACTTTCATTACACTAAGCTCATTTAACAAACACAAAATTCGTGATCACAATCATCATTATTCACCACATCTCGAAGACTACAGACGTCTTCAACAAAATAACTATTTACAGACCGCGCGTCAACTGAATTGTGACGAACGTCCATTCTGCTACGCCATATTGCGTGCAAACCTAAAAGAAAGAGCAGGTCGTATGGAATACTGTCCGTGTTTACTGAAAGGTATCTAATTCCTTCGGCTGTTAGTGGCAAATCTTTTTTTATAGTTCTTTGAAGGACGTCCCAGAAAAAGACTGCGTCCCAGCAATCCAGGAAAACGTGCTCCACATTTTCGGGTTTTTGCACAAAAAGCAGTCTGAACCCCACGGTACAAAAACAGCCCCCTTCGCTCTTCCCATGTCAGTACCGGAAAGGTGTCCGTGTGAAGCTTAAAGAAAAACGTCTTTGCAGCCCCTCGCACTGCCATTTTTTTGACCCTCTTTTAAAACGTCGCGGCCGGTGCTGTCACGGTATCTGGATCGGTAGATTGGTTCGGGGAACAGGAATTCAGTTAGGTCTCTGGAAAGACGCTTACGGGAAACATTGGACAGGTATTCCATCGAAAACCGGGCCGTGAGAAAACGGAAGGATGCGACTACTTCCCGCAGAAAACCGCTACCACTATGCCTTACATAGTCAACAGATGAAACAACAAAATTTGGCAGGGCTGTCGCTAATGACATTTGCAAATAGGTTCGAAATAAAGGGTCTGTCTGGTCCCTTGAAAAGAAAAACCTTGACACAAGCTGTATCACAAAAAGGTGTGGTAACGCCAGACCACCATCCTCCAGTCTGCGGAACAAATTGCTGCGGCTTGTTCGCTCGAAAACCGACTGCCAAACGAAAACTGCAAACAGGCGATGGAACTTTTGCACATTCATCCGGGAACACGATAAAACCTGCATTATATACCAAATCTTGGCCACCAGAAACAAGTTGCACACAGTTGCACGCGCACGCGCACAGTTGCACGCGCAAGCCACGGACGCGACGCTGATATCAGTGTTAGTAACGCGCCTTATATCTTTAACGCATTCAAACTACGTCGTCAGCGGCGTGCGTTGGCGACTCAGCGGCGTTATAGCGGCTTGATAACTGCGTGGTGTACACGTGATACTACAAACCCGATGGAAGAGATGGAAGAGAAGGCGGCGAGGCGGTGGGCTGCGGGGGCCGAGCGCAAGCGCCGCAAGCGGGCCGACAACCGTGCATTCCCACTTTCACATTCTCCCCCTCGGGGAAATGCGGGGGAATTTTTTTCTAGGGACCCTAGCACGGGGAACACCGGCCGCTTGACCATTCGCTGCGCCATCTACATTGTGCTCCGCGAGTAGTGGACATCAGGAGCCCGCAGGAGAGAGCGAAGTCGGCGCTCCTGTTTATCTTGCTCCGTGGTACAGACCTCATCGCGCGCATCGTGTCATCAGGCGGCAGCGCGTCGTCTGCTACTTTCGGGCTGCCGCCGCTCAAGAAGCAGTCGACGTTAACTGTGGCCGCCGTGAACGGGAAAAATAAATAGTGGGGCGCTGGAAAAACAGCTATGAGAGTTCTTTAACGCGCGAACAAAACGGTTGATGCCGGGAAGCAAGAACGAATCGCGGTCTTTTTCTACGACGCGCATCCTCATTCTGTAGCCATGAAGAACGCTAGCACGAGCCGTCACTGCGAGCTGCGAGATAAGTTGCCGTCGTATAGGCGCAGCCTTAACTTCAACCACTGTGGTTGAAGAAACTACAGCGTAGTCTCTCGAATGTCCATTTGGAAGCAAAAAAAAATCACTAAACCAGTCGTCGCTGGCTCATGTGCATCATGAAATGTCCTTATAGTTTCTGTAACTCACTTATGGAACGACGAGTGGCCCGACCGAGCTAGCATAGACTGGTGTATCATCCCCCGAGATTTTAAACTGCGCTCTTACACTCGTTGTATTATCCCCGCTGAAGGATACGCGCGCTGCACGTGGGGCGGACGTTGAAATACCAGATCACCTGTGGGATATCACGCGCGTCAATAGGACTGTGGTGGTGTTATACACCGCTGCTGCTCACCCAGCGGGCATATAAACAGTGTAAAAATACTTAACCTTGAAGATATCCGAAAAACGTACGATTTATTCTTAGCTGCCACGCCGCCCTTGTCAGCAAATTTTGCGGATGAGAGCGGAAAGTGTTCAGGTCGGCTTCAATTCAGAATTTTTAATACTTTCACTGACAGTCAGACGAGTAAGTTGCGTGTGTGTTCTGCAATTAAACCAAGAACGGGACTCTGCCTTATCGTCGGTGTTGTTCCGCGGTAAAATCTGTGCTAGGCCGTGCAATAAAAGTTCTTTTAAATCGAGAATCTAGCTTCCACGTAATGCTCCCAGGCTAGGGGGGATGGGGGGAAGGCGTCACTGCACAGCTTCTTATCGCAGGTAGCGAGCTTCTCTCGTTTAACAAGGTCCTCCTCAACCTGTCGTAAAGCTAGTTATGCGGTGAGCCACAGCTAGCAGGTGTCAGAGAACACAGAAGTTAAGAAGTAAACTAGGAGCTAATGTTATTGATAATGCACAAAACCGCACGAAGATACAAAAAATAAAGAACAGAAACATTGCGATCGCAAGGCCGAGACTCGGTTTTTTGGTTTCAAACGAGGTGCGTAATCAGCTGAGATTCGTCCTTATTTACGGCCACACAGATGAAAGTTCTCTAGATTGCGACGCCCGCTGCAGACAAAGCACGTGCTGGTCACGTGTCGGCAGGCTGATCTAGCGTTGAAAACATTCCAAAGCTCGCCCTGGTGGCTCGTGCTAGCAATCTTCACGGCTGCAGAATGCCGGTGCGCATCATATATAAGACTGCGATTCGTTCTTGCTTCCCTCCATCAACCGTTTGGTTTTCGCGTAAAATAAATCTCTGGACTTTTTTTCCAACGCCCCAGTAATTTACTAGTGCCGTTCACAGCGGCCACTGCCAACGTGGACTGCTTCTTGAGCGGCAGCAGCTCGCAAGTAGCGAACGACGCGCTGCCGCCTGATGGCGCGGTGAGCGCAACGAGATCTGTACCACTGGTCGGCGACTTTGGCTGTTTGTTGTTTCGAAAATTGGAGGGATACTAACGCCAGGGTGCTGTGGCGTATCCCTTCCCTCTCCCTCAGCGTTTCTTTCCACACCGTCTACGCTTCCGCGCCTCCTAACGCATGCGCAACAGCTCACCGGCGCCAATATTTTTTTAAATGCACAGCATTTCTTAGTCTCGCCTGTTCCTGCGTCGGACGGTGTCAACAGTTTCGCGTCCGCAGCAGGTGCGCCTCTCCTTCCCTCCTCTCTCTCAACAGCAGCTGGTGCGCGCATGCGTCGTAGTCAGCCCGTTCGCTCCGTCGCGGTCTCGGCCTAACAGGTGCGTGATAGCAGCGCGGTGGGTCGTGGAAGGGCGCGCGCTGCTTGCGCATGCGCGCTCTCCCCCCCCCCCCGTACTGCTCTCCCTCTACTGCGCGCGCTGCAAATATAGCGGCTAGCGGTCGCTCGTGTTTCAGTCACTGCGTTGCTCCTTCCTTCCTTGGTTGACGCTCGTGCCCACGTTTACTCGTGTCTGCTACTCCAGCATCACGGAAGAAGCGATGGAAGCAACACTGCCTTCAATCAGTACTGAGGCCCCAATGCTCTGCATTTACTTGTGTTCCCCTCGCGGGAAGGCGCGGGAATTTTTCGTTCTCTCGGCGCGCCCGGCGGGCCAGTTAGGTGCGTGCGTGAGCAAGCCTGCGGGCGAAGGGTTGCGCGGGATGTCTTAACGCCTCCACCGGCTGAAAGTTTCGCTGCATTATAAAATATATTCTAATGTATTTTAAATATGGGGCCGCGAAGGAAGGAGCGTCACCAGCCCTGCGCAGCTCTGTTTTGCAGCAACACAGGGCGAAACAGTTCAGCAAGTTTCTCGTCTTCTCCAAAGATGACAGGTAGGCAAATTAGCATTGTACAATTTTTAGTGAATTCAGAAAAGGCCGACCGATGGCACTTTTCTGTTTTCAAACTCTTTCGCGCATGTAACATGAAGTTAATGGACACGTCAGTCATCTTGGAATGGAAACTAATGTGCATATATATCCCAGCTCTGCAGGTACGCAAATTTTAATAGAAGCACACCCCACGCAGCACATGACTGTTCAGCCTTACTCAAGCCGGTGTACTTTGGCCGCCGGTGATTTTCTGCCCGGCCTTTTTCCGGCAGCCATGTTCAGACCATGTCCGAAAGTTGGCCTTTTGGCCGTATACGGCCGTACTCCCATGGCTGTCCAACGGCTAGTGTTCATGGGCCAGTCGACCGGCTTATATTCATATGGCCAGATTGTAGCCGTACGGCGCCGGCCATTCCAAAGCCACCCGTGTGCGGCCGAAGTACAGCCACAGCAGGACAGCCGGTGTGCGGTCGTCTGACTCCAGCCGGACTTAAGCTGCCGGAAATTCGTCCGTGCTACGGGCATTGGAGTATAGCCACAGTACGTTAACTGTACTGACGCCGGTGGACGACCACTGCATGCCGCGAAAGCAGATGACTCAGTAGCGCTTGCAGCAGCACAAACCCAGCATTTTGGGTCCACTCCATCCACATCAAAGTGAGCCCGCGCGCAACCACCAGCCGTCCAGCCTTCAGCGCAGCCTTGCTTAATTATCAGCGTCAGTTTACGCAAAAATTAATTTATTCAACAGTGCTCACAAATGGTCGTTCCTTTAATTGCTGTGCCTCTTTTACTGTCGAATACAGAAAATATTCAATTCATTGCAGAGCTGGAATAGATGTATTGTCCTGGTCGTGATATCTTCTGTGGAGCGGCTTACCTGTAATAAACGAGGAAGGATGACGGGGGGGGGGGGGGGGGGAAGTGTCGGAAGGCGCATACTTTAATGGGTTGAATTTCACAAAGATGAAAGTGCCGCTTGCAGCCAATTTCTTTTAGGACAATCTTCCTGAACACTTTCATGCTCTGACTAAATCAACTATTTTTACAACAGTTGATTGACCAGTTTTGTTGTATATAAAACCGGCGCGAACGCTTTTACGAAGCGTTTTGGTACTCCACAAAACACTCAGGAGCATTCAATATAATTTCCTTCACACAAAAGATATGTCCAGTATTTGCCCATTTTTCTTGCAAAGAATTTTTTACACGATCAACTTTTCACAGGGCTGATCCTACGAGAGATCGGTCAAGTAGTTTAGTGTAAGAGAGTGGTGAGCTGGCCAAGTTGGTATGGCGTCATTCTGGGAAACAGCGCGAAAAAAGATGTGAACGAAGGGAACGAACAGGACGAGCGGTGACTCACAACTAGTTAATGCATGGGATCCATGCAGGAAGTAAACGTTTACAATAGAAGAAAGAGAGAGAGAGAGAGAGAAAAAACAAAACATTCAAATCAAACAATCAAAATAAAATCAAACAAAACAAAATCAAGCACACTCCCTCGTACCGCCTCCCCCGCATCGTAAGCACTCAAAACCTTAACATGAAACTCATGAAGAATGAACAGAGGGCCTGACATGAGGGACTGACACATGGGATACAAAACATCGAAACATCAAGAATAACGGCACGTGCTAGCCAAGAATATGCGTACATAGCAATAAATAGCAAACCAATAACATACCAATTCATACAGCAAACCTCGCATAGTGCAACGAATAAAAATAAAGATTTCATTGGTCAAGTTTGAATGCGTAAGTTTCTCAACCCATCGGAGGCGAACTTAATTGATTGTTTGTAGGTTTTAACGCGCCGACGCAACGGAGGTGATGAGACGCGCCGTAGTGGAGGACTCCGGATTAATTTTGACCACCTGAGCATCTTTAACGTGCCCCGGAATCTCGTACACTCTGGCGTTTTTTCTTTTCGCCTCCATCAGAAAAGCGGCCGCAGCGGCCGGGAATCGAACCCGCGACCTCATGCGTGACGCTTTAGCGACTGGGCCACCGCGGCGGGTCGGAGGTGAACTTGCGGCTCCGGGAGTTTATTTATTTATTTATATATTTATTTATTTATTTATTTATTTATTTATTTTGATACCTGCTTGCCTCTGCATTCATTGCATCTCGGAGATACATAACACTAAGCCTTAAAGGGACACTGAAGTGAATTTGTCAAGCTCCCGTTTTTGCTTGCACTGCGTAGACTGGCTCAAATTAGCACACTTTTCATCGTTTATCCGGTTGACAAATCGGTAATTATTTTACAAAGCGCGAAAGAAGAAAAACTACAATGCGCGGTTTGCGGCGGCCGCACCAACTAAGGCTGTGACGTTGAGAGGAGGGGCGCCGTGATTGGACGATGCCCAAGGTTAGCAATCACACAAGTTTCGGTTTCGGTTCTGTAAAACATAACCAATGGCTTTGTTGGATGGGCATTCTCAATATCTCAGTAATCATCGTACCGCGCTTCTGCCATGCTGTCGGCTGTAAAATGCGTAAGATAAGCCTCCCAGGACGGCTTGGAATCGTAGCATTCACTACCCGAGGCCTACGCAGTGCATGAACGCCCTCCGCGTCCCCGCAGACGCTCAAATGCCATGCGCTTTTCCCCCATATTTGGAGCTTGCCGCACTCATGCATGTATCGTAAAAAGCGTCCTCGCACCAGGCCAAGGGTCTGTTGATTCTGGCCTGCAGCCCACTGCCTGCAAGCAGTCGGTGCTTATGGCAACAGCACGCCAACGAGAACTCGCTAGCGCGCCAGTGCCAGCCTGCGCGCGTTTTGTGAACTAGTTCGTGTAGCCATGAACGTTGCGGCCCCAAAAAAGGTGAACTCAATATAGAAAACATCGGCGGAAAACAAAAAAGTAAACTTACAAAAAAAAAAGCACGTACCCGCGGGGATTCGAACTCGTGACTCGCAAAACATTTGGAGTGAAATCCCAGCGCCCCAGACTGCTAGGCCACGGAGACTGCCAGACTGCTAGCCATGTGCACAAGCGCACATGCGACGCTTCGCTGACTGGTATGCCAGTAGGAAAATATAAGGCCTCTTGAAGGCGGGAGAAGAGTCAGCGAAGTCAATATAGGTACTAAGGAAATAAAATCAACTGATATTTTACCGTACAGCGTAAAACTAGGGTGCGGGAAGCACTTTTTTGCGCTGGGCGAACAAGCACAGCGGTCAGCAGCACGACTACACATCTGCGAACGCTTTTCCGTCTACGAAATGCAATTGCTAGACGTGAGCTATTGTGGAAACTCGGGCGATGCTTACTGCACGAGCGCAATACAACAAATAGTCACCTAAGCTGCTTGAAATGTCAAAACTAAAGAAAAGTGTAAACTGGTTGTACAATATATACCCTATATTACCAGTGCCAGGACAGCCCGCTTCGTGGCCGAGCGGTCTGGGGTGCTAGGTGTGCCACCGCAAGTATTTTGCAAGTCACGAGTTCGAATCCCCGCGGGTACGTGCTTTTTTTTTGTAAGTTAACTTTTTCGTTTTCCGCCGATGTTTTCTATATTGAGTTCACCTTTTTTTGTGCCGCAACGTTCATGGCTCCACGAATTAGTTCACAAAACGCGCGCAGGCTGACACTGGCGCGCTAGCGAGTTCTCGTTGGCGTGCTGTTGCCATAAGCACCGACTGCTTGCAAGCAGTGGGCACAGGCCAGAATGAACAGACCCTTGGCCTGGTGCGAACACGCTTTTTACGACACAGGCATGAGGGAGGCAAGCTCCAAATATGGGGGAAAAGCGCATGACATTTGGGCGTCTGCGGGTACGCGGAGGGCGTTCATGCACTGCGTAGGTTTCGGCTAGTGAATGCTACGATTCCAATCCGTCCTAGGAGGCTTATCTTATGCATTTTTACAGCTGACAACATGGCAGAAGCGCGGTACGATGATTACTGAGTTAGTGAGAATGCCCATCCAACAACGCCTACGGTTGTGTTTTACAGAACCGAAACCGAAACCGAAACTTGTTTGGTTGCTAAACCCTTTGGGGATCGTCCAATCACGGTGCGGCTCCTCCTAACGTCACAGCTTTAGTTGGTGCGGCCGCCGCAAACCGCACATGGTAGTTTTCTTCTTTCGCGCTTTGTAAAATAATTACTGATTTGTCAACCGAATAAACGATGAAAAGTGTGCTAATTTGAGCCAGTCTACGCAGTGCAAGCAAAAACGGGAGCTTGACAAATTCACTTCAGTGTCCCTTTAAAAAAATTTGCCGGGCTCGGACCGGCCCTGGGAACTGCGGCCTGTGCAGTGCTGTAGCGAGCATCAATTTTTTTTTAAAAGAAAAAAAAAACGGAAAAAACGCACTACGCTTTTTCTTCGCCTGACAAAACAGAAACGCTAGCAAACAAAGCAAACGCTAGCCTCGATCACTAAAGAACAACACACGCGGTCAGCATGGTTTGCCAAATTGGTTCAATAAATGAAGAGTACATTCACACGACATCGCTGTACTTTTCACATAAGAGCCTTGATATATTACTAATAGCATTCGCAAAGCTATTGCAACGCGCATTCGCCACACCATGGAGGAATTTACAATAAAATAGAACTGCTGCCCCTCGACTAGAGTCCACAACGAACGCTGCCGGTTGCGTTATAATTTTGCGTTCTTTCTCTGTGTTTTTTTTGTGTTTTGTGTGTTTTCTCCCACGCGCGACGTTTGCGCCCATTACCGGGACCCGTTCGGCATTGCTCGCGCGCTCCGGCGAGTTGACGCTTTGGTGTGGTACTGATTATTAAAGACGATAGCTTTCTTGGGCTACTTAAACCCAGAAATTTTGGTCTGTCTGTATGTCTGTCTGTATGTATGTCTGTCTGTCTGTCCGTCTGTCTGTCTGTGACTCGATTCAGCCACCCGGCCAAAGTAAAACAATGCCTGCGCAATAGTCTTATATAGTCACAGCTAAATGTGCCCGTCTAAGTCCGGTGTTAGTTCATACTTGTCAATATTGTTGAAGAACAACAAGACATTACGCACAGATAAGACAACAAATTAATACAGAAGTGATATTTGCAGCGTTCCTTTATAAAAAATCGTACATGTTTGATTTTGGCGAGATTAAATATTTCATCAACTGAAGAAAAATTCAGAGCCCTTCTACCCCGTGAAGAGGGATGGCCAGCAAAGCTGCGGTGCGGAGCCTCAACGTGAGGTTTGACTGGGTCGTAGTCCAAGCGGTGCACGAAGCAAAACACGTTTGTTTGTAATTTGCGATTGAGCATTGTTCCTGGTTATTAACTGAAAGTCCAGTCCTGTCCAGTCACTGCTCCTCGCGCATGCTCAGCACGGCTCTTCACGAGCCACGTGAAACGGCTATCAAGCGGCTCCGACGCAGCGTCAGACTTGGCTATTGCGCGATTGAGGCGCTTACCTAGGCACCCGCCGGCGCCAGTACGTCTGCCGCGGCTATGACGCAACACAATCCAACACACTCCACTTTAATCTAATCTAATCCAAATTCAATCCAATCCAATCCAAGTCAAGCCAAGCCAAGCCAAGCCAAGCCAATCCAATTCCAATCGAATCCTATCCAATGCCCCTCGCGTTTGCGCAGAACGGCCCTTCACGGCACACGCGAAACTGCTCAACCTCGGCCAGTGTAGCTTACGCTACAAAACACACAGGAATCGTGGGTAGAAATTTATTATAGCGCGTGTGTGGTAATCACGGCGCATGCTCTATGAAGGCCCTAGGACCTTTTTAATTTTGTAGGATTTTTTTCATGCCCCGGGGGTGTGGCGCGCAGTTTTACGATTCCGGGGATTTGAGTGGACTCCGCAACGTGGCGCCACGCTCGCTAGTGATTCCTGTCTACATCGCTCTGGGACCGGAGACGATCTGCTGGATCCTAGCCATTTACAGCTTTGCTGTAAAAAAAAAGCGTGACCGTGCCTTACATGCACATTATCTGTGTCGCATCGGAAGGGCACGCGTAAGAAGAGCGCGCGAGCAGATGATGTCACGAAGAATCCCGGGACGCTCGCCGCCGAGTCTGTACACAAAGCAGCCGCGTCGGCGGATTGCCTAGAAAGCGCGTCATCCCTATTTCATATTTGCCGCGCTTTCGAGAAGCTTTTTCAAAGAAAGTGCTACGAGTTGTGCCGCGCCTTCGCCAGATGGCGCCACGGGTCCCGCGACCGAGAGAAGACGCAGTGAAACATCCCCCTCGCGAGGGGCACGATCAAATTCAGAGCATTTCCGGGGCGCACGACGTTAAGTAGTTTGCGTTACGTTAATGTTGTTGCACTTGTGGCAACTGCTGACGACAGAGCGCTCGTCAGCAGTAATTTGAATGAGTCAACGATATATGGCGCGTTCGTAGAGTCCCATTCTGTGTCGGCTTTGTGGCGCAGTGGGTAGAGAACCATAGTACATTGCGTTCCGCCTCGCAGGGTTGAGGGATCGAAACCTGGCGCCGAATATTTTTTTTATATAGTAGGGAGGGGTGCGGTGCGGACTACGGACGTCAACGCGGGTGACATCGTGAGTTACTGAAATGCTCTGCATTTAAAATATCACTCCGCCGTCGCCTGCTGTCGCCCGCGCCATATAGCTTCTGGCGGCATTTGAAGAAATCAAGCGGCAAGAGTTACGAAAGGTTCCACTAGATAGTTTCCATGTTCTGCTTGGAACGCACGTGGAGTAGGGAAACGCGGTTCTATAAACGTTGAAGTAGGGCACCTCGATTCACGTGCGTCTTCGCCGTACGGCAGCGTGGGCATTGAGACAACCGGCCAGAACAAGTGGAACGCGGTAAATTTGAAATGGTTTAAGCAAACCTTTGGCGTCTTTACCTTGGGAGGAGCACGACGCAAGAGGAACACCATGTGAGGTGAGCGGGAAAGTGAAGGGAGGAATTTACTTAACAAAAGTCGATAAAAACTATCGTCTTTTCTCGACATTTGCAACAAAAGGAGCAGATACGCGGCAAATTTTTCTTCTCCGTAGCTGTTCTTGCTTCAAGCGCACCGAGCTTTTCTTTTGCATTTGCATTTTAACGCTCAGATGTGGTTTCGGTTCTGCTTCTCCCTTCGTGTTCCTAGTCTGCTATAGTTAATCGCTCCACACGTTCGTTCTGCGTGCGTGCACGTGGGCGCACACACACTGGTAATTATGTACAGTTCGGAAAGCGAACACCTACAATAAACAGATGACACAATGACATTGTCTCCCCGCTGTTTAACCGCTGCACAGTGATCCTTACGTGAAATCGAAACCATCTAGCCGCCGCACGTGACCTTGGTTTGTGAATTTGTAAGAGGAGCCTAGCAGGAACCACAGTTGTTTGACTGTTCTTGGTCCTTTGTTTTAATTGTTTGTAACGTGGATGTAACTTAATGTAAATAATGTGCAATTATTTTATGTTTATGGGTGTTCAGTGTGCAAAAAAGTGTGCAGTTTTAAAATGGACGCGTAGTAAATAATGCCGTGTGGCTTGGTGCTTTTCTGAGAATTGTGGTCGCGAATCCTGTATTTGCACGCCTTTCGATGACTTGACTGAAGTTTTTAAGAATGCTGTCATGTATTCTGCGTGGGTAAAATTTGGAAAAAGGTTCAACGTAAGCGTGTTGCGTACGCACGACGCTAGTTTCCTCAGTATGCAAAACTTGATTGAAAAATCTGCAAAAAAGGAAGGCAAAAGCACAAACATTGACGTTCGCTGGCCAGCCTAAAGCACGCCACTCATCCCTCAGTTGACTGTATAGTGACTAGAACTTTCGAGTTTTTCTTGCGTAATCAATCATTTTTATTTGTACCTAAATATGTATGTAGCACGTTTTTTTTCATATTGTGCAATTATGTATGTCTAAATTTGCATGTCATATTTTTGCTTAGAGTCCAATAGTGGGTTCACAAAATGTATGCGCAATATATGAGTGTGGTGCGTGTGTTTTTATGACTTCGAATCAAACATGTCCTTCATTCGGATTTTGAATAAAAGAAAAGCGAAAAGAATGTTTGTGTAACGCTCCTATATTATCGCCACAAAGACAACAATTCGACCCCAGAAAACACACTATTACCTATATGTTTTCTCTCAGTTATTAATCACGTTGCTGCACATACATTCCAAATGACGGGAAGCGACCATTCCGAGGCATCGCCCCCGCTCGTCCAACTTTCGCGCCTGGTGTCATTGCCGAGCGGCCCATGAGACAGCGACCGGCGGCGCGCGAAAGGTGGGCGACCGTCGGTTGTAGGCGGGCCGGCGCCCGACGGCCCGCCCCCGCTGCCCCCCCCAAAAAAAAATGACGTCAGCAGCGTCCGCGACGTCACCAACCTCTTTCTTCCCTCGCCAACCGTTGCCATGACGATAAATGCAACGTTTTTCGGACGCCATGTACCACTAGGGGAGGATTTGGCGCTGTTGGCGCGAATTACGCGGGACCACGGTGGAAGCTACATAGGCCGCCCCGTGTCTGTACTCTCCGTGACCCCGCAACGCGCATGCGCGCTGTTTCCGCGAAGCGCCCTGAAGATGCTGTATTAGTAGCACGACACCACGCGCTCCCGTGCTCCCACTACGTGTGACCGCCATAGTACCCAGTTAGCTAAGTTTTTGTCACAGCCAGCAATGTTGACCAGGGAAACGAGGAAGTGGTTGGGGAGACCCAGAACTCTGCGGTCCCACAAATTTTCTAATGCTTTTATAATAATGGAGTAGGAACGTGGGTACCTCCGTATATGTTTGAGCCCGTTGCTTCGCATATGAAGCACATAGCACCCTCACGACACGGCCGGCCCCGACTACTCATGAAGGCAATCTAGTAGCCATGGGCGCTCGGGTAGGATATCTCTGGTATTTAGGAGTCACTTTAGGGAATCACACAGTAGCATTACCGTTAAAAATCTACGCGGAATCAACTCTAGACAATAAAGAGTAATAAAGTGCAGATTACACGCCTGCCTAATTTTGAACTTCACCCAGAAAACTAGGACACAGCGAAGCGGCGGCACACGTCGCTGGCCGTCTTCGGAATATGACGCTAGTTCCGGGCGCTGCCTCTCGGTTCCTCGCCCATCCGGGTATGCAGGAGGGAGCAGTGGGCGGGGCGTAGGGTCCCCTTTATCGACGAATACAGCTGTCCCCAAGCTAAAAATAGCTGAAAAAAAATTTACAGGCATAAATTGACTAATTGCAAAAAGTAGAGTTTTATCTGGTTTTAAAAGTGCTTGAGAAGCCCTTGGAGTGATAAGCCCTAATTGCGCTTCTGTCAGTCCATAGATCTTGTAAGAAATTCTTTCAGCATATTTGAAATCTTATTTGCCTGCTCTGCCGTTGTGTTGCAAGTACAATACAAAAATGCGTAATTGTTGCTTTTGTGGTAGAGCTTGACTATTTAGCATGCGTGTAATGAGGCAAAACGCCCATGTGTTGAGGTTTTGGAGCACGTTCAAGATTCCAAGGGTGTCCAAAATAATTTGCAGCCCTCAAACACGGCCCGACTGGTAGGCAATTTGTAGCTTGCGCGCATTTATTGAGCAATATTTTTAAATCTCACACAATTTGAAACAGTAACTCGAATAACCTCACTAATTATTGTCTTTTAGAATGGACATATAAGTGTTTTAGATCTGGGCTTTTCGTAACGTGCTTTCGCCTTTAAACGAGCGAAGGTTAAAATGATCCAGCACTAACCGGTCAAATGCTTTTGCCTTGCGATATTCAATTTTTTTCTGTAGTTATTTTTCCAAAGCCGCCTCATTTCTGGCTGAGCATGCCATCACTGTATATTTTTATTTCGTTGTGGCAACCAGACTCAGAATGAAAGAGAAGAGATAAATAAAGATGGAAACAACATAAGAACAGAAAGTTTGAACCCAAACTCCTAAAAAAAAAAACACACGTTACGCGGATGTTGGGCGAGAAGGAATAGCGTGTATTAGAAAAAGCGAAAGTGGATCCTCAAGTAGCGGCACCCTTAGCCCAAGTACCCAGAGGAGCTCCTTTGCTCGAACCCTAGATCAGCATAGATTTGCCATACATGTTTCAGTTTGTGAGCGCTACGTTCTTGAAGGGTCGGATTGAGGACATTTGAAGGCCGGTATGATGTGGTAGAGAGATCAGTATTCCTACGGGCAGTCAGGGCAATCATTTCGAGGAGAAATGGGCAAAGACGATAGCCTGTAATAGGCTCACCTGCGAATAGGTGTTAGCCCATAGACGTCGCTGAGTTTTTTGTGCAGAGTTCTTTTGTGCGCTCTTGGACGCTTATGTCATCAGAGGCTGTAGTGCTGTAGAGTTTCGCGCTACTATGCTGAGACAAGTTGCGAGGCTTCTTGGTCGGATGAATGCGGCACAACCTTTGTAGACACTCAACCAATAACATGTGCTTCCTGATTTACGCCTAAACCTTTGGGGACCGGCGTAATGGTGATTTTACATGGCGCAGGTACACAGATTTAATAATAGGGCTGCTGTGCAATAGCGTTTACCAGCGGGGAATCACTGACATGCGCCGAACTATCGACACAAAATCATCGGTACATTTCGCATCCATCAGCCATCGAAATTTATATTTTTGTCCTTTCGTCCTGCATTTCACAGGTGTGATTTCCCAATGTATTTGCCCCACAGGGCATGTTTTCTACGTGCCTCACTACTGCTGGTCGGCTTTGGTTAGAAGCTTTCAATATTGTCATTCACCCGTGTTGGTTTAGTAAAGAATTCGGAGAAAGGAAATGTGGGCACACTAAAAAGATAGTGAAGGGAAAGATATCCTGGAGTTCAAGGTCATTGCCTCCTCCGGTTCTACACTTCCTCGAACGCCCACCCCTACACACTGCACGCATTGTCAGGAAACGTGCACGTGACTCTTATCTCGGGAGAAAGTCGGAGCTCTCTTCCTCCTCCTTCCTCAAACTTGACGAGTGGAAAGGAGAGGAGGGACAGGTGGGAGCACCTTGGAAAAAAGCGTCAGTCTGCTTCCAGCTGATCTTTCGCATTCGGTCATCCTTTTTTTCCTGCCAGGTATCCCGGTGAGCGTATATCTGTGTCGTTCCTCGCCATGGAAAAGGACACTGACGCTATTCTCTTCGCAGCATGGATGAAAATCGCGGCCCTGGAGTGCAGCGAGCGAGACCTGGGCATTCAGCGGCGCCTGTTCCTGGATAACCTGCTGCGGGAACTGTCTCGGCCCCACGACGATGATGATTCCTCGCAGAGTAGCAGCAGCGACAGTGAAGATGACTCCTCTGACTCCAGCTCCAGCTGTAGCGGATCCGAATCCTCTGATTGTAGTTGCAGCAGCAGCGACGATGATTCCGGGGAAGAGACGGACGGACCTGCAGCGTCGCCCAGTAGGGAGCCCTTGACCGACCGTCAAAATGAGCAGAATCCAAGTGGAAAGCAATCCAGTGGCGACAGCGCACCATCGGGAGGAGCCGAGGCGAGCCTCACCGGCGACGGCCATGCCTCGGCAGAATGCAGGAACACTACATCCAAGCGTCCCGGAGAACAATTTGAAGGTAGGTGCGACATTACATTCGACATGTTATGTTCTGGCATTGTACTGCTTAGGTATTCCTTCGTTGTCGCTTCTATAATGAATTTGTTTTATTCCCCTTTAGTGTCAGTTTGATTTCCCTCTGATTGTTCTGAGTGAATTTACTGCATCGAATTCCAAGCTGTGCAGTGACAGTGAGCCAGGGAATGAGCAACGCGCACACAGTGGTTTTCTGCGGTTGTTTCAATTGTCACAGATTTTTAAGCCATTTTCCGGTAGCCTAGAGGCGTTTCTGAGCAAGCACAGCCATGGGACACGTGGGGCCATCTAGGGGCACGTTTGAACCTGTATGACTATGTGGAATCGAGCCGCTCTGTCTGATATTGTAGAGTAGGGGTTCCGCTTCTGAACAGCTTGCTTGCAACCGGTGTCCGATACCGTGTCATCAGTTCTTTTTTAAGTATTGGGATTTGCGCTCCTTCAAAAGGAAGGTATTTTGCATCTTGTGTGAACTTTATTTACGACTCTTTTGAGCCATATAAGCAACATTTTGTTTAGTTTTATTCCTTTAGTTTAGTTTCTTCTAGTATGTTTTTTTGCGGACGTTGAGGTTTTCGAGCTTTTATGTCGGTTTCTGATCCTCTGGTTTAATAGTTTTCACATAGTGGTTATTTCCGTGTGGGTTAGTTTTGTTAACAATGTTTTGTCAATTGGGTTGCATTTGTCTGTTTCAGATTTGTACGGGCTCTAAAATAAATAAGCAAAGTATTTTATGAATTAGCAGCGGTTGGCATGTGTGGGGGTGACTTGTTTACAGTTGTGTTTTTAGCCCTTTTGTCCCAATAATTGCCTAAAAGTTTGTAGGTTTTGTGTGTTTTAGGCTGCTTTTGCTTTGTGCAACCCCCATAGATAGGTTACACGACCATTGGCTCTGCGCATTAGAAAACGAACAAGTGTTTCAAAGTAATCGTACTGTATACTCTGCACCCTGAACCAACTCTGTATGCCAATCTTTTACATGCAATTGTTTCCATTCGCTAATATTCCTTCTCCTTTTTCTCGCACTTGCAGATGGCCCCAGTCCTTGCAAGCGGCTTCGATCCCTCTGTGCCCCGACCCAGGCGCCCATCAACCATAACGCGAGCCCGGCCGGAGGAATACCCTATCCCGCGTTTGATCTTCCGGATCTGCTGGAGGAGCCAGCCCTGCCTGCGTTCCTGTCGTCGTTGGACAATTGAAAGACATCGACAAGCACCGCTTACGAAACACTAACCGGCGCTACGCTGGCATGACCGCCTCCAGAAATGCATGCGAACTTGTAGTATTGTTTCATAAAGCGCAAATAAAAGACAGTCGCTACGAATAATTGTCCCCTGGTGTCGCAGTTGCTGCCAGTAATAGCGAGTACTTGATCACAATAAAACACCCCAATATTTGCATTACTGAATGTAGCCGTCGGATGTGTCCCATTAGAAACCATACATCTCAGCAACCTTCCAAGAAATGATTTCTTGAATTGGGGGGCAATGGTGATACAAATTAAAGGTTGCACTTCAGACCTTTTGCATGGAAAGCTAGCTCTGCGACTACAAAAACACATCTTTTTTAAAAATGGATAATTTTGTATTGCAAATGGGTTTGTGACGAAGCGCCAGTATAACGAGAGAATTGTATAGCAATTCTTTTCCATTTTAGCCTAGATATTGCATTCATATCCATTAGATATGTGTGCTAGAGGGCGGGCTATGGCAAAAAGAAAATTTCCGCGCCTTCCCGCGAGGGGAACACGAGTAAATGCAGAGCATTGGGGCCTCAGTACTGGTTTGAGGCAGTGTTGCTTCCATCGCTTCTTCCGTGATGCTGGAGTAGCAGACACGAGTTAACGTGGGAGCGAGAGTCAACCAAGCAAGGAAGGAGCAACGCAGTGGCAAGCACGAGCGACCGCTAGCCGCTTTATATTTGCAGCGCGCGCAGTAGAGGGAGAGCAGTACGGGGGGGAGAGGGCGCATGCGCACGCAGCGCGCGCCCTTTCACACCCCACCGCGCTGCTATCACGCACCTGTTACGCCGAGACCGCGACGGAGCGAACGGGCTGACTACAACGCATGCGCGCGCCAGCTGCTGTTGAGAGAGAGGAGGGAAGGAGGAGAGGCGCACCTGCTGCGGACGCGGAGCTGTGGACGCCGTCCGACGCAGGAAGAGGCGAGGCTAAGAAATGCTCTGCATTTAAAAACAAAGCCATGAGCAAGAGATTTACAGACCATAATACATCCGGGAGTCAGATTTGCGAACCGAGTAGCGGGCCAACGTAATAAACTGCAGGGCAAATGTGTTTCAAAAATATTTACATGGTCCTTGGAGTTCAACTCGCAGCAAACAGAACAGGAATGCGTGAGGTTGGTGTCGTTTTGACTCCCATATAACTTCGCAAAATAAGGTTTAAGTAGAGATCTAGATTCCCGCTCCAGTATACGCTTCACCGGCGGGCATACCTTAGCGTAGGAACCGTTAACACGTGTTTTCAAAAAATGGCAGAGGTTTAGCTTGGAGAGGCCTTGCTATGCATGCGAAAACAGCCGAAGGAGACTTTGCCAAGCCAAAGATATGGCTAGTCGAATATCCGTACCAAGAGCAAACACTACCGTGGTTTCGTAAGTTTCCGAAGCCGCCGTCGGAGGGGAGGCGTCCATTGCCGCCTCTAAAACTCGCAGCTGCGGTGTTCATGCATACCTTTCCCGGAGCTTGGCTCGCCGAAGTTATCGTTCTTGGTTGCATTTATCCTGCCGCTTTGCGCATTGGACCTACCATTTCCGCTTTTACTTGTAAGCGCGTCTTTGCGCCTGAGACATTTCTCGTTGCGTGACGAATCTCTTTCCGCCCCGTGAGCCGGCCGCTCCTCCTACCTCCTCAACTTGCCGACAGGTGTCGCCCTGGCTGTGGCTAGTCACATCATATAACTTTCATAACTTTCAGGTAAAATTTGGACAGACGGCCAAACTCACTGCACTAGGCCAATATTGCTCTCTGAATAAAAGGCCCGAGATGTGGCTGCTATTATCTTAATATTCCGGACAACGCGAGCCCGCGGCAAAAGCCACCGATGGGCGCACTAGAGCCCTGGCATCTGTGTTCAAGACCGGCACGCATGCGCGTCCGTTTTTACTCGCAGGCACACTGATCGTCTTGCTTCCTGCAGCGGTACAGTGATCGTCACAGAAGCACCGCAGAGCGACGTCTTTGTAGCATTTCGTTCACACCAATGGAACATCTACGGCCTGATGTGACAATTGCGCCGGCTTTGGCTCGAGTGCTCCTCGACTCCTGAAAAGTACATCTGCGGAATGTCTTGGTTGGTAATCTTCTGTTTTGTGCTTTATCGTGTATACACGCCGAGACAAGAGGCTTGCGAATGGTGTCGTCGAATAAAGCGCAGGTGAAGAATACAATCGCAGGGTGCAGCGCTATCGACAACGAAATGCCAGCGTGATGAATCGCGACCCTTTATTTATGTTGTTTATTTTGCATGCTACTTGACCACTGAACTTGTGGTTCAGCTCACTTTCCGCTGCTGATAAACAAGGAAATTTTCGAGTTTATAAAAGAAATTATCTTGGTTTTTTGCTGTCTACTTCTTTACTTAAGAATAATCCAAAGACATACGAATTGAACTGTCGATTCGCTCTACACGTCCCTATCACCAAAATGGCCCCTTGGGGTGGAATCGCAGAACGCTTTAAGATTTTTCTCTACTTCTAGAAGGCATTCCTCAAAGGGGAATATGCGGGCTTAGTTATAAGTCGAGGAATAGTGGTAGCCAAGAAAGTCGTGCCTACGGGGGTGAAGAAGTCCTCCTGGCAGATGGCCAGTGGAGCGGAAGTACAAAGTTAAAACCAGAAGAGAAGGACCACCGCGATTGTTGCTGAGGGGTTGAAGACCCGCTCCTTGGTGCCAAATAAATTTGTGAGGCCCTCAGCGAATACTCCTACGGAAAAAAAGCGAATATGCTTAAGGAGTTCTTCGATGGGAAGCCGAGATGCCATTTTGACGAATGTTGACGTGCAGAGCGCACAGAAAATTTATAGAAATATAGCTTTTGATCACTTTTAGGTAAAGGAGCGCACAACAACAATAAAAACAAATAGTTTCTTTTACACAGCATGTAAAATGTCTACTTTAGAGGCAGCGAAAACCGCGCAGAAAAATAAGTTCAAGGGCCAAGTAGATTACCAAATCAAGACGATGAATAAAGGCTTGCGATTCACCTCGCCAGCATTTCGTTGTCGATAGCACGGCAGCCTGCGATTGGGCTTCATATACGCTTCCTTCGATGACACCGTTTGGAAGCTGCTGACTCATCGTGTATAAACTATACAACAAAAAACACCAAACCAAATTTAGCAGTGTCTTACCTCGGCTATGCCGGATATACGTACGTGAGCTAAGGTTCATCAAGCCAATCCACTCCGGTTCTGTCACTGCTTTTCGGGCATGCGATGCACGGCTCTGCAGAAGCCACGCAAAAAGGCTGTCGAGCGGCTCCGGCGCAGCGTCACACTTGGCTACTGTGCAACGGAAGCGCACAGCTGGGCGTGCGCCGGCAGGGGAGTGAAACTTCCTATACCTTGCATGGGACGCGATATTCGATCGAAGCGCCGGACAAACCCCTGGTGTTTGGGGGCGGTACTAAAAACATGGCGGCGTGTTGCAGACATGCACTGGGAAACGCCATCTTGATGAGGACTGAAAAGCCGAGCGGGGTGGGGGGGGGGGGGGGAAGCAAATTAGCGTTAAATTCAATTGGGACGCACATGGAAGGTAAATTGAGCGAGTGGAAGATATTCAGATGGCCAGCGCACGACCTTTTTCCTGTTGCGCAACCCGCCACATTATGGAAAGGGCAACTGTTTTGTTCTTATTGATGAAGTTTTACGCGTCCACTTCTTTTTGCACCACTTATTCTAAGTACGACGTTGTTTTGGTTTGTTAGCACACACAATCTAGACAAGGATAAAGAGTACAGGTATTTTCATTTTTATTGCTAAATGTACCATTCATACTTGGATATTTTACACTTTTAGTCGCAAACAAAAGTGTATGGCACATGGCCGCATGCTAATTAGGTATCCAGCCAGTGCATATCTGTCCAGTGCCTTGTCTGTCCAAGGTCCTCGTAGTCTCTGGTGGTGAAATGGGTAGGACACAGCCGGTAGCTGCTGCAGATCTGTCGAGGTGGTAAATGAGCCAGGTTCTGCCTTCTCGCACACTGGAGCCAAACGCGAGATCTGGAACATCAAGCACGTGTGGTATATTTGGGTTAGCATGAATAACTAGCTTACTGCTGCTTCAACTAGCATCTGTATTCGGAATAAACGTTATCTGATATACTAGGAATCTTTCTTTCTTAAATTGATTTGGCTACAAAGACGACTTGTGACCAATCGTAAAGGCAAATTTTAAATTAAATACAGAATTTATTATTAAGAGACGCAGATACGTTTTTTCTATTGTGGCGCTGATAATGTTCGGTGACAACGACCCACCCTTTCCTCCTAATCAAAAATACACTTCTGCAGACAAAAGCAGCCATCCCACACCAGAATCGCTAAAGTGCAATTATTCATGCATATATATACTTTGGCGCCTATGTATTCATCAGGTATTTCTCGGGCGCTGCAATTTTAACCGGTTATAAACCTTATTTCAAAACTTATAATAAATTCCTAGCAAAGGTTAAGCCTGGCACTGTCTAATTATTTATCGGCTTATAGCTGTAACTGCGTTCTTGTGAATTACATCGATCGTTCTTGTGCTAAAGCTGAAACTGCAAAGACGGAACTTGAAGGTTAAATTATGAATTAAAAGTGGCGGAATATAAGTTATGATTGTATTATAACATATAAAGTAATTGCTTACTTTCTATAGTTATTGCTAACAAATTATTCTGCTATGTGCCGTTGATTCACGTGACGACAAAATGCAGAACACACAGAACACACAATTGAAACGCAATAAAATAATTGATGTATTCACTACTTAGTTAACCTAGTGCTAACAACACGATATGAACCTGCGGACCGACCCTTTGAGCCATAAAGTGTATGTGAGATGCCTTCCTCAGCTGTGGACAATAAACAGGCTGATAATAATACGATAACAATAACTATTGTAATAATTATAATAATCACAATTATATTAATAATAATAACAGCAACGCATGCTACGAAAAATAAACAAACGCAGGGCAATCAAAAGATAATAAAAATAGTGCAGATAAGCTCACACTGTTCATTAGTTATTGTATATGTTGCCTCATATCACTTTGCTGCATATCGCGCATTCACTTGCGCTAAAATGCAAAACACACGATCTAAACGCATTAAACCAATAACGCACGTATAAACAAACGTGTGTAGCTAGTGTTGTGATTGGATTAATTACCAGATGCTCTGCCGCGCATTTCATGCTTCAGACAAGAGTCCAAGGAGGCAATCAGAATGTAATAAATAGATAGTGCACGTGCATGCTCACTAATTATACAGCTACTGCTGCAACCGCATCCGCTATCTCGTGCAAGCGTAGAAAAGCAAAACAAGCAGCATGCAGACCGTACCTTCTCGTCCGCCGGGATCCAAAAGAAGGTTATGCCGGCCTGGCGTGAAGAATTTTGACACCTCAGTACAGCACGATCTGTGATGACGGCGCGAATCCATTCATGCGTCATGTTTCGATGAAACAGACTTTACGGTGGTAAAAACGGCCCTCGGAACACCGTGGATCGTAGCATACCTATGGGCGCGACAAGAAACGCCCCTTTTCAGCGGTGCGAAGCCGAAAGGCGCGGTTCCTGTTTTCCACTGCTGGTGGCGCTCGTATTTTCGCAATCTCGAACTGCAACTTTTAAGTTTACTTGCATATTAAAAACTTCATAATTAATAATTAACCTAGTAATAAATATAAGATGCAAGAGCAACGTCATTTATGCTCGCATGTAGTACAGCCCCCAAACGTTAGGATCGCTGCAGTCACGGGACAGAAAAACGGCGGAGTTTCATCCCCCTGGCGCCGGCGCCAGTGCGTCTGACACGGCTATGACGTCACTCCTCTGGAATCCGCAGACGGGCGAATGTGCAGACCCAATTTACAATCTAATCCGATCCTATCCAATTTCATGCAATGCTCCTCGCGCTTGCGCAGCACGGCCCTTCGCGGTCCACGCAAAACTCGTCATCTTCGGCCAGTGTAGCTTACGCCACAAAAAATTTTGTAAGCATTCATCAGGATGCGAGGAGCATTTGCTTTGAAGCCGTAGCAATCATGACAATACGCCGCAAATGATCCAACGCAATAAAAGGAATGCTACAAAGACGTCACTCTTTGGTGCTTCAGTGACGATCCCTGTACCGCTGCAGGAAGCGAGAAAATAATCGTGCATGCAAGTGAAAAAGGACGCGCATGTGCGCCGTGCCGGTCTCGACAACAGATGTCAGCCCTCCAGAATGCGGATCGGTGGCTTTTGCCAGGCGCTTGCCTGGTCCGGAATATTTTAGAATTTTAGCTCACCGTTTCTGACGGTCCGCTCCACTCCGATAGCTAGCGGGAGCGCCATTGCGCATACGGGGCGCGCAAAGGGTGATACCGAAGCGGGGCCCCGCTCCGCTATCCGGGGCCTCTTAGCGGACCGTCGCGGCAGCTTACGTTACCGTGCGGAATATCAACATGGCTGCCCCGCGATGAGAGCGCGCTCTCGCGAACTCCGTTTCTTTAGTTGAAACGCGAGCGACGAAATTGCGAAAGCTCTTCCGAATAGGCAAAGGTGCCGCACTCCTCACCAAGCTTTAGTACGGAGGCGAAATACGTCGACCGAAGCACGGGGCTCCTTCTATGCAGCGCCGAGGAAGACAGCCCTGTCTTGGCTATTCCAAAGTTTATCGGGTTCATTAAAATAATTTAGAACCATTATACCGTGTAGGTGAAATAAGGCACTAAACACGGTAGTTTACATTACTTCCGCTTCCAAATTCCAATGCGTACCTTTACTTTGCGACGACGTTTCGGTTTGCCCACGGAGAGGCACGACCAGTGACGCGAATCATTCCCCGTCGAGGGAGATACGGTTATCGCTTAGCTAAAAGACTTTCTGCCGCTGACGCTCCGGTTGTATTTAGCGGGCCGTCGGGAGCATAGCGGAGTGTAGAAAACGGTCAGCTAAAACTCTCTATTAACTCCCCGCCTGTAGGCAGCTTAAGTAGGCAAGAAGGCCTAAATGTGATGAAACAATAAAGGAAAACAGATCCCATTAGTGAATGTGCTGTTTAATTCTCTCAGACCTTATTTGAGTTTAGTAAACTAATTAAGAAAAGCTCGTTTAGTGGTGTACAGCAACGACAAGAAGAATATAATACAGGACAACTTTTATCATTACTCCAGCCGTTGTGTCCCACCTTTTAAAGCATGGGGTGGCTGTTTGGGTAAAGATAGCTCTGCAAGGAAGTTTCTCCTCACTGGTAAGACCTGCTCTCCGTCGAAGGCACGATGAAGTGATTTGGCAGTTTTTTGTTGGAATCCGGCAGTGCCCCCATGAATAGCTGTGAAAAAAAATATCCGCTAGAAGCGCTGGGGCTCAGTGTAATGCGCCGAAAGTAACCTACTATTGCCTTAAGCGAGTAAAAGATGCCAAACTGTTAGCAGTAAAGGACGAGTGTTGTATTGTGAAGCTAAAACCTATTGTGGACAAAAGGTAGTTTGAATGGGCCTACTGATTATGTGCGCTTGCCAAAAAGTTAAGGGGGGGGGGGTTACATATTCATTCCACAATTATTATACCCTATGGTGAGGTGCAGCTGTTGTCGCAATAATAGAAGAGAGATGACCCAACAAATCATTTACCTTGTCAGTGGAGCAGTCGAAAAATTTAGACTGGCGCAAATCACTTCATTGCTGCACATGGGTGCCGTCAGGTTTCCAGACTTGTTGCTTTGGTTGACCAACAGGTAATGATTCACAAGGGACTGAGTTTTGTCACAATATAAGTAATTGTACCCTAACAAAAACCTTCAGCAAAAGATTTATGCTTGTCATTGATTGATATTTGCGGAGATACAAAGAGAAAGTGGGGTGTCTTGATAATGCCTTGTATAATGCACACTAGCATTATTTACACCACACTGACCTCAAAGGAAATCTTTCACGCCATATGTTCTCATGCTGTTGGCTTAGAACCAATAAAAACATGCGAAGCTTCACCATGTACCTTTGCGTCCTGAGCTGATTATTGTCTTGGGATAGCTAATTCCCCATAGTACGAATATGCGGCTGCCTTCTTTCATGTATCTCGAACAGCAACAATGAGTGTTTTTGTCGCCAAAGCTTTCTGTGTAATTTCACAATCGTACCGAAATGTTCGTACCTAAAAAGCGGACTTTCACTTTCCGCCGCAAGTTTCTAAACAAGCTATCATATAGTCATGTACAGATGCGATACTTCTTATTTCTATTTTCCGAGTAAGAAAAAATCTACAGAAGTAGCTGAAAAGTGTTTAGTAATTTACGACACTCCGGATCTTTAACAGAGGGGATGATGAAGAAATATTACGCTCTCTCCGGCCGTCCCATTCGGCCGGAGAGAGTGTAAGTTGGGAAGGGGGCGTCGCCACGTGTTTAGCCGCACCGCGGCGCTCGCCAGCTATGCATCAAGTATTCCGCGGCAGCATCTACGCAAGCACGGAAACGCCGGTTTGCGCAGCTTGCACTGAAGCTGAGTCGTGCAGCCAGGATTAAAATGTGTCACATTTACCCCGCGTTCGTGAACCTGGAAGGGTTGGGGTACCCTCCAGCCGAGAGACGACATGCAGCCTGCTGGTGGTGATGGTGACTGACAGTGAGCAGCCGTGGTCGGTGGTGTTTATTCCCCGGCCACCCACAATGTTGCCCACTAAGCCTGGTGGGGCCACTGAACTAAGCGGCCAGGGAATATCATGGTTGGGGGGCGCCACACACTTGCCACACCCCTCACCCCCAAGTTTGCTTGTCCACACAAACACAAAAACTCCACCTGTCACACCGGCGAGTAGCGATCCGGCGGTCTCCGCAGTCTCACACTCCGCCGGAGGACAGGTGTCGAAGCCGTTGTGGCAGCATTGGGTGCCGCCTGTGTCACTCTCGCACCAGCTGTCAGCCTTGCAGGTGTCACCGGACTTGCACGTGGCGACAGAGTGGCGCGAGTAGCACCAGTCCTTGGTGCTGTGCTGGCAGCGGTCGGTGTAGTTGGCTCCCCTGCCTGCTGGCTTCCGGAAGGGGCGGCTGGTGTGTCCAGGCGAGGCCTCACATGGTCAGCATGCCGGTGCCACGTGGTCCCATCCGACATGCGGACCAGCAGCGACGACGCACTGGCAGGAGAGACCACGTGCCCGGAAGACCAGCGTGGACCAGGCCGGAAGTTTCTGGTGAAGACCGGAGCCCCAGACTCCGGCAAAGGCCCAGGACGGCAACCTCGGTCGGCTGCCAGCTTCTGCTTGAGCTGCTTCAGGAGCGGTGTGGATCGGAGGTCGGGGTGCAACACGTCTAACAGTGTCTTCACCATCCGGCCCAACAGGAGCTCGCAGGGTGCACGGCCCGTGACGTCGTGGGGTGTGGTCCGGTAGTGGAACAGGACCCGGGCAACCTGCGTCCTGAAATCCCCAGCCTTGCTCTTCTTGAGGTTGTCCTTGACAGTTTGCACCACCCGCTCGGCAGCACCATTCGACGCAGGGTGGTATGACGGAACCATCATCCGACGGATTCCGTAATTCGTCAGCCAGGCCATGTACTCCTCACTGGCGAAAGTGGGACCGTTGTCGGACACGATGACGTCCGGCCACCCCTGGTCTGCGAAGACTTGCCGCAGCTCCGTAATGGTTGGTCCTGCCGAGAGAGTGGTGACCGGCAGCACCTCCACCCACTTGGAGAAGGCGTCCACCACTACCAGGAAGTAGTGGCCCTTGAAGGGCCCCCCGAAATCCACGTGCAGACGGGACCAGGGTCTCTCCGGGAACGGCCAGGGCGGATCTCCACATGGCGCGAGGCTCGCTGGTTCTCCTGGCAGACTTGGCAGGTCTGCACCATGCGAGTAATATCCTGATCCAGGCCAGGCCACCAAACGTGGGACCGGGCCACCATCTTGGTCTTCTCCACGCCTGGATGACCCGCGTGCAGCAAGTGCAGGACCCTGGACCGCAGGCTTTGTGGAATCACCACCCTGTAACCCCAAAGCAGGCCGCCCTGCTGCAGGCTCAGTTCGGTGGCCTTGTGGCTGTACGTCCGCTCAGCCAACTCCTCCCCTCGGGACGCCGCTTTGACCACCTGCGACAGGACTGGTTCCCGGCTGGTCGCCTGCGACACTTCCAATCTGGACAGCACCTCCGGGTGAGCGTGCTCCAGCATGAACACTTCGGCAGGTTCAGGAACAGCAGCAGGAACCTCCGGCAGGGGCAGTCAGCTCAGGGCATCAGCTGGTGCCAGGTCCTTTCCCGGACGATAGACCAGCCAGTAGCTGTAAGCTGCGAGCCTCAGGGCCCAGCGCACCACTCGAGGCGATGCCTGCACTGGGACTGCTTTGGCAGACCCCAGCAGTCCCAGCAGCGGCTTGTGATCCGTGAGTGCCTGGAACTTTCTGCCCCAGAGGTACTGGTGGAAGCGCTCGACCCCGAACATGGCGCCCAAGCCTTCCTTGTCCAGCTGGCTGTACCGCTGCTCTGCCGCATGAAGCCGGCGGGACGCAAACGACACAGGGCGTTCCTGGCCATTCTTCTCCTGGTGGGCCAGGACGGCTCCCACGCCGTACGGCGACCCATCTACGGTCAGGACGAGAGGCTTGGCCGGATCGAAGTGCACCAGCACCGGAGCCCTGGTGATGAGCTCCTTGATGCTCTGGAAGGCCAAGTCCTGCTCCTTCTTCAAGGCCCACTGCTGTCCATCTCAAAGCAGAAGATGCAGCGGCTGCAGATGCGACGTCAGGTTCAGCAGGAAGCTCCTGTAGAAATTTGCGAGGCCCAGGTAGCTCTGCAGCTCTTTCTTGTTCTGGGGCTTGGGCGCCTTGAGCACAGCCTCAACCTTGCGGGGTGCCGGGGCTAGGCCTGCCTGTGAAATGACGTGGCCTAGGTACTCAACGCTGGGGGCCAAGAAAACGCACTTCTCCAGCTTGAGCTTCAGCCCGGCATCCTGCAATCATGCAAGGACGTTGTATAGGTTCTGCAGGTGGTCCTCGTCGTCGGTACCGGTCACCAGGATGTCGTCCAAGTACACCACCACGCGCCTCATGCCCCTGAATAGGTTGTCCATCTCCCTCTGTAAAATGGCAGGAGCTGAGTACACGCGCCTACCGCCGAACGGTAGGCGCGTGTACTGGAAGTGTCCCAACGTAGTCGATATGGTGACATACTTCGATTGATTGATTGATTGTGGGGTTTAACGCGCCGACGCAACGCAGGCGATGAGGCGCGCCGTAGTGGAGGGCTCCGGATTAATTTTGACCACCTGGGGATCTTTATCGTGCGCCGAAATCTCGTACACACGGGCGTTTTTGCTTTTCGCCTCCATCAGAAAAGCGGCCGCCGCGGCCGGGAATCGAACCCGCGACCTCGTGCTCAGCAGCGCAACGCCTTAGCCACTGAGCCACCGCGGCGGGTGTGACATACTTCCGGGACGACTCCTGGAGCACCAGCTGCTGGTACGCATCTCTGAGGTCTAGCTTCGTGAACCTCTGTCCCCCGGACAGCGCCGACCAGAGATGTTCAATACGTGGCAGCGGGTACTTCGCGACCGTAGCGACGGGGTTGATGGTGACCTTGAAGTCCCCGCAGATCCTTACACTGCCGTCTTGCTTCAGGACTTGCACGATGGGAGCAGCCCACTCCGAGATTTGATGGGCACTAGGATCTCGTCTCGCTGCAGCCGTTGCAGCTTCTGGGTGACCCCGTTCTTTCAGGCGAATGGCAGCGGGCACGGCTTGAAAAACCGGGGCTTGGTTCCCTCTGGCACAAGAATTGTCGCCGCCGTGCCGGTGAATGTGCCCACCCCGGGCTGGAATGGGGCCTTGAACTTGGTGAGGAGGCTCGGGACGTCTTGCACCGCACGCGCTTGCTTCTTGGTACTCCGGTAGCCGCACGCCCAAAGCCTGGATCCAGTTCCGGCACAGCAGCGTCGGTAACGGCGCTTTGGTAAGGTACAGGGCGAGAGTGGCCTCCCTGTCGCCAAGGCGAACGCTGACCTGGACTTGAACCTCGACCTGGGCCAGGTGTCCGGAGTAGCTGCGCAGCATGACGCCCGACGCCTCGACGGACACGCCAGGAAAGGTGCGCTTGAAGGCTTTCCCGGCCATGACCGACACCCCGTGTCCAGCCCCATGGAGATGGGACGCCCGCATACTTCGGCGGTCAGCATGTATGGTTTCACCGGCGGCTGCACTGTGCCCGCGTGCCACATGTCGAAAATCTGCGGGTCTTCGGCCACGACGTGAAGCCTAGTCGCTGCACCCGAAGCTGCTGCCGCACGCCCCCGCCACCTACCCTTGCACCTACTCCCTTGGCCGTGGGCTGGCGTGGAACCTATGCTCGGCGCCGGCTGCTGCTTCCGTACGTCCGCCGTCGTCCCCCCTCGGCACGTCCGAGCAATGTACCCCGTTCTTCCGCACGCAAAGCACTCCGCTTGCGCGAACTGGCACTGTGAGGGGGGGGGGGGGGTCACTACTGCAGCGACTGCACCTGCCATGCCGTGTCGCCATCTTGCTCACCGCCGCCTCCGCCGACGGTGAGCCGCCCGCACGCGCTCTCTCACCGGCGTTTTTAGCTGCAGCATCCATCGCCAGCGCTGCCTTCACAGCGTCGTCCAGCGAGGGGTCGGGAAGCTCCAGGAGTCGCGTCTGCATGGCGGGGTCGTTGATGCCGCAGACGAAACGGTGCCGGAGCAGCGAGTCGAGCTGCTCCCCGAATGCGCAGCCGCTCGCCAACCCTCGCAGCGCTGCGACGAACTGCCCGGGCGTCTCTCCGTCTCGGCGGCTCCGGTTGTTGAAGCGAAAACGCTCCATTAACCTCGACAGAGACGGGCTGAAGTGTGGCGAGCAGCTCACCCATCGACTTGTCGTGCGCCGTGGCCGGCTTCAGCAGGTCGAGCAGGAGAGCGAAGACGCGGGTCCCGCAGCTGGCCAGGAAGATGTCGCGCTGTTTTGCCTCGGGTGTGTCGTTCACCCGGAAAAACACGCCGACTTGCTCCTCGTAGACCGACCAGGCGGACCCTTCACCCTCGAACGGCTCGAGCCTCCCGTACAGCGGCATGGCGTAATGGCGGCTGGCTTAAGGGGGCGGTGTCTCGGCGTTCTCGGTGGCGGCGTTCACGGTGGCTTCGGCAGCTCCGCGGGCTTCTTCCCTCATCGCCAGTGTCACGATTTAGCCCCGCGTTAGTGAACCTGGGAGGGTAGGGATACCCTCCAGCCGAGAGACGACATGCAGCGTGCTGGTGGTGACGGTGACTGACCGTGAGCAGCCGTGCTCGGCGGTGTTTATTCCCCGGCCACCCACAAAGTTGCCCACCGAGCCTGGTGGGGCCACTGGACTAAGCGGCCAACGAATATCACGGTTGGGGGCGCCACACAATTGTCACTAAATGACAGGTACAAGACAATTACCAATAGCTTTATTATAGTGAAATTAATAATATGAGGCGCGCAGGTACAAAGATTAGACAGCAATCGCCCGAACGAAGCACAGTCGGTTCTGGCGCTCTATGGTGCGGTTTCGCGTCCTATAAACATGTGTCGCGTAAATACAATATTAAGATTGCTTCTGATCGGTATGCTTAATATATCGCTCGTAAGCATGCAGGTTGAACCCAAGCTAACCGTGGTACATTATGGCAACACCGTTCATTGCAATGCGCGGCAATGCGGTTCATTGCAATGCGGTATTTGGGACATTTTAGCAAGCGCTTTGCGAACTAATATAGCACATATGTGCGGCTCTTAAAAACGCTAACCATGGTCTGCAAAGAACTACACGATACATCATAGCATATGAAGCTGCATAATTATTGCGTGATGAGCGACTTATACATGTTTGTGTTTGCAAATGAGAATTATTTTTGCTTGTATACCTGTGCGCTCAGAAAACTCAGCTGTATTAGTGCACTAATCTAGCTGAATTTCGAAATTGTAATTGTGCTAACTTCGCTATTTTTTTATTTTGTACGATCAATTCTAAACGTTGTTATTTATTTTTGTTGTCTTTTCTCTTTTCCAGTTTTGTTCAATTAATTCGCTCGATTTAGGCTATTTTAACTTTAGGCTATTTTAACTATATGAAACGTTATCTTCTCCGAAGAACGGAGTTGAGCGGTTCATTTCCACGATATTTTGTACGCGTTTTCGTAGTTCTTTTTAGCGCTTTTTTAGTCTTCCTTTTTTAGAACAATTGTTTAAATGAGCATTTTTATTTTTGAAGGTAGCTTTTACAATTTATTGTATTTTTGGTTCTTTTAGGATTCTGCACGACCAATTTATCTCCATTCACGCAATTATAACGATTAAATAAACGTGTTAACTCCGCCACTTATACATTTATCCGCAAATGCGCAGGGCGTGACACTGTGGTCAGTTTTTTATGATTTTTTTATTCCTGTGTCACGCCTTTAATTTTGGTCACGGCTTTTTATTCTTGTTTTCGCTTAGCGCTGGAGATGTATCGAACCCATAGATTTCAATTCGTAAGTACATCTTTATAAATTATTTGTAGCTTTTCTTGTTTTTAATATCCCGTTCGATCAATTGCCTCTATTTGCGCTATTATAACAATTAAATCTCTTAAGTCCGACAATTATGAATTTCTGTGGAAATGCAGGGTGCCACAATGTTCGTCTGTTCACGCGTTTTTAAATGCAGAGCATTTCTTTAACTCACGATGTCACCCGTTCTAGGCGTCCGTAGTAGTCCGCATCGCTCGCAGGTGCGCCCTCTCGGCGCGATCGTGGCGTGATAAAGGCGGGTGTCGGCGAGGCTGGAACGCACTCATCGCCGCGCTCTCTCGTCAGTCACGCTCCTCCTCGCCTACTCTCCGCTCGCATCGCGCGCTCTCTCCGCGGTCGGTTCGCGCCCAACAGGTGGGGGCGCGCGCGTCGCGGAATCTACAACATCTGTGGCGTGATCGTGACGTCAACATCGCGCGCGCGTGGCACGATCGTGGCGTGATAAAGGCGGCTGTCGGCGAGGCTGGAACGCACTCATCGCCGCGCTCTCTCGTCAGCAGTTGCTACAAGTGCAACAACATTAACGTAACGCAAAGTACTTAACGTCGTGCGCCCCCGGAATTGCTCTGCATTTGATCGTGCCCCTCGCGAGGGGGATGTTTCTTCCATCAGGAAAACGGCTACCGCTGGCGTAAATCAAACCCGCGTCCTCGGGCACATCATTTCTTCCACCCGTCGTCTTGTCATCATTCACTCAGTTTTTTATTCACGCTTGTGTCCTTATTCTCGCTTCTCCTTTATTTTTGTCTTTATTTTGTCAAGCAGCTGTATAAAATTTATGTATTGGATTAGTTAATATCACTCCTATATTATTTATTTTTCTATTTTCTGTCCTCTTTTTTTTAATACTTTCGACTAATTATATTTATCCACGCTTTGTAGCTATACATTATATTAAATAAGCCAATTTACATTTGTTTAGAAATGCAGGGCTGCACATATGGAGCCGTACGTGGGGCAGTTGGCAGTTGTGTACGTTCTATAGAATCAGCCAACAACGATAGGCTGCTCTTATTCTAAATACAACTGTATGACTCATGGCATAAATCGTATATTACAGTTATTATATAAATGTTGGCTTCCGCTTCGCGGAAGAGCGCAAGTAAGGGGTGGTGGGGTCTCTTTATGCATTAATCGACCGGCAAGGGCGGATGCCTTTGCTTTGAATGGGTCCAGTTCTGGGCTGTTTCAATGAAGGCACAACCATTACAGGTGTTCTGTGGCAGCATCTTCTGCAGGAGCTGAGAAAATGCGGCAGCAAATACACTTGTGCCAACACAAAAAAGATTACGCCCACCTCCCCTCGCGGGAACCCTTGTGTGATGCGACGCTGAAGGGGGTTCCATTGTGCGTTTCCGTTTGGTCGATTACAAGAATTGCGTGAGCAATCGTCGGGTAATGCGAGAGAGAGAGAGAGAGAGCAAGCGTAGCGCGGATGGCCGTCAACAGAGAGACCGGCCGGAGCGTGGCACTCCGCTTATATGCGCAGCGCTCCCCAAGGAGAGGAGACGGCGGAGAGAGAGGGCGCTGCACATGTGCACAGCGCGCTTGCGTCGCGCGCAGCGCCGCACTGTGCGCGCCACAGATGTTGGGGGAGAGGGCGCCCTATCACGGCGAGAAGAGAGGGGATGAGCGGAGGAGAAATGCAGCTGTGCGGACGGGGACAACGACGACACAGGAAGGACAGGGCCACCGGCAAGAGATGCTCCTCTCGGCGTCGCATCTAAAAATGCCGCATAAACAGCGGCCCAACGTGCTGAACGATGCATTCGATGCATAGGTGCGCACTGCCGCCTGGCGGAGCGTGGGGGAACCAGTACGCTTACAAAATTTGCTGGGGCGCGCGGCGATTGGGACAGCCGGAGCAAAACGCGCGCGGGGGAACCTCTGAGGCCATGCTGCTACTGCTACAGCCAAAAATTGCACAGATTGTCATCTTTATGCCGAGATTAGAGAACGCAAGAAGACCGCAACACTTCCAACACAGCAGCGAATCGACAGGTCCGAGGGACGCGGGGGACGTCGGCTGGTACCAAGGCATGCCTGTGGCGCGTACCAAAACTGCCAAAAGGAGCCACTGTGTACACTATTCATAGACAGTGTGAGAGCCGCCACATTCACACAACACAACAAATCATGCTGGATGTATAGAGCCCGAGGTAACAAGTTCGTGTGCGTTTGTTTCTATGACGGTGTGTCACCCGCTACGCCATGCCGTCTTCACCGCTAATATCGCTCAGGTTCTTAGTTCAAACTAGACTGTTCTCGACCACCGTGCGCGCCTTGCGGCACCCATAGTCGAGCCAAGAACGGTGGACAGGCACGCCCCCCAAATGACTTGTAGTCGACAAACCCGCGTACTAAACTTACGGGCTGTCTTCACCCAGTCGTCATTCTTCCTTGAACACGAAGGTCACGAGAGCGGTGAACATTTCGCATGTGCGGCGGGCGAAGTGCGTTGTCTTTGCAATCGTTCGCTTCAGCCTTGTGCTCCCAGCATGGACATCCACAAATGATTTTCCCTCTCCTTCGTAAGAGTTTTTTTGCACGCGTGTGTGTGTGTGTGTGTGTGGGTGCGTGTGCGAGTGTGTGTGTGCGTGCGCGCCCGTGTGTGTGTGTGTATGCGTGCGTGCGCGCGCACGCGTGCGCGTGTTTGTGTGTGCGTGCATGCGTGCGTGTGTGCGTGTGTGTGTGTCTGTGTGTGTGCCCGCGCGTGCGCGTGCGTGTGCGTATGTACGTGCATGCGCGGGTGTGTGTGTGCAGGCGCGCGTGCGTTCGTGCGTGCGTTTGTGCGTGCTTGGGCACGTGTGTGCGCATTCGCACGTGCGCTTGCGTGCATGCGTGCGTGCGTGCATGCGCGTGCGCGCGAGATTTGGTGTGTTCGCGTATGTGTGTATGTGCGCGCGTGCGGCGAAGGTAGACACCTAATGCGAGCTGTTGAAAAATCGGAAGTAAAGAGGTGCAGCGCTAGAAAACACTATCCACTCTGGCAGCAGAATCCTTGCTGCGCCCAGGCGTCTTCTAAAATGGTGCTGTTACTTCCCGTGAACTTGAGGTGACAGCAAAAGACCTTTTTTTCAGTAGCGCGGCCCGCCATCCGCTACTGAAAAATGGTCCATTGCTGTACCTCATTTACACTGGAAATGAACGCCGCTTTTAACCATTCAGTAGTTTCATATTCGTGGCTTATCCATATTTGTGGCTAATTTGACTATGTCGTAGATGCCTTGCAGGAGGTGAGATAATATGTAAATTATACTTTGTCAAGTAACTTTAGTGCTCTTCGCTACAGCAATCACATTGCTGTCCACATTGTGGCTCATTATCCCAACACAAATGTTTTGCACGAAAGGGACTTTTATGCATAATGTAATAAAAATGGTCTAGATGACAGTGTTGCTATTTTCTAAGCGATAGGAACAAAATGTGTTCTGTTGCGGGTCTTGCTGTTGCTCCCCCCTCAGGTGGTCGGTGCAGATGCGCCGGCTGTTTGTTTCTCGTGAGTTTTTGGAGGTGGTACTTCTCGGAACACTGGTGCCATATGGTATCCGGTTTTCTTTGCCAATCACTGCACCTTATTTTCGGGCACAGCGGCTCCCCAGATCGCGTTCTTGGCACTCAGGAAACTTGATTAAACTACCCTAGCCCAGAACGTTAGTACGGGCCTGCAAATGTGACCTTTAAGTGATACCACTTGACTCACGGCAGCACCGTACACCGTCTTCCAGCTGTTTCCACGTGACTCGCCATGTGATTGATAAATATTTTGGAACGAAGACGGCGCCGCTGTCTGCCGCGGCTGTACAGGTATATGTGGAAAGGCAAATCATAGAAGTGCAACTCGTACTACCGCATTTTGTCGCATAGGGCAATTCGTCTCTCGGTGTTTGCTTCTTCTTTTGGTTGTTTTTTTTTTCAACCTTCGCAATAGGACAATATGGGGAAATCATGAATCATATCATTGAAAATTATGTTCAAGAACTGTAGACGGCGCTATTTGGTACTAGTTCTTTTTAGTATTGCGCGAAACACCATACCGAGGTAAAGAAAGCCAGCCATCTACAATAAAAGGCAAACACCTCTCGTGTTTGAAGAATAAGCTTCTTATGCGTATTAATGTACGTTAAAAGTGACGCAAAGGCACTCATTATGCTTCGACGCACGTACCTCACAAGGCACTTTTATTTCTGTTATCAGAAATCAGGAACATCTATCTACATATTATCGAGTACATTGCCAAATAGCCAAAGACGACGCAGGGTTCCTCAAGGCACAGGGATTGTTGGAGCGAACTTGTGTTCTGCAAAACCCTCAAAGAATAGTGAAACGTCAAAGTCAAGCAAGTGACGACCCCAGGCGATCGTCGGCGAATCGGGTGCCTGGCACCTCATCTTCCCGCAATTGTATACATTGCTCTCCTCACTAGAACGCCTGTTAAGAAAGTAGGGCTGCAGAGGCTGTGATAACAAAACATAAAGAGGCAAGATTTCCGGCAGTATTGTCACTAAATGAAGAGCAAAACAGGGTCTTGCCGAAATAACGTTTTTGTGAGCCAACTTGCACCGAGGAAAAAACTAGAACAAATCACAAACGCCAAAGAAGCCCAACAATTATAACCTCACACGAAAGAATAGGCCAATTAAATTCCGCGCCGTTTTCTTTTCGATAGGTTGACATGGAGGTATGTAAAAACGTTTGCTAGATTTAGTAGCGACGCGGAGCCGTATGACGAATTGTGTTACGCGACAAATTTTTCTGCGAAAAATTGACTTACTAGGAGTTTCTCTATTACGAATTGTTGATGGAATGATTGATTTTTGTGTTTGTCGCGCCCAAACTAAACATGGGATAAGGCGCGCCGGATTGGATGGCTTCGGATTAATTTTGAACACCTGGGGATTTTTAACGTGCGCCGACATCACGAACGCACAAGCGTTCTTTCTTTTCGCTTCCATCAGAAAAGCGGGCGCCGCCACTGGGAATGGAACCTGCGTCCTATTACGTAATTTCCTTCGACAAAAGGCCCGCACGGCCTGCCGGATCATCACAATTTCTCTCAATCTGCTTCATTTTAGCGTTGTGCGATAGAAAGACGCATCGGAAAAGCTGGTCCTTCGGTGCCAAATTTGCGGGCGCGGTCCCAGTGGTGAAAGCGGCAAGCAGGGTCAAACCATCCAACAGATGTCACTTGGCTTTCTTATGAGATAAGATGGGAACGTGAATACCATAGCGAATGGCGGCACGGCGAGACGAGAGAAGAAAGGTGACATCGGTGGGCTAGGCGTCGGGACAAAGACGCAGACAGGCGACGGCAACGAGATTTGAGGGTGCAATGGACGCTGCGACGCCTTCGGAAACTCGCGAAACGAAGGTAGTAAGTGCTGCATGAATTTAACGTTCGACTAGCGATATCGTTCCTTTCGCAAGCTGTGCTACGGCTGCTTTTTGTTGCATAACCGGGCTTAGCCGAGCCATGCCGTTTTGAAGTGTTACAATTCTGTGACGCGAATATTAAATGTTAGGGCGAAAATCATTGTACTAAGTAGAATGCAGGTTTAGGGCCATTTGTTTACGCGGTACAGCGAATGGCCGGCGCCGAGCGTTCCCCCATGGAGAGCCAGTCATGGGCCACTAAGCTATGACATAGCCCTGACGTTGTTTTTTTGTTCGCCCAGAACCCTTTCCCGTATAACGCGGATACGAAGGCTTTAGAGTCAACCGCACTAATTTGATTGACTACCACTCATTGTGTCTGCCACCAAAGTACGCCAATGACATAAAATACGTGCATACTCATTTCTTTGGCGGCACCCTCTCTTCTTCAAGGACAGGCTTACGGGTGTACCCAAGGAGAGAACTTTACAAGAAAGGGCTATAACGCTCGCTTGTAAAGCAAAACTCGCTTCTACAGAGCAGCAGCTGCCAGTAGCATTCTGAACAAGAGCGTGTCTGTTAAGCTACTCCTGTCTTAATAGTATCATTCGCAGGCGTGCCCGCTGAAAGGGTCTGTCAAACAACAAAACGACTGGATCTGCTGGAGCTACGCGATGCCCTTAATTATTCATCGCAACGTCATGTAACGTAGAGCTACTACACTTAATCGTGCATCTAGGGCAAAATAATGACTGGTGGGTGTGCACAAAACAGCAGGTAATTGAGTACAATACCCAGCAAATAGGTTCTCTTTCAGTTTTTTTTCGGCCGATGGTATAGTAGATTCAACTGCTCGTTTTCACTTAACGTCATAATTAGCAGCCTTTATTTGCTATGTCGAAAACGTGCTTTTAACAAGCTATGTTCGTAAATGCTTAATAAGATGGATACTTGTGCTGCACCACAAAATGACAGAGCATAGTTAGTACTTTATTAGAGTGAGAAAGCCTATTTGGACATCCTGTTGAACTTCATGCTGACATTTACGGCTGCGTCCGACGCGACCAAACGGTCCCTTTGAAGCTTCTTCCCCTGGTTACACATTAGCCAAAGCCACCTGTTTTCCCCGCGCATAAATTACCTCTCAAGGCGCTCGCCTTGCTTGTGTGGAAGCAGGCCGCCTTTTTGTGGAAGCACGAAGCAGGCCGCCCTTGTGTGGAAGCAGGCCACCCTCCTCGACCCCGCTGTTACTTGGCGCCTGTTCCCCTGCTCGCGTTCTGGTCATGATTATTGGATTTTGTGGCGCAAGTCCAAAGAGCGCGAACTAACGTTCTCACTTGGCGATTAGGTGTACAACCAGTTTTTTGCTTAGTGCGTTTCACGAAACGTGAGAATTAAAACTTTAGCCATAAAACAAACTTCTGCAGGGGAATATACTTTTACTTTATACAATTTGTAGAACAAATCTTGAATAAGTGTAGTTTGTCTGAATTTCTAAAAGCAACCTAAAAACATAGAAACAATTGTTACGCAAGAGAATCTCTTTATTATTGACATGAAACACCGGTCAAATATTTTTTCGAAAGAAAATGACGCTGTTGAAAGCACTTTTGAGGCAAGCTCGCGTGGCTTTCACTCTTCCATAAAAGACACGCTGGGAAACAAGCTTGGTTCGGCCGTCAGGTGGCCGAAATGTAGCACAGAAAATTGAGCTTTTTCACACTGGCCGTCGTGGTCGTCTCCCAGAAGCCTGGCTACTTCCGACCACTCCAATTCCGGGAACGGCTCCATTCCGACGCTCTAGCAGTTGTCTGGTATCGGCAGCTGGTAGACTTTATCCGTGGCTTCTTGAAAAGAGCAACTGAACGTATGCCCTCGAGCGTGGCAATCAGAATCTGCAAGTGGTGAAAACTGCGGCTTCTCCACGACTTGTCCGGAACCTTGAAAGGTATCTTCCTCGCCAGGCTCCCACTGCGATCGCTGCAGCTTCGAAGGTCCTGGTTTGTCTGCCCAGTGAAATAGAAGAAAGGGGTGACATTGTTAGCCATTCAGAACTTCAATTCTAAAAGAAGTTTTTTTAAGATGACCCCAAAGAAAAAAACGTATCCAGCACATAGTTCAAGGTGGAATTCAGGGCAAAAAATGACAGCATCTCCACACCGTGGATGATGGAGAGGGTGCGGAGTACGGGGACTCAAAATGACATACAAGTTGCGCTCCGAGTGACATCCGATTTGTGCCCCGACCGTCATTACATTAGAGCCGTGAGTTGCACTTTGATTATTCTCGAATTGAAACTGTAATTCACGGCTCAAATCGAATTTCGCTTGATGGTGGTGTGCGCATGGATGGACGCGGGCGGACATTGGGAGGTCCCAAGGTACTCCACATCATTACAGGCGTGGGAGTAAGTTGCTTGACTCACTGTCGTAGCCCAATGGGTAAGACAATAACTCTGTCTGGCATACCATGCGCAGGCTTGAATCCTGCCGGTGCCTGTGTGATTTTATATGATAGTAAATTCTATGCCCACGGACGCCGACGGACATTGTGCGGTACTAAAGTATTCCGCGGCTAATATGAATACAAAATACCTAGAATAATGCCACCTGCGGGACTTTCTCAAGACCTGCTCAAATAACTATGCGCACTAGTGTGCACATTTCGGGTTCGTGCGACGGCTTTACGGCCTCGACAAAAGCATTCATCTGTGCGAAAATGTACTGGGTTCAGATCACTTCTCTTACGAACATTTGCCATCGCGTTACTTTTGGGCAAGCTTCGATGAAATTGCAATTCAATGCTTATAATATAACCAGCAGTACAGTTTGGCGTTTATGGTGGCTTTCTGCACAGGGCACATGAAGCTCTGGACTGTGCTTTGGTAAATCATTAAACGGCAAAGAATACGTGGTCACAACATTGCGCAAGATATACTCCTTCCTCTGGTCCTCAACCCTCACCTCTACCCTGAATCAGTGGGAAGCTAGTCTCACTAGCCCAAACAAACCTAGCCCGCCAGAAGGATAATGTTCCTCTTTTTAGGATCCCGGAGCACAGGACGCGGTTTTGTTTCCCGGCGGCGGCAGCCGCTGTTCTGATGGACGCAAAAACCAAAAAGGCTGGTGTGTACGAGTTTTCGGCGCATGTAAAGATCCCCAGGTGGTCAAAATTGATCCGGAGCCCTACACTACGGCGCTCCTGATTGCCTACGTTTTTTCGGCCCGTTATACCAAAAATCAATCAATCAATAGGGATCCCGGAGCAACGACGCTTACCAGGAGCTTTTTTTCTTTTTCCCTAGAAAACGCCTTTGACTAGTAATTACGTTGTTGCACTTCTAGGTATTAGGGTCAGGTACCCTGTGAGTTAGTGCCTTTGATGCTATTGCCGACACAGGCTATGTGCCTAAACACACCATTTACCAATGTAAAAATCACAGTCATGCGTTTTGCAAATCAGGTAGGAGCACAGTATCCCGTGCATGTTCGCCATACCTTTTATTATTCTCGATTCCTTGTTTTCACAACAAAAACGTAAAGTGGGCACAAAACAGGGAATTCAACGTTTCACAGGTATTTTGGCCACTGACAAATGCGGCATTCTCCCTCAAGGTGAATAGCATACCGGCATCAGCGCATCCAGTGTTCATCTCCAGTTTGGGCGACATATCTTCGTCCAAACATACGTAACAAATGCAAACATTTGTTGCTTACCATCGGGTGGGCCCGGGTGCGCTTTTTCCGGCCGTTTTGGCTTGCCGTGTTTCCAGCTTCGTTCTCGTCTTGCTTGTTGCTCAGGTCACCATAGACGCCGGCCCCGAGCCACGACAAATCGAGGTTGAAGTTATTCAGCAGCATGCGCCCAGCGCCTTCAAAGTCGGTTTTGCAGGCATCCGGTTTTGCTGTCTTCGTCATGGCGGCCGAGAGAGCAACGGTCACGTGCAGGATTTAACGCTCAGCAAATGTACAGCTTCGCGGGTCCCGGGTCAACAAGAGCGGAGGCCGATAGGTCACGCACGTGAAGAAGGCAAGAGCTGTCTGAACCTGTGATACCAATTTGTTGACCCCGCCTGCCACCCACTCTCCCACATTTTCCCTGTAAGGGTGAGAATGAATCATACAATGCTTTTCCGAAGGAGGAAAGTTGTGTAAAGCTGTGATCCTTCCCTGTAAGCTTGAGGAGCGTTCCGTACGGACGCTCCTGTCCCGCGTTTGGTCCTGTGTTCCGAGAAAGGCCCGAGGGCCGAATGCAGGAAAGGACGTTCGGTGCCACTTTCACGTCTGTAAAACGAGCACAAAAGTCTCAGATAGGGAGACTAATGTATCTTTTTGAGGCAGAATGTTTCGACATAAATAAATGAGATTCTTTGCGAAAAATGGCAGTTGTCAAAAAGCTAGCCTCCCCAATTTTTTATTTTTATCGGTTGGGGAAGACGAACACAAAAAGAATAAAAGACATGCTGAAATTTTGAGAGTTGAATGCTAGCTCAGCATCATTCTTAAGGCCAACTGCACTGAAGTTTTTCTTTGTCCAAATAAGTAGTCTATGCTCATGAAATCACCTTGGCAAAATCATCAGCTTCGTAATCACAGAGAGCTCTAGGTACCGCCGTTCAAAGTACTTCCGAGCAGCGACGTTTGCACCTGGTGGAGAGTCGCCGAAACAATTGCCGTGCGGCGTGGCCTCCGCGATCGGCTGTCGCGCCGCCGGGAGCCGATCTCGGAGGCCACGCGTACGGCCTGTGACGGAGTTTGGGGAACCTGTGCCGTGAAGCTCGCCCTTCTCCGGCGACCTTCAGGGCAGTTCGCGGGCGCTGGGATGCATTCGCCCGGGTTTCTATGCTACACCAGCGCGCTGTACTACCGTCGCCATCACATATTTAAACTAACCGCGTAGGCAAATATCCGCCATTTCTTTCGAAGAAAAAGAAGATTAGAAGCCTACAAACTATTCACGCACTTGCGAACGTCTTGGAGATAGCAAAACTCTTTTTACTTGAAAATATTATATTTACTCAAAGCAGAAACTTGCGCGAAACGAGCACTTGCCTTACATTTGTCATGTCTATTGCATATATTACAGAAAAAAAAGACGTTTTATAAATTATTGACCACTCGCAATTCCGCATTTATTATTGGCCATATTTGGGCTGGCACAACGTCACCTTCATCCTTTAGACTTTTCCAAAAGTTTGACGACCTAACTATAGTTGCTGTGCACGCAGGTATAACCATTTTTGCGACTTTTTCCTCTCGCACTAAGTGAACCAAAATCAGCCTTTCTTGTAGTAACAAATACTTCCGCACAAATATCGGCCGTCATCTTCACGAAGTGCGAAAATTAACGAAACTGCTCCTCTCCTAAATAATAGACTAGATTTTTGTTCGATTCCCAAGTGAAGTATTTACTTTCAGCGTTACATTTAGTTTATTTGAAAGTAAAATGTTTTCAACGGCACCTGTATCTGGGTAAAGTAGAAAACAGCGGTAGATAGGAAATGTTTTTGTGCTTTATTCCATCATTCAGCTGTGGAAGCTGGCCTATAGTTTCTGACCACTTTTATAATTGGATTTTCAATGTACAGCCAGGCGAAAACTATTGGTTCGATATTCACGAACCTATTTGTACGTAATGTATAGTAGAAATAGTGATTGATCGCCGTACGCGCGCGGTTTGTTCCCTTCAAAGAGAGCGACGTGATAGCCGAGGCGTGCGCTATAACAAAAGCTGCTTTTCGACATCGTACGGGGAAGTAGCTTTGTAAATCAGGGTCTGCTGTTTTACTTGCAATGCCACAAATTGCTACTCCGGCAGTTATTATGATGGAAAGAAATTACTGTCGGGAGGACTATTTATTCACCTCGACTGATAGCAACGGGATGCCGGAATTGTGGCTAACTTTATTATCCAAGAGAAACGTTAATGGAAGTTCTTCTGTTCTTCTGTGAAAATAACAGAGCGAAACGCGGCACTACCCCGAGCATTTAAAGGCGGCTCTGGGCAGCTGCCGGTTCTGGCGCCGTCGCTTCCTTTCCACCACATACGTCACGTCCGGCCACCGCTATGGCCGCTTTTTCTATTCAGCTTCGGTCGCCAATGTCACGAGTCGTTTTTGTCGCGCGCGTTGGTGTTTGAAGCGCAGTGTTTTGCATTTCGCACCCTTTTTATATGTATTAGGTGACATTATTTTTACGTTGACGAAAATTTGGGTGCAGTTGGCCTTTAAGCCGGATTACCTGGTTGTAGGTTTGTTGCAATGCAGATTTGACTTCTGCAGAGTGCCCAAATTGGGCTGTCTTCTGTCGTTTCAGTTCTTACGTAGAGATTTTTAGGACTTGGAAGACGAAGAGCCAACGCCTGGCTCACCTCGATCGTCTCTTATTGTGTTAATTTTCTTCTTGCTGTGTTTCACTTGAATCAGATCTCTGGTTATCTAGTGCTTTGAGCGCCAGAGATGCTCCACGCGACGGCCGCGGCCCCGGGCTTACCACCCTCCACGCCGTGCATCGGTCAACCGCCTGATCAATCGCCAGGCCCTGTCATGGAGCCAGACCCTCCGGCCGCGCCGCTGTTCGTAGCCTTGTCAGGCCCATCGCAAACTACCGGTCACACCCCCTGTTCTTATCTTGGGTCCTCCGGGTCGTCGCGTCCGCCGGGTCAAGTGAGTCCGATGGTGATACCATCCGAACAACCTCTGCCAGATGACGCAGACGACATGTCTGATCTTTCCGACTCATCATCTGCAACGGTCATCTACGGAAATGAAACCATCCTTTCACCTGAGAAGTCAAAGCCATTTGAGCCTGTGACTCCTGCAAAGCGCTGCCGTGGCTCTAAGCATGACATGGCGTCGTTTTGGTGATCAAACCTGTCGACTCCTCGAAGGATATCACTCGCTACAACCCCATTGCTGTCAAGGAAGGATTAGAGACTCTGGCTCCAGATGGCGTGCTACAAGTACGCCCTAACTATCACCTCAACCTGCTTGCTATTGACACTCGCAACGCTGATGCCACCGAGCATCTCCTGAAAATCTCCTCCATTGCTGGCGTGAAAGTCCAGGCCTATGAACCAGGACCGAGCGATTGCGGAGTGGGCGTGATCAAGGTAGTAGCTAAGGAGCTCTCCGACCCAGAAATCCTTAGTGCGTTACGAGCCAGAGCGCCTGTCAATCCGCCCGGAGACTGCGAAAATCATGAGAGAGTGTGCAGATTGTGTTCGCCACAGAAACTGTACCAGAGCATGTAGTCATCGGTTACACGCGCTATCGCGTGTATGATTACATAGATACACCGATACAATGCAAGAACTGCCAGCTATTCGGGAACGTGGCGAATATGTGCAAACACCCGCTCCAGTGTTCACGGTGCGGTGGCACTCATGACCGAGAATCCTGCTCAGTTGAAAATCCCAAATGCCCAAACTGCAGCAAAAAGCATGAGTCGACGTTTGTTCATTCTTCTGTCCGCCGTGATGAGAAGGCTATTTTCAAAATCAAGGCTAGAAACAACACTGACTACAAGTCAGCGAAATACACTCTACTGCAACGCCATAAGGCTGGGAATAAGGAACACGGCCGAAAGCAAGAGTACACATCTGCGGCTGTCGGGTTCAACAACAATGAGGAGGATTTCCCAGCTCTGCCAGTCCTCCATCGCGAATCGCAGCAGAAGCATCCCCCTACTGCAGCTCGACCAGTACGAGCTACCGCAGCAATGGTTGACTCCCCCTCAAAAGATGCCGCCACGCCTGCATCGACAGCCGCGCCTGCTCTACCATCAGATGAGACTCCAACTCCAGCTGTACGAACTTCGAAGCCTGCTCGTCGAACATCTCTGAGAGAGCAGCGTGAGCCAAAGAATCACCAGAGCTCCGGGGGCTTGCGTTCTGTGATATCAGCTGTAGTAGAGGCGGTGTGCCTCTTCCTCGCCCCCTTTCATCACCGGTAGCCGTGGCTATCCTAACACTCCTGGACTATGTTTCACCTCTCCTTATGCAATGGCGTTAGCTGCAACTGCTGGTGCAATCACAGTTCCCAGAGTACAAGAAATTCGAGATAAAGCTACAATCCTACAGTGGAACGCCTGCGGACTCAAGCAGCGCCTTTCGGACCTACGCCAATTCACACAAAAACATCGTTTTCCCGTGATCGCTATTTCTGAATCACGGTTGATGGAAGACATACGCCTTTCGGGATACACAGTTCTGCGGTCGCTGACTGGCGTAGAAATGTCAAGAGTTTTAATGGCCGTGAGAAATGACCTCACCATAATAGAGCATGGTCTATCACCGGATGCACGGAATGAATACGTGGCAGCCACAGTTCGCGGCGCTGGGTTGTCCTTCACCATAATCGCCGCCTATATTCCACCTCGTGTAGCACTGGACTTAAATCGCTTAGAAGGCATCATCAGTACTACACCAGCCCCGCACATCTTGACCGGTGACTTCAACGCCCATCATCCCATCTGGGGAAGCAGGAAAACGACGGCTAAAGGGAGGCACCTTCTGGACATTGCCCACCGGCAGGGTATGTGCGTTGTCAATTCTGGAGAGCCCACCTTCTACCGGGAAAAGATGTCCAGCGCCCTCGACGTCACGTTTGTTTCGTCACAACTCCTCCCTAGGACGAGCTGGGCAGTGGACATTGAACTGCATGGCAGCGATCATGCGCCGACTTATATTGCAGTAGATGGTCTCTCGGGCTCTCGTCCACAGCGTGTGATTCGCTCCTCTTACTGGGAGGCGTTTAGAACTGTGGTGGAGGAAGCCGTGGACTCGGTGAGCTCATATGAAGCCTTCGTGGACACGTTGTCAAGTGCTCAAAAGTCAAGCAGCAAAGTATTGCGGCTTCCGCATAGATACACGGCCACCGAATCGGAGTATGAGAGGCTTCGCCCAGTGCGTCGAAGAGCATAAAGACGAGCGCGCCGGACACAAGCGCCTGAAGATATCCGTGCGTCAAGACGATCCCAGAAGGCGATTCGGGGGCATATAAATAAGCTCGCCAAGCGTGAGTGGGAATCCTTCTGCTCCAAACTGGACCCCCAGAAGTCGCTCTCCAGAATATGGCTCTTGCTCCGTAGTCTGCGGACCCCGCAAATTCAACTGCACACGTTCAAACCCATCTCACTGAGCACGAACACCATTGACCTCCAAGTCGCTGACGCCTTCTGCAGGAGAATTACTGCAGCGCCAGCAGCTCTTCTTCCGCCACACTCTCCCCTCAACGAGGGATGATCAGGCCCGGTGTCCCCAATTGACGAGCCATTCTCCATGGTAGAGTTGCTCGCTGCACTGGCTTCTGTCAAGAAATCCAGCTGTCCAGGCCCGGATGACATCACCTACACAACCCTCTCGCACCTAGGTGAAAAGGGAAGAAGTTGCCTCCTGCATACCTTCAATCTTTCGTGGGAAACTGTTCGTCTAGAGCCAAGGTGGAAACACGCTCGCCTTGTCCCCGTCCTAAAGCCAAGTAATGTTACAACCGCCATCGAGTTTTACCGACCCATAGCGCTCCTGAGTTGTGTCGGGAAACGGATGGAAAAATTGGTGCTGCTCCGCTTCGACTGGGATTTGACCATCCCAAATATATACCCAGCACAGATGTCTGGTTTCCGCAAGGGTCGTAGCAGCGTCGACAACGTCATCGCCCTTGCAAATAGCATAAGAGAAGCAAAGTGTCGGCGGAACATTGCTGTTGCCGTGTTCCTTGACATCAAGTCAGCGTATGACTGCGTCGAGCATGAAGCCATCCGCTCGGCGCTGAAGTCTTTAGGCATCAGGGGCCGCATGTACGCATGGCTATCGGACTACCTCTCCGATATGTATGTGTACATGTCTACCGACATGGGCGACTCATGGCTACATCAGGTGATCCGAGGTGTTCCCCAGGGTGGGGTGCTGAGCCCTACACTCTTCAACATTGCCGTAGTTGGGATGAAGAAATGCGTGTCGAAGTAGGTAGAAATCTCTCTGTACGCCGACTACATCTGCATATGGAGTTCTGGCCGCAATAGGCGAGTGTTACGGTAAAGTCTGCAGCGAGCAATTGACTCTATGCGGCATTTTCTGGCAACGAGAGGATTAGTGATTTAGGGAATAGTGTGCTGCGATAGCCTTCACAAAGCGTGACCTTACGCGCTATGGCCTCACTGTTGCAGGGACCGCAATTCCATACGTCCCGACCCATAAGTTCTCGGGAGTGACATTTATAGTAATCTCACCTGGTCGCCACATCTTCGCCACCTAAAGGACAAGATTACTTCGTTCGCCCGCATATTCCGTATGCTCTCCACCAACACTGGCGGTTGTTCAGTCAATTCTCGTCTACGGGTATACAAAGCGCTTTGCGTTGGCCTGATGAGTTACAGCATCCCTGATTTAGTCCCTCTATCAAAAGGAACTGTCAAAGCGCTAGACAGCATGCAAGCACAAGTCCTGCGGGTCTCCATTGGCGTTCGAAAGACAACCTCTACCATCGGAACGCTGACAGAATGCAGGCAACTCTCACCACTCGCTCTTAGCACGCAGGAGTTGCTTCGTGCGCGTCTGCGGATTGTGGCAAGACAGCGGGGCCATCCTCTAGCGACAAGCTGGGCCAAAGAAGTGCGTGAATTTCTGCCGAAGGTGTATCCAGAGCCTTCTCCTCCTGAGCACCCACCCTGGATGTTCCTGCCCATACCAATCACGACTACTGTGCCCGGTATCACGCGGAAGGAGTATATTCCGGCGCCCGCACTAAAGTTCCTCGCCCCGGACTACATGTCGCGGATATACAGAGACCACACTCATGTGTACACTGATGGGTCGCTGTCATCAACATCATCAACTATCGGGGTGTGGATACCGTCATCCCGTACTACCATCAGTGTCATGCTCAGTCACAGAACGTCCACTACGGCTACCGAACTTGCAGCTCTGGGGGTAGCTTTCGTTCATATCGTCAAGCAACCCGCTCGAGAGTGGGCCATCTTCACAGACTCAAGGGCTGGCCTTCAATGTCTAGCATCTTTTCCAAAAGACCAGCTTGTGTGTGACATACACGTTTTACATCTCCAAGCTCCACACGCGCACCATCACATTGCACTTCAGTGGATTCCAGCCCATTGTGGGATAACTGGCAATGTGAAGGCGGACATTGCTGCATCAGTTGCGCATAAGCATCGTGTATCGGCAATAGCTATGCCATTCTCCAGGAAAGATGCATCTATACTTGCATCCAGCGTGGCATTAAATATACAGCGTGCAGCCTGGGATGACGTAGCACGTCATTACGCGCCGTTATCTTTAATCGATCCCAACTGCAAAGTTAAAATGCCACCAGGACTCTCCAAGCGGGTACAAGCAATTCTACATCGCATGCGACTGAATTTCGCATACACGCGCAACTTCCTCTTCAAGATAAAACAGGCTACGCCGCCACTCTACCCACACTGTGATGTGCGAGAAACCCTGCAGCACCTGCTCTGTGAATGTGCTCGATTTAGTGCTCAAAGAGTATTCCTCGCAGTGACTTTGAGACTGCCGCTTTCCGTGGACATGCAGCTAAAGGACGTTTTAGGACCATGGGCTTGTCCCAAACGTGCTTTACGGGCTAGCAAAGCTCTTATAGAGTATCTGCAACACAAAGGTCTAGACCAGTCGCTGAGAATAAATTGCCGTATATGTACGCATCAACTTCTTGAACATCATCGCCATCATCTTCATCACGTCATCAACTGGCGTAGCAGTTAGGCATTTTAGCCCAGCTAACATAGCTAGACTTCATTAAAGATTCGCTCTCTCTCTCTCTCTCTTTTCAAGACTTGTGTTTTTTTAATCGTCCGATATTCAAGCGAGAGCGATCTATGAGATTACCATGTTTGCTTTTGTGAGTATATATTTTTATTCTTCGGAAATCTTTAGCGCTAGCGGAATTTTGACACCGCCAATTGTGCATTTTTCCAAATAAAAATCCTTACTCGGTTGGAGTTTTTTCGGAATTTTGGTTTTACGTGTGCCAGTTGTCGTTCCTACTAGATTGAGCTCATCACGTGAGGGCGATTCCTAAAAGTTTGTTTGTTGCACATTTGTTAAGCAAATAACAAAGAGAATGAAATAACTTTTACCAGACAAACGGCAAACTCGTCTAACACAGTGTTGTGTTGTGTTGTGTTGTGTTTTGTGGCACATAAGCAACTAGGGCTATCATGCGCCAAGCAAAAGGTTTGGTGTTTTTCGTGGATAATAACCAATTGCTTTATCTCGTTATAGCTTGTTTAGAAGTGTAGCTTCTTTGAAAAAACTAAAGACAGAGTAAATATTAGCAACAGCATCCTCTCCTAGGAGTAGGCTGGGGTGAAATGGAATTTGCTCGCTGTAAAACAGCCTAAAATGTTTTTTTCCTCAAAGCCTCAAATTTCGCACATGAAAGTAAGATGTGATTTACTGTAAGTTCTTGGTCACAATCTTCGCATGTCGGTTTGTCTTGTTTCATAAGAAGGAAATTATGTGTAAGATGTGTGTGTCCAATGCAGAGACGACATAAATCACTTCTTTGAGGAGTTCTTCATGACTGCTTGATGTCCACTCTGCTATCATGGGTTTAACTAGGTGGAGTTTGTTGTCGGTTTCCTTATCCCATAATGACTGCCAAGTTGTTCTCAGTTTGCTCCGTACGAATTTCATGCAGTCGCTGTGAGGAATCTGTACTTTCTCTATTGTTCTGTTACCCGCCTGTGCGGCACACGCATCGGCTCTCTCATTTCTCTTGATTCCAACATGGCTAGGGACCCAGAACAACTTAATTTCCTGTCCTTGTGTTGTGACTGTTATTAAATTGTGTATTATGTCTCCTATTATGGGCTGACCTGCATTTTTGTAATGTACTGCTGTGAGTGCGCTGAGAGAGTCTGTATATATAATACTGTGTTTAATTTTATGCTTCATTATCCTTTCTACTGCTACAGCAATGGCATAACCTTCTGCTGTGTAAACCGAAGCGCACTGGGATAGTCTGATCACCTTTTCCCATTTCCTATGCACTACTGCACTCCCGACATAGCATGATGTTTTGGAACCGTCTGTGTAAAATGAGGTGTAGCCTTTGTATTTTTCGTTTAGTGCCAAAAATTCCTGTAAAATATGTTCCCGGAGTGTGTGCTTTTTTTGAAGGTGTGTTAGTGTGAAGTCACATGTTGCAGGAAAACTATACCAAGGGGGTAGTTGGTTTTGTCTATGGGCAATTTGAGGTAATGTGTCCAGCATACTGAGTTCTTGGCATCTCTCTTCAAACCGAAGAAGCAATGGTCTGATAGCTTGGGGTTTATTATTAAAAAGGGTCCTAGACGGGCATTTTGTAACTATGGGGTAACATAGATGTTTCGGCAGTGAACGGATCTTCAGTATGTATGAGCATGTCAGCACTGTTCTTCTAATTGTGAGTGGTGGTTCATTTGTTTCGACGTAGAGGCTGTTTATGGGGGATGTCCTATACGCCCCAGACGAGAGACGTAAACCTAAATTGTGAACGGGATCTAATCGTTTCAAGTAGGACTGTCTCGCCGAGCCATACACAATGCTACCATAGTCTAAGCAGGAGCATACAACAGAACGGTAAATTTGTAAAAGGCAGGCCCTATCGGAACCCGAGTGTTTGCCCGACAGGACCTTAAGTATATTTAGAGCTCGTGAAGCTTCCGTTTTAAGCATATTGATGTGGGGCAGGAAAGTGCGTTTTTGTCGAACATTGTGCCTAGAAATGTTTGTTCGTTTTGTGCGGGTAAGTGGATTTCCTTGAGGTGTATGGTCGGATTGGTTTGTAACCCTCGTTTGAGAGAGAAGAAAATAGCCACTGTTTTCTGTGGTGAAAATTGGAAACCATTTCTGTCTGCCCATGTGTTAAGTTTATTTATAGTCAACTGTACTTGTATCTCGCATGTTGCTACATTGGAAGATGTGCAAGCTATTTAGTTCATCAACATAGACAAAGTACATATCCGACTTTGGAATTATTTTGCAAATATAGTTCACTTTTACAACAAACTGTGTTGTGCTTAGAATACACCGCTAAGGTACCCAGTTTATTTATTTCAGATACTGTTAGCCCTTACGGGCTGTTACAGGAGTGGGCAAGTACATCATAAACAATACTCACACGCACAAAAACTGCTCAAGTCACAGTGCAAACGAAGGACAAGAAAACAACTCATATTATTTTAGCAATATTTCCAAGTGTTTCACAAAGCTATCAGTGGTATTTGGTTCCACAAGCACTCGCGCGTCAAGGCTATTCCAGTCTACAATAGTTTTGACAAGAAAGGAATGCTTAAAAATATCAACCCTTGGAGAATAAGGCAAAACAGCATACGGATGGTTGATGCGAGGAGAGACTCGTGTGGGAATTTGCAGATATAACTCAGGACGTAAGTTTAGTTGCCGTTGAACAGTTCATGAAAGAATTTAAGTCTTGCCATTTTCTACGCGAGGCAGTAACGGAAGTTCTGCTTTGGCAAGTAAGGCCGTCACCGACTGATTTCTGCGATATTCTGCATAAATAAACCTGGCAGCTATTCGTTGAACTCGCTCAAGCTTATTTATTTGATACTGCTGATACGGGTCCCAAATTATACTTCCATATTCGAGAGTTGGCCGCACGAACGTTTTGTATGCCATCAGCTTAACCTCCGCAGTTGCATCTCTGAGCCTTCGTCTCAGAAAACCTAGCTTTTTTTGGGCAGTACCACATATATTGTCAATATGTTCATTCCAATTCAAATTTGCAGCAGTTGTGAGACCAAGGTATTTTAGCTTACTCGTTCGCTTAATATCTGTATCATTCATGGAATAGTTAAAATTCAAAGGGGACTTCTTCTGTGTAACTGTTATACAAGCACTTTTCCATAATTTATCTGCATATTCCACTGCACACACCAATCATGCACAACTTTCAAAGAATCATTCAACAGTTCCTGATCCCGAACACTCCTTACACGACAAAACAGCAAACAGTCGTCAGCGAATAATCTCACTTCAATAGATGGATGCACAGAGTCCGCGATGTCGTTGACATACAAAAGAAATAAAATAGGCCCCAAGACAGACCCTTGAGGTACTCCGGGTGTTACGGCTAAACTGGATGACCGTTCGCCAGCAATTTCAACAAACTGTTGCCTGTTATGTAAGTAGGCCTGAATCCAACGAATAATCCCCGGATTAATACCGAAATCATACAACTTATTAATAGTTTCACATGGCAAACTCTGTCAAGGCTTTCGAAAGATCATTCGAAACTGCGTCATCTGCTCTTTCGAGTTGATGGCTTCGGCGAAGCAATGCGAAATTTCAAATAATTGTGTAACAGTTGAGAGCCGCCTGCGAAACCCGTGCTGTTTCGAATAAAAAAGGTTGTTGTTTTCAATGTATTCAACTAAATATTTACTGATTATGTGCTCTAACATTTTGCATACTGAACACGTAATCGAAATGGGGCGGTAATTTTCCACATGCCGTCGGTCTCCTGTTTTAAATATCGGCACGATTCTCGCCAGAAGCCATTCACTCGGCACAACGGCTTTCTGCACGACACGTTGAAAATTCTAACAAGAAAATAGGACACCCATTCACAATATCGCTTCAGAAATGCATTTGGTATCATATCAGGCCCGCATGATTTCTTTACATCCAAGTTTACCAGCAACGCAAGCACACCTTCTTGCGATACATCAACACTATCACTTACATCCTCGGTTTGCTCTTCCACGAAATTCATAGTCGTCTGCGCAGTGAAAACGGACCCGAAAAAATTGTTGAAAGCCTGCGCAATGTCCGTCAGCTGACTACAAATGTTCCCAGTCACAAAAACTGCGTTTATTGAGGGTTTATTACCAGATAGATACCGCCAAAATTTCTGAGGCGAATCTTTCATATATTTGGTCAATGTATTACGGAAGAATTGAGTTTTAGCCTCCTTCAACTCTTTTCGCACTACGGCACTGAGCTCTGCTATCAACGTGCGATTTTTCGTAGGTTTTTTTTGTGCGCGCTTTAGCCTTCTTTTTATATGGATGAGATTTCGCGTTATCCAGGGGTTGGCTTTTTTAACACGCTTACGTTTTAAGGGCACAAATCGGGAAAGGCAGTGACCAACGACAGATTTGAAGTACTCCCAGAGCGAATTTACATCATCTTCTTGGGGCATTCTGTCAAGAGCCAATTCAAGGTAATCCAGTATTGATATGTCATCGGCATTTTCGAAATCATAAACGTTGACAGTTGGAGTTTTGACTTTGTTTATTTTATGTTTAATTCTGAGTCTAGCTACTACAATTTTATGATCAGAAATTCCGTCTTTGATGTCGACTCATACCCGAACGTTTCATCTGATAAGAATAATAAGTCAAGGGTAGTCTGGCATTGTCCCTGAATTCGAGTCGGCCCGTTTACAACTTGAATTAGGCTATGTTTGGCCATTATCTCTAGCATAGTGTCAGCGTGCATCCGATCTGCGGGCCCCGCAATCCTAGCATCCCAGTTTACATCAGATATATTAAAGTCCCCGGTAAGAATAATTCTGCTTCTATCATTAGTTAGCTCTGATAAGTGGTCATCTAGCTGAGTAAGAAAATCTATGGGACTTCCGGGGGGCCGATACACTATTCAATTACTAAGATGACATCGCCCACAAAAGCTTGCACCACATACTTTCATGCGTGTCGATTAACGGCAAGGGCTCGTATCTGCGTGTATCTTTTATTAGCAATGCCACACCCCCACCCCTCGCCGCTCGGTCTTTACGAAGGACGTTAAACGATTTAGGAAAAACTTCATCACTGCTTATATCTTTATTTAGCCAGGTTTCTGTCACCGCAATCAAGTGTGGGTCATGTAGCAAAGATAAGCATTCCAGCGGTTCGGTTTTATTAACAACGCTTCGGGCATTTACGTTGATTATCCTTAGTTCGGATGGTTTTGAAGTGTCAATCGTGACGGTCAGATTTACTAGGGGCAGTGTCTTGGCGAGGTAGAAGTTGTACACGAACATTAGACTGAATGTCCCACGTGTAGGCATGATCGTTGATGAACAGCTTATCGTTAACGAGTCTAACTTTCGCGCCGTTTTGCTTGTCAGTTTGGGCGGAGAGCCAAAGAAGCTTTCTTTTCTTTAGTGTTTCTTGCGAGTAATCATCCGATATACTTATATTCGTTCCCTTCAGCTTCTTACAATTCTTAAAGACTTCCACCTTTTCGTTGAAATTAAAAAATCGTAAGATCACAGGTCGTTCTCGATCTGCGAGCATTTTGCCCAGCCTATGTATACGTTCCACTGACGAAACCTGGACGCCAAGGCGATCAGAAAATACAGCTTTAAGTACCTTCTGTTCAAGGACCTCTCTAGTTTCATCGGCGCTTTCTGTAATGACAAAAACTATTAGATTGTTTCTTCTAGCTCTATCCTCCATTGCAGTCAATCTGTCTTGCTGACGCTGAATTACATTCTCAAGGTTTCGCACAGTGCCCTCTAAGGTAACCAACTTGGCGGAGTGGTCAGAGATCAAAGCCAATTTTTCTTCGATATCGCCAAGTCTCTTTTCTATGGTGGTCTGTTTTGCTAGAATTGATTCAAGTAATTCTTCTACCGTGGGACCAGGATTGGTCTCGATGTCCCCAGAAAGCAAAATTGCAAAACCAGACCACAGCATACTCAAAAGTTCTGAACAGCCTTTTGGGAGCGGCAGCACGATAAGACAAAGGCAGTTCGAACGAAACTGCGAGGTAGGCGAGTAAAAGCCGACCTGCAAAGCGATCCAGGCATGGTTAGGCGACATTGTTGCGTCCGTGCCGCCACTCCCACTGAAGGCGCTCCCGTCCAGGAAGGGCTTTATATGTCGTGAGTCTGCTGATGACGTGCATCCCCTTGAAGGAGTCCATTGGTCGGTTCCGATGGCGTCACCCATTTCAACCCACGATGACGACGGCAGGAATCCAGGGCCTCTGGTTGATAGTGCGTAGCTTGCAAAAAGTGGCAAAACCTGCAAAGCGATCCAGGCATGGTTAGGCGACATTGTTGCGTCCGTGCCGCCAGTTCTGTCAAAGGTTGTTGAGACGGTTGAGCCCAGACGTACTTGAAATGAGCGGTTTGCCATGAAGTCATTCAGGCAATTCATCATTCTTCCACGGATGCCTAACTCTACTAAATCGCGCATTATTCCAAATCTCCATGTAGTGTCGTAGGCCTTCTCAAGATTGAAAAAGACCGCCAGGCAGTGTTGTTTGTGTATAAATGCTTATCGTACGGTATTTTCTAGGTGGACAAGATGGTCCGTTCTTTAGCATGCTTTTTTAAAACCACACTGGTGATCATCAAGAAGTTTGATTGTAGCACAAAGCTTAATCTGGTATTTTTATAACATTCATACGTTTTAGCTAGACAGCTGGTAAGGGATATTGATCTGTAACTCCTACGGGAGGTTGGCGGCTTTCCAGGTTTTAAGAGTGGTACAATGAATGGTTTTTTCCAAGCTTCCGGTATTTTCGCAAGTACCCAAATTTTGTTAAAAACTTTAAGAGTGCTTCCACTGAAGAACTTGAAAGATGTGCAAGCATTTCATAATGTATATCATCTGGAGCTGGAGCGGTTTGTTTACCGGTCAATAGAGCTGTTTTAGTTCTTCTAGTGTAATTAAACTATTGTATGTTTCGTTTGCACCTCCACTTGTTGGCAGTCTTTCCTTTTCTACTGTTTTTTGGTATTTTATAAACGATTCTGTGTAGTGTGCGGAACTTGAAACTCTCGAGAAGTGTACACCCAGTATATCTGCCTGTTCTTCTAAGCTTGTTTGTTTATCCGGTGTTGTTAGAAGAGGAAGTGTGTAGGAGGAGTAGGTCCCATTTAGTTTGTGAACTTGCTCCCATACCTTTTTTGAAGTGACTGAGCTGTTTATGGATGACACATAGTTTTGCCTTGAGGTTTTCTCGGCATTGCGGCGGATATACCTTGCCTTAGCTCTTTTCCTTTTAAAATTTATGGGGTTTTCCTGTGTTGGATATCTTCGAAAGACACCCCATGCTTTATTTTGCTCCTTTTTTGCCTGTTTGCACTCCAGTGTCCACCATATTTTGTGGTTTTGTTTGACTACTCCCGTGGACTGCGGAATGGCTCAGCGTGCAGCATTAATGATGCAGGATGTAAACTGTTCGTTCAGTTCATCAATGCTAAGGACTTCAGATAAAACTTCGTCTAAACTTGCTTCAGAGGTAAAATTGCCCACTCGCCAGACTGAAGTTTCCAGCGGCGTGGTTTCGTTGGGATAGTTGTTAATGATGATATTACGGTGATGAGTACAGGTAGATAATCGATCCCATATGGATTGTCAATGATATCCCACCTAAAATCGCTAAAAACAGAGGGGGAACTAAAAGACAAATCTATGCAGCTCATCTTTCCTGAGCTCGGAGAGCAGTATGTAGGTTGGCCAGTGTTCAGAAGACATACGTTATTAAACAAAATAAAATCCTCTAAAATATGGCCTCTTGCATCAGTTTTTTCACTTCCCCAAAAAGAAGAGTGGGCATTAAAATCGCCAAATAATAAAAACAGCTCTGGCAATTGGTTTAGTAAGTCTTCTAAATCTTGCAATGTTATTGTGAGGGTTGGTTCGAAATACACACAGCACACTGTAATTGTTTTGAACGCTAAAATAGTGGCAGCCACTGCTTCGAACTTAGTTTCCAGTATGGGTTCTCGTGCTGCGATACGACTTTGGGCAATTATTGCAACACCCCCAGAGAGCCTGCACGCTTGCTCTCGGTCGCAACGGAATACCTGGTATCCTTTTAGTATGGTTTTGTGCTTAGGGCACAAGTTGGTTTCCTGAACACAAACGGCCAGAGGTGAGTGTGTGGCGAAGATGTCTTTGACGTCATTTAAATTATTTAAAAGTCATCTGCAGTTCCAGTGGACAATGAATGACATGTTAGCTTTTTCTTATCCAGTGAAAACTAAGTTTTCGGTCCCGCGATACGGTTCTTGCTTTTCTTTCCATTTTCTAGAGAGTTCCGCCGCCTCTCCGAGGTATACGGCCTAGAAGCTCCCTCTATTGTCCCCGCACGGGGCACCTTGAGCAATCTTGGTGACGGTACTGGCGATACCGCGGACCCCGAGCCCCCAAACATAAGCTGGATCCAACCGTGGCGATGTGTTTATAGGTGGAGGGTTAGAAACCACGAACGGTGGCCGTCGGAGCCCAGGTCAAGCTCCGGCGGATGGGCTCCCTGTCTGTTCACCAGGCAGGGAGCTCCGGGACCTCTTTGGCTACCAGGGTAAGGTCAAAGAAGAAAGTACCCCCGTCTCCCTGCTTTCCAATGTATCATATGGCATTTTCCAAACCCCCCCCCCCCCAAACGTGATCGGCCCCCGAAAAGGGGCCGCACCGAAGTTTCGTTCCCACCACTTCCCAACTTGAGTATTTCGAAACCGAACAACTACCCTCGCTTCTTAGTAATAGAATCAGTTGACCAGTTGAACCCTCTTGCTTCAAAGTCAGTATTTCTCGTCTCCAAATTTCTTGAAGGTGTCATCGGCGAATCATATAAAGCCAAAAAACAAAGAACCGGTGAAATCCTTGTTGAAGTCAGTAGCCAGAATCAGGCTGATAAACTACTTGCACAAACCCGCATCGCCGATCTGGCCATCCGAGTCACGCCCCACCGCAGCCTAAACAGCTCCCAGGGCGTGATTTCCGAATATGACCTAATCAATGAATCTGAAGCTGACCTGCTGGAGGGCCTTCGTAGTCAGGGCGTAACAGCGGTCAGGCGCATAACCATCCGCAGAGACGATAAACAAATACCGACAAAGCACCTCATCCTAACCTTCGACAAGGCGACCCTTCCTGAATTCATCAACGCAGGTTACATTCGTTGTTCAGTCCGGCCTTACATCCCGAACCCACGGCGCTGCTTCAAGTGCCAACGGTTCGGGCACGGCACAAACACCTGTCGCGGCCGACTTACCTGCGCAAAATGCGCCCAGCACGATCACCCGGCCGAAAACTGCAACGTGCAACAACTTCTTTGTGTAAACTGCCAGGGTCCACATGCGGCCTACTCCAGAAAATGCGAAAAGTTTCAATTAGAAAAGAAAATCATTAACATCAAGGTCACTGAAAACATCACTTTCCCAGAGGCGCGGAAGAGGTTCGCCTCTTTCCCTCTGGGGAGGTACGCCGACGCAGCTCGCCGGGGGGGCGGAGCGGCGTCTGGTTTCGGCGGGGACCCAGTACCGCGAGTCGGACTTGGTCCCGCCCCCGCCCCCCCCTGGGTTGCCTCTGGCAGCCCAACCCGCCTCCGCACCGCTCGCTGAGCCAGCAGCGGCTGTGGTGGCATCCACGTCCGGTGGGGATGCTGCTGCACCCACCGTTTCCCCCTCTCTACCGGCCCGAAACACACGCGAGGGCCCGGACGAGATGGAGACGGAGGCAGTCGCAGCAACCCCCTCCCCAGCCTCACTGCCTGTGCCATCTGTGGTGCTCCCCACGCCTTCGGCACTGGCAGCACAGGCAAAGAACACCCGAAAGGGTACCACGTCAAGGGGGCCCAGTCCGCTGGGCACCCCTTGCCTTCAGATGATGACATGGACGTCGAGCCCTTCCGGCTTTCATCGCAGCGGAAGGAACGGGCTGCGACGTCCAGGTCAGTAGAGAAGGCCAGAAAACCCCTTCCAAGAGTCCAAGCCCCGAAAGACCCTACATAAATAGTCACACTCCAGTAGCTCTGAACACATAATAATGGGAAGAGAAAATATTGTTTAATGGAACTGCAGAGGCCTTCTGAATAATCTTGACGACGTTTATGAGATTCTGCATGCCAATCAGCCAAGTATAATGTGTGTCCAGGAAACACATCTGAATTCCAAACACACAAATTTCTTGAATAGTTACATGGTATACAGGAAAGACAGGGATGGCTGCACACACTCTTCTGGCGGTGTTGCCATAATCACACGCAAATCCTTAGCATGCCACCCTGTCACCTTGAACACCGTCCTTGAGGCTGTAGCAATACGCTTAATAATATTTAATAGGTTGATAACGGTATGCTCCATATACATTCCTCCTGATGTTGCACTTACGAGCTCCGACTTCGAGGCGCTGGTTGACCAGCTGCCCGAACCATACATCCTGACAGGCGACCTTAATGCTCACAACACTCTTTGGGGCTCTTCTCGCACGGATGCCCGAGGTCGCCTCATAGAGAAATTCCTTACATCTTCAGGAGCATGCCTTTTCAACAGTAAACAGCCTACATACCATAACATAGGACACAACACATACTCATGTCTTGACTTGGCTATTGGCTCCGCAGTTCTCTTTCCTCTTCTCGAGTGGGGTGTGGGAACTGACCCATATGGTAGTGACCACTTCCCCACCTCACTTAGATATATAGGTAAAGACCCAAGCAGTTCATCTTCCCATAATAGGTTCAATGAAGCACGAGCTAACTGGAACACATTTACAGAGTCATCGAAACTACTCCACACATCCATAGCACACCTACACGTAGATGAAGCCGCACAACTCCTCACGGCGCACATCCTCGACGCCGCCGAAAAGTCCATTCCCCACGCCTCTGGTGCCCCGCGCAACCAGCGGAGGCCGTGGTGGAATGAGGACTGTAGGCGGGCGCGAGAGGCCCAGAACAAGGCGTGGGGTGTCCTTCGTCGGTACCCCACGTCGGGTAACCTCATTTTGTTCAAACGGGCCAAGGCGTTAGGAAAACGTGTGCGCCGTGAGGCAAAACGAGAGAGTTGGCGCTCATTCATAACATCTATAAACTCGTACACAGACACACGCAAGGTATGGACACGTATACGCAAACTCAAAGGACAACATACACACAGCCTGCCCCTGGTCAGTACAACAGGGGACACACTGGAAGACCAGGCTGACACACTCGCACAACACTTCAAACACGTGTCCAGTTCAGCACACTACACGAACACTTTCCTGAAGTATAAAGCTCTTGTGAAAAGAAGTCCCTACACGACAACAACAAATCACAGACTTCTTACAACTCCCTGTTTTCACTACATGAGGTGAGGGCTGCTCTGAGCACGTGTAAACCCTCAGCTCCAGGCCCAGACAACATTACATATACAATGATACAGAACTTACACACAGACACTCTTGTAACACTTCTTCACCTTTTCAACAAGATATGGCTTTCGGGGCACATTCCAAAGTGTTGGAGGGATGCCATAGTTGTAGCATTTTTGAAAGAAGGGAAGGACCCTTCTTCTCCCGCTAGCTATCGACCCATTGCCCTGACCAGCTTGCCTGTGCAAGCTTCTCGAGAAGATGATAAACCGGAGGCTTGTGTACTTTTGGAGTACAACGGTCTTCTTGAGAACTACCAGGCAGGCTTCAGGGCAGGGAGATCCACAAACGAATCAACTTGTGGCACTAGAGTCATACAATTAAGGATGCCTTCATTCACAAACAATTCTGTCTTACGGTGTTTTTTGACATAGAGAAGGCCTATGACACCGCATGGCGTTATGGCATACTTACTGACCTTAAGTCGTTCGGTGTCTCTGGTAACATGTTAAATACCGTTATTAGTTATTTGTCAGAGAGAACCTTTCGCGTCAGAGTTGGTTCTCTGCACTGTCAAAGGTACACGTGCAGGAAAATGGCGTGCCGCAAGGTGGAGTTCTAAGCTGCACTCTCTTCATAGTAAAGATGAACTCCCTTGGGAAGGCACTGCCGCCTACAATTTCTTACTCTATGTATGTAGATGACGTGCAGATATCGTTTAAATCTTGTAATATGTCAATATGCGAACGTCAAGTCCAGCTCGGCGTCAAGAACTTGCCAGCTGGGCAGACAAAAATGGTTTTAAATTGAATCCTGCAAAAAGCTCCTGCGTTGTGTTCTCTAGGAAGCGCGGGATCCTTCCAGACCCAGACATTACCCTTAATGGCGTGTCGCTTCCTGTGAACAAGGAGCACAAGTTCTTAGGTGTTGTCTTTGACCAGAAACTCACATTCATTCCACACATCAAGAAACTTAAACATAAATGTCTTAAAACAATGAATATCCTGAAGGTTCTCTCCCACAATTCGTATGGTTCCGACAAAGAACTCCTACTACGGCTCTATACTGCTTTGGTTGGGTCTCGTTTGGACTATGGCAGTGTGGTATATGGGTCGGCGAGTAAAACAGCATTGCGAATGCTTGACCCAGTACTACACTTGGGGCTACGGCTTGCGTCGGGTGCTTTTCGCACTAGCCCTGTCGAGAGTCTATATGTTGAATGTAATAAGTGGAGCCTTGAGAACCAGCGAACGTACATGGACTTACTTTATGCTTTTAAAATTTCATCTCAGAATAACCACCCTTTTTATCCTGTCCTTAACGATACATCCACATCTGTGCTGTTTGTAAATCGCCCGTCCGTTACTCCGCCTTTTTCACTTCGAGCGAGAGAGCGAGCCTCGGATCTGAGTGCTTCGTTTTTAGACGTGTACAGGTCATCCTCTTTAAACATTTTACCGCCTTGGCAAGTTCGCCCTGTGTCCTGTGACCTTTCTTTTATAAAGCTTGACAAAAATCGGGTACCGCGAGCTGCAATACTGCAGCACTTTCTTTCTTTGCAGTTCAAATACCCACGTGCTGAATTCTACAGTGACGCTTCTAAAACCTCCACTATGGTGTCGTGCGCTGCTCATGGTCCGAATTTCAATGCAGCCAGAACCATGAGCGTGCACACAACAATTTTTTCAGCAGAAGCGTACGGAATTTTACTGATTGTACGACATATCCTTGAAAATCAAATTCCCAATTCTATCATCTACACAGATTCTTTGAGTGTTGTTCGCGCATTGTCATCGCATACACCCCCAAAAACCACATAGTTAATCTTGTATTCAACACTATCATGTCGGTGTATGCGGAGAAGCATCGGCTGCTCCTCTGCTGGGTCCCAGGACACGCTGGGATCGCTGGGAACGAGTTGGCAGACGAGAGGGCCGGTGCTGCTGCACTCAGGAACACTGTAGACATAACAAGCGTACCATATACAGACCTCAAGCCACACATAAGACAACACCTGCGCAGAACATGGCAAACACACTGGGACGAACAGACAGACAACAAACTACATGTAATAAAGCCACACTTGGGACGGTACACAGCTGACTCACACAACAGAAACACAGAAGTCGCCTTGGCTAGGCTACGGATGGGGCACACGCATGCAACTCACTCGTATCTGCTGACGGGATCTCCTAGACCCCAGTGCGGCAGGTGCGGAGAGGCCCTATCCGTAGTGCACATACTAATAACATGCAAGGCACTTCACACCACACGACGCAAACACTTTCCAGAAATCTACAGACAACAAATCCCACTCCACCCATCGCACTTCTTAGGCGATGAACCAATGTTTGCTATCAAACGTGTTTTTAATTATCTATCAGAAGTTAAATTTCTGAATCTCATATCGTATCATGCATAATCACAACCTGGCCCTCTACACCAGCCATCCTCATTGTCTTTGTTTTTACTTATGGTGCTATTCACTTCTAGTATTGACTTTAATATGTGGTAGCTAACCATCTTTTTTTTGGCGCTCTTTGCCCCAGTTGGCCTTGCGCCATTAAAATGCAACCATCATCATCATCACCCTCTATTGTGTCCATTCTCTCTTCCGAGACGTTGGAGGTTCGTGCAGGGCGCACGGGTGCTGAAGAGTTCGACCTCGCCCGTATAGGGTGAGGCCTTGGGGACTGCCGAACCAGGGGTCCGTGCAGCCCGCTTTGGGCGTGGTGGAGCAGCACTAGCTGCTTCCACCGGGGGCGCGGTGGGCCTTGCTTCAGCCTCACTATGTGTGGCTTCAGCAGGTGCCGAAGAACGCTGTGATGCCGCGCCCTGTTGCACCACAACGGGGTATGATCGCTTCTGCGCTGTGACAGTCGCCTCCGTGCTTCGCGAAATGTTAGGTTTTCAGTCACTTTCAGTATGATGATTTCTTTTTCTTTTTTCCACGCTGGGCAATCACGAAAGTACGCTGCGTGGTTGCCCTCGCAGTTCACACAAAGGTATGTTTCAGCTTCACAGTTTTCAGCAGGATGTTCATGGGAGGCACATTTTGCGCAGGTGTCTTGGCCCCGGCAGCTTAGCGAGCCGTGACCGTATCGTTGGCATTTGTAGCATCGGCGAGGATTTGGAATGTACGGTCTTAGTTTCATCTTTGTGTAGCCTATGTCAACGGATTCTGGAAGTATGCTGGATGCAAAGGTCAGGACGATGTGCTTGGTCTGTATTTCTTTGTTTTCTCGTTTGATTTTTATCCTATAGACATTTGTGACGTTCTGTTCTTTTAAACCTTCTAGAAGTTCCTCCTCAGACACGTACTTTAGGTCGTCATCCGAGATGACTCCGCGGACTGTGTTGCATGACCGGTGTTCACTTACAGTTATAGGGATCTCACCGAAAGACGTTAGTCCTGGCAGTTTGTCACACTGGTGTTTGTAGAGCAGTTCGAGTAGGACGTCTCCATTAGCTAGTTTTTTAACTTTGTAGCCTTCACCTAGGGTGGATGTTAGAGTCGTTGAAACCAGAAACGGTGAGACGAGTCGGGCAGTTTTTTCTGCGTGATTGCTGTGCACCACGTGAAATCGAGGAAAGTTGTTGACGTTTTTTGCGAAAAACTTGGCGGTTGCATCCGTGCCCCCTCTTTTACGAGAGGGATCAGTTGGGCGAAGAAAAGAAGCCATAAAATGAAAAATCTGTTCGGCCATGGTGCCAGCCGCCCACCATGGAGCCCAACAAGGGGACGGGACAGGAACTCGCGAGTAAGTCCTGCCCACGCCAGCTGTACACCACGACTATAACCTAATATGGCTGAATTCAGGGTCGTCCGCCACACAAGGTTAACCCTAGCCGCCAGGAATACGGGAAACTGAAGAAGGAACGAGACGACAGGAAAGTTGTTAGAAAGAAGACAGGAAAGTGAAAGTTGAAGGGGAGGACAGGAAAAGTCGACTGCCGATTCCCCCCGGGAGGGTCAGTCCGGAGGTGCCGTCTACGAGAAGCGGAGGCCAAAGTGGTGTGTTGCCTTCGCCAAGGGGCCTCAAAGGTCCAAGCACTCGGCGTTGGCTCAACCACCAGGACCCTCTTTTCCCCGGTCACGGCGCTGTCACGCACGGCTAAGCGTGGGTGCTCGGGGTCAGTGGTGCCGCACAGTACACGCAAACATCTGCTTTAGCAGATGCCCCCTGCGGGGCTCTAACACAGTAAAATTCCAACTAAAACAAAAAACCACCAACCCGATCTGGCTTTTGATACTTAGTTGTAGCTATTAAGATACACGGAGTTACACAAGCTCTGAAGAATTCTTACACATACATAGATAATTATAAGAACTTAAGTACTGTTTTTGCGTTAGATCCGGAGTAAGCATTGTTACCTCAAATATGCTCACATGCTTTTTACAAAAGTGCATTTGGCAAGGTACATTTTCATTTTGTTTGGATTTTTTTATTCTTGCGCTGTAATGAGGTCCGGGTAAATTTTATTTCGACATAAAATACCACACGGGTTCGCTCGTGTCCAGCACGTTTAGTTTAAAGCTGCTGAGGTTATTTTGCCTGAGCTTCTTCTGTCGTCTGCTAGAGACGCGTCATGTGTTAGCAGTTAGATTTCCGCTGCTCTTCTTCAGTGACTCAAGGCAGCCGTGGCGCCATCTCCAAGTCATCCCGGGAAGGATTGGCACATTCGTAGCCATGCCTTCAATTATCCATAGTGTGTGCTAAAGAATGCGGCGGCCATGGTGACCTCTCTAAAACAGGAGTGTTGCAGCTTTAGCACATGCACTCTAGTTTTTTTTACGTACTTGGTAGCGCCTGAAGACAGCGTTAAGATTTTGTTTGCTAGAGCCTCTGTGGGAGCCAAGGAATGAACGGTCGTCGCGATGCACCGCTCATAATCGTTACCAATGTGCTCGGAACTGGGGTCTTTGGCAATTTTTTTCTAATTCAACACGCATGCCCGGGACACTCGGAAGTCGCCCCGAGACACCATTTCACGGGTGCTGGCCACTTTCTTGGCATTTCTTCTGCGATAGTGAACTTATGGCTAGCAAAAAATGGCGAAAACCCCGAGGAGCAACCAACAACGCCACAGCTGGCGCAACACCTGCTCCAGAGAACCACGACGCGACTCGGGGAACGCCTCGCATGCGTTGTTCACGTACGCGCCTCTGCGGTGACCCAGCTATCGGCAAACGCTACCTGTGATGTAATGCTTTGTATGACAAACACGACGATAGCGATGCATCTGACGATGACTACTAATAGCACAGTGCAAAATGACTACGGAACATGAAAATAAACAATTTAGAAGTATAAATGCGTGGCGATTATTCCTTCAGTGCTCACACACAAAGAAATGTCGCAGCTTTGCTATGATCTAAACCTTGATCTACTTAGGGCAAGATTCGCGAGTTTTTTCGGAGGCCTTTAATTTTTGTTCTCGCCTTTTGCCCCTCATCGACCGGCCGATTGTAAAACCCGCACGTAATGCTCTACCTACACGTGCTAGCACCTTCCAATCCCCCTCGATCACCAGTGCACCCCACCTGCAAGGGCGAACAAAGCAGCCGCCGGCTGCAGCAGCCACTCCCCCTCCCAGCACGTACACAGCCCATAGGGAACCACTCTTCCTTCAAGGTAATGCCCACACCACCGCTTATCGATAAAATCAGCTCTGTGCCCACTCTGCAAACTTCAACTTCGAGTCCCTATAGATAAGGGCTTTAGTTATAAGCCTGAGTTGTGCTTCCGTCCCTCCATACATCTTGTTGGAAATTCTTTTTAGTCTATTTCCTATCTCATTTGTCTGCTCTTCCGCTCCGTTGCCAGTAGAATCCAATAATGCGATGAAGTGAGGCTTCCGGGGTAGAGCTTGCCTATTTAGAACCATTATAATGAGGCAAAATGCCTTTGTCTCAAAAATTCACAGCAGGCTCAAGATGCTAAGGTGACCAAAGTTAATATCAAGCCCTCTAACATGGCCCGCTGTGAAGGAAATCTAGGTAGCCTCGATATTTGCTTTTCTTTGTTCAGATATAAGTGTTGGGCCTCCGGCCTAATCGTATTGCACGGTTTCGCAATAACTCAGGGAATGTTACAAATCCAGCTGTAACGGGATACATTCCTCGGCCTTGCGAGGTTAGACTTTTCCCCGAGGTTAGACTTTATTATATACATATATTTATATTATTATAGTTAAAATTCGTCATAATTGTGCCGAAACCGGACGCAGGTTAAACGGGACAGTGACTTTAAGGGACCACGGAAACAAAATAAAAACACGAAGTATGAACCGGAAATACGTAACGTAAGAAACAACACCCGGGAAAATTTTAGGAGACGGAATAACCTTTATTGCAACTGATGAAAAGCGCTGCTTCTTGAGCTCGTGACGCCCTTTAACACAAACCTGCGGAGTTGTCGCATTGGCTCGAGCGGCTGGTGATCCCCATAAGTTGGTCCTTCAGGTCCCACCTGGTCAGCGGTACTGTATCGAAGGGTCGTCATGAGTGTCCAGGAAGGCATATTTGGTTGCAGTAGACTAGTCTGTATTCGCTGGCCCAGTGATGGCATATATTGCTGTGAACTGTGAAGAGCAAACAGCGTTCTAGATTCATCTGCGAAAAGGTATTAGTGTGTACATGTCGCCAGATGTCGCTTCTTCCACAGATGAACAAGCCAATCGATCCCGCCTTCACAGCTCGGCTGCATTGTCCCCTCCTCCTCCCTCATATCTTTTTTCCTCTCTCACTCCTCACTCTTCGAGATATGGGGCGGCATTCGCACGGAATCGCAGGCTTTGCGAGAAGTGCCGCTTGCGATCAACGGTGAGTCACGTGGTACCACTTAAATGTCGAACTCTGAGGCATGGCGAAAGTCGCTGGGCTAGGTCAATATTTATGTCACAATAAACTTACTATAACCTAAATTGAGAGGCATTTCGTTTATCTGTAGAAACTAGCCCTTATTGTGGCACCGCGCGACTGGCGTACGCACAGGGAGGTTGACAAAAATAATTGGTTACTGCCAGCTCCAAATTTTCGACAATATGTTGCAGGGTGCAGGCGCCGCGGAGAAATGAAAGAGGCTACTTACTCAGCTTCAGAATAACTAATGAGAACGCATCATTATTTTTTTGCAAGCACGCTTCACCCAGGCTCGACTTTAATATCTGCTGTCATAAAAAAGGACGATCATGCAGTTAGAAATTACCAGGAGGAAGATTAAAAAAAAAGCTTCTGAAAGACATGTATAGCACAGAATAGTATCCCGAAGTATTTACTTTTGCGTGCTCTTTATAAGTCTTCAGTGTTTCGTTCACGTTTTACAAAAAATCCCTAAAGCGAAAGCGAAGCGTTTTTGTTGACACCACTTTTGCACTAAAACTGCGCACATAAAACAAAACAGTATTATGTTCACGACACTAACAGAGAAAAAACTCCTTTTACTATTGTTGTATTTCAGTGGCACATTTGGAGCGGTCACCGTGATCCACTGCGCATCGCGACGACTCCGCGAAGAGCACGTACTCCGAAGCTGAATTTGGAACGAAGCAACTCCTGCTGGACCAAAGTGCCAAAACGTGAAGGGAACAGGGTATCCCCAGTATCCTTTTTGTCGCGCCTTCCCGAAATCGTCTGGTTCCCGCGGGCGTTTATGTTTATCTTGTGCTGCGCGGATGGAGGAGGCAGAAGGGCGAGCACTGACCGGAAGCGGAGACGGAGGCGACGTTGGCGATGTCACGCGGCAAAAGTAAGCGCCCTAGTGAGTTCCAGCAGCCTCTGCTGATTTTGCGCAGACACTTATCTTGTTTCACAGAGCGATCTCGGCGGCGAGGGCGCTCCCGATTTGCCATTGGAAGAGGATTTGGTTGCTTCCGATCTGCCATTGGAATGCGTCAGCTCCAGAGAGAGTAGGATAGTGGCTCCGAAAGTGCTCCGGATCTGCCATTGGAATTCAACATATGCTAACTAAAGGAAGCACTGCTTCTTCCGCGATTTCTGAATACAAAGGGCTATACATGTCCTCCCAAACAAAGTGTGATGCAGACAGCCTTTTTTCCGGGCGGACCATTTCAACGTCATTTGTTGTGCGTCTTGTAGAACATTTCCCGATCCGACATAAAGAATACAATGAGAACGTTCTGAGCCACTTCGGCTTCCTTAATACTTCTTATTAGACGGAAATAACCACTGGAGACTTGAATACCCCAACCCAAAAGACTTCACACAGTTTTACGCTAAATATTTTGAACATCCTCCTCTAGAATGCGAGGTCGGTTTTTGCCCAGCGTCCCACATCATAAAGCGTGCATTCCCTTGTGTGTGCCTCAAAACTAGGAGCCGTTTAACCCTGTGAAAGGAATGACCAGCGCATCTCTGCAGCCAAGGATTCAAACGTGACAGACACTAGCCTAAATGTACAAGCAAATTTTGCTTCTTTTCAGCGTGGACGGTGGTCAACCATAAGAATAAGGTTTGGCGTGGTTTGGCCGTAAACTTTGGCGTGGTTTAAGGCGGTTGAGCCACGTTTGCCGAGCAAATTTCGATTGACGGATAGAGGGTGGAGTGACCACACGCTCTTTGGTGCCCAAGAAAAATCACACGCTGATCGGGGCAGCGCCGCCTTCGATGCCAACGTGCACTGAATCATGTAGCCAGGGCATTTTTGTGTCCTTTTTTTGGTGGCACGCGAAGTTACACTCACCACTATCCTCTTTTGGGCACCCGTCTTCTGGGAACGAGATAGCGATTACACGCTTTTCAGGCGAAAGTCTAAAGGATGAGCAGCTTCTAATCACCCCTATCCTCATACCGCCACCACCCCCTCTAAAAAAAAAACTAGCGATAGCACGGTTTCAGTTGGGGGGACCCTTTCGCTGTGAACTGGTTCAGCTGGTGCCTCCAGCGTTGTGAATAGCCCTTCAGTCGGCGTGCACAAGCGCCCGTGGTGTTTGTGATCTTAGGTGCACGTGGTCCTTGCTGCAAGGTCACATGGACGCCCCAAGTTGCTTTCTGTGTTTGTACCTTGAGTGAAAATGATGAGTCACCTTACACTGCGAATGCTAATGACCAGAAACATTTATGCACACGATATACACGTAGCACAGAGTTTAGCTGAAACGTACATAAAAATTTCAGTTCACAAACCGAAAGATCACCTGAAGATCATGCTTGCTGTCTCGTAACGTTTATTCGCTCACTCAGTATCGAGCGCGGACGGTTGTCGTCTTTAAGAAAGAGCTTTGCATTTGGACATCATACCTACGTGCCACTGCATGCAAAAACGTTTGTGGTTCACTCCGGCAAAGATACGGTCGTCGAGCGAAACCTCGGTTTTTGTACAAAGCACTCAAGGAACTTGCTCACATTTCCACGTAAAAAAACAAATACCAACCCTCTACCCCACAGTGCTGCGACAGGTACGAACACGCACTGAACTTCGGTGAAGCGAGGGAGTTTTTGTAGAATTTTTCACGATACGGGCCCTTACGCTTTGTAAATATGCTCGTATTCTCTCCGTTTCCCTAAAACTAACGACTGCTGCGGCACTCTCACTGCGGAAGTCGTTGCCTCCGCGCATCGTGTTTCCTCGGTAACCTTGAGTAAGCAGCTTCCCTTATACCTGGCGAGCTGTACGCTTTTATTCGTTTTAATATAATAAACAAAACCAATTTGTACAAAGCATTCAAGCAAACATAAGATGAACCTGTAGCAATAAGAAGTAAAAATATAAATTGGTTTAGCTTATGAACTGGCTTCATTCAGAGCACGAGAAATATAAACTGAAAAAACATACGGTAACCATAGAAAATTTCTTAGAAAGAACCTACCCCGTAGTACGGTGTATCCGTAGAAGCATGCACAATATGGTAATGTAACGTATTTAAATTTATTGCTATTATAAATTCAGCAAATTTCTGAAAACAAAAGAAAAACAAATATATTTAACAAAATAAAAACGATGTAAAAACTGCCTTTGGTGGAGTACTGCCCAACACAATGTAACACGATAAAAAGTAGCCTCAGTTGGTGATCTTTAGTCAAATCTGCAAATGAAGCCCCACGATTCACAAACGCCGTAACAGTTGTTTAGACCGAAATAATATAGCCAGGCTGTCATCTTCTCACTGATGTCTGTAATACGTCCAAAACGCTGTGCAGGCAAGAAACATTTCTCTAACGATGGTGAATACAGTTGAAGTGAGATAAAACAACCTTCCCGGTGTCGAAATGGAAACAGGGGCCATCGCAATATGAAGCTAACATCTATAAGATTGCGCACTCCAGCGCGGTTAAAGCAGTTACGATTTTTAGAGGGATGCATGGACGTCAAAATCAAACAGGAAAGTTATGCATGCTCCTTCGGACGAGGACGATGGTTGAACGCGGAGATGTCTTCTTGCAAAATAAAATGTCGAATGGTCATATTAAAAAGCTTCGGCGATCAAATGTCCTAACTGAGTGCAAGTGAAAGACGAAGCCTACTCCGTCCGCAAGTCAAAACCGAAACTCACACGACAGCTAAGGAATCCCTCACAAAATATTTCGCGTTCAACAACAGTCGTCCTTAGAGGGAAGGGTGCATCGTTTTTATGAAATGGTAAATCAAACAGACAAAAAGAACAAGTAATTATGCGGCTAGATTTCATGTTACATGCAATTACATGTCTTATTTAAAATAGGCCGTGGTTAGAGCGCCCTCAGACAGTACTCTAGAATTCCACTAAGCCGACGTCCATCGGCATTTCGATGAACAAGTGCCGCGTGTGGAACTACTTTGCCTTCCATTAACGTAAACTAACGTAATCTAACCTAAAGTAATGAACATTAAAATCGATTTAAACCACCAAAAGCAAACCTAAGCGATAAAAATTATGACAAATCTTGACACCCGAAAACCAAAAGAAGGCACAGGAAACTAACACGGAGCAGCTACATTGCTACGGCAGGACGCTTTCTGAGACGTTAGTGGAATACATATGCCAATAGATCAACTCGCCATTTGTCGATTTTACAGCAAATGAACTGTTTAATGAATCGAAATGACCTCAACGCCATGAGCAGCATCGTAGGCCACAGCAGTTTTTTCGGCCGCCAATAGGTTTCTGCCCGAGGGGATGCCAAGTCATCTTCCAAATAATTTTGCGTTCAAATTTGTGGGAGTACTTCTTCCTCCTGGTTTGTTAACTAGGAAGCAATTTGGGAAAGGAGGTTCAGTTGCAAGCTGCTTTCAAGATAAGGATGAAAAGATTGAAAAGATGGGCTTAGAAGGTGTTGGACATGTGCCTGTCCCTATCCGGTTTTCGCTGGTAAAATAGTTCTGCTTTCAAGGTTACTGCAAAGCATTATAGCTTACCTCCCCTATCTCCCTTAGAAAGGACTTCCGGCCTATGATTCACTCCGCTTATTGGAAAACAGGTGGGGAGAGGGGGTTACAGACGGGGTAAGCACCGTGGAATCAGCGGCTCGTGCACGATTTGGACTTGCTCGCGTGCTGACCTATTCGTCTCTCGCCGCGAGCGCCGAAGGCATCAGGGACATTCAGGGACCCGCGAAGCTCTGCCTTTGCCACCATGCTCGCGGACGTGAGCTGGGTCCTCTTCGCTACCATGGTCAAGAACGCCATACTGAACGAGTGCTCACGAGATTCTTGGAGTCGGCCGACGAATGCGCTTGAGAAATTTGGTTCGGCAGATTGGTCGTGGCTTCGTGGGTGGCGTTTATGCCGAACCGGTCAGCGAGGGGGACGAGAGCGATGCTGGACCCACGCCGAGCGGCACTGCCCGGCTGAAGCCACAGCCAGATGGCCCGGATGCATAAGCAAAGAATTTGTGCATTTTAACAGCGAATGTGATTAGCAATAATAATTTTTGTGTCCCCAAATAAAATACAAAGAAATCACCGAGCGCGGGCACGTGAGCGCGAATTCGTGGGGACCGCCGAGGGGGACGTTTACCAAGTCAGGATTCGTGGCAACACTTGCTCGGAGCGGTGTACGTCTCAGAGTACACAGCTACAAAGAGATATGCAAAAAATGCCGTTTCAAATTAATGAAAGAAGCTGATTCTTAAAGTTGCAGAGATGAAGGTCCTTGCGGCAGGGGAAGAAGCAAATCGGCTGCAAAGTGGGAGTAAACCTCCGTGATGGTCGTTATGGTTTGCGCACAGCTTCACCACCTTCAGGTCTTATGCATTAGTTTGAGCTTACGTAATTTTTTCATGGCTTTTAGAACGTTCAAGTAAACTACGTCGCACAAGTTGAGCCCGTGATAATCGTAGAGATGATTATGATGTTCCCCTTAAGCTACAACAATGCTTCGCGGTTGTGAGGGAAAATAGCGTGTAGCATGTCTTTTTTGGTGTAACTTTATAGTGTTTTTTTTTTGGTTTGCAGGAAAATGAACTCCGTGCATACCTATTTAAATTGCTGAACACACAAACTACCGATTTCGCGAAATTAAGAGTTTCTTAAAGCACCCCTCCCGTGTTAAGAGCCACGTAAAAGGTGCGCATCTAAAGGAGCTTGTAAACAGAAGGCATTGAATCATTGTTCAATCATTGCCTTGAAACGTGTTTCCAAAAGGTGTGGGCGAGCGTTTTATATCCTTGACCTCAAAGCGATCTACAAAGCGCTTGAGCACTGGAGCTTCAAATAACCGAACTCATAGAAGTTAGTGCATTCAACAAAATTGTCCGGTGAAAAAAGTAGCGGAAGCGTCGTGTTGAGAACTTTTTACATCTGCCTGAAATTTGATAGCGTTATGTTACAGTTGTGAACCAGTAGCAGCGGCCAACTGAGCGGTAAGGTGTACATCCCTTTTGCCAAGGGTTAATGATAGACAGCCTTTGGTGTAAGAATGTAATCAGGCGTCGATAGTGAGCAGGCGCTTTATGAGGAACGTAGTGCGGCCAACTCTAGGGTAATTTCCGAAGATCTTGGTGATTTCGGTCGTCTTTAGGGAAACGGTGAAATTTGTCAACATCCAGGGAATTTTTGCGTCTCCGTGGTCTTATGCCTTCAGTTGTTTATTGTGCCCTTTATTAATTTTAGCTATCATTTTTTATGTACCTATACTGTAGGGACGCAGCCCCTACGTGCGCCCGCGGAGGGTGATTACACTGCTGTGAGTGCCGGTCGAACACCGATAGTGGCGTCAGTGCGTCATGTGCCCGTGCGCGCGTGTGCGATGAACAGTGAGCCGCAACGAACACGTGTAGTGCAACAGAACCCGGAGCATACGCACAACTAACAAAGTGGCTTAAAAGCGGTGCTCACAGGAGCAGTTGGACAGTGCGCACCGGGGGACACGCGAGGGCAGCTGCGGCCGCGGGCGGCCGCGAGCCACGACCATGACGCCCGGACATCGAGAAGCAACCAGCGTCCGCGGCGGACGCTCTTCACCCTACGTCGGCACAAGGGACTGGAGGCGTCGCCGTGAGTGTACAGCACCATGCTGTAACTTTCTGGACAAGCAGTGCTTCAACCGCCGCAAGGTTTTCTTTACGCGCTTTCCGTGCTTGCTTACTGTACTCTTTTTACATTGCCTCCTAACTTGCTTTGTTTGTTTTTTCCTGCCTTGGTTTTTCCGGAATAAACCGGTGATTCGTTCTCATGCGGAGCGGTGTTATTTCGTCGGGCGGGTTCGGGCTCGCGAACCCTTTACGCTCGAAGGGGGATCCTTCCACTTGAACGCACAATTTTACTTCATAGAATTTTACTGAGTTTGATACTCTACAAAGTAAAGGCACATTCTTCCTGGCAGAAATTGCCCGTGGTTTAGTTTTAACTGAGCGAAAGAATTGCGACGACGACCCGCCGGCGAACCCCGCAGTAGCGCAGTGAAGCCAAGCCATCCTGGAGTAAGCGTCGTAGAAATCGGCAGGATGATCAATAGAGGAGGACAGCGCTTTAGAATTACTTTTTTCTACTAAATAAAGTCGCGTGAACGCACCTAGAATAACCCGCCATGGTGCCTCAGTGGCTATGGCATTGTGGGTTATGGCTATGGCTGCTGAGCCCATGAACGTGGGTGTGATTCCCGGCCGCGGGGCCCGCTTTTCTGATGGAGGCGAAAAGCCAAGACGGCCGTGTGTTCGAGATTTCGGCACACATTACCAATCCATGCAGGGTCAAAATTAATCCGGAGCCCTCCACTACGGCGCGCCTCATCGCCTGTGTAGCATTGGCGACTTAAACCCCGTAATCAATCAACCAATCAAAGCACCGACAGTGGGACCTAGGGGGCATAGGGACCCCTGACTACAGTTTATGCAAGTAATCCCACAATGTTGTCAAATCACTTTAGCGTCCCTTTAAAGGCACCAGAGCACTCAAATTTCACCTCGACCAAATTTATTTTTAATAAGCAGTAAGTACCCCCAAACCATCTGGGACACGAGCGGTAGGCCCGTGAAACGCCTCCTTAATCAGTGAGAAGCGTTTAAAAAAGCTCCGCCTCAAGCCCGTACTACATGGAGCGATTTCGCCTGCGAATTCGCTGATGCGGCGTCGCTCGTGCGGCAAAACCACCTTTTTTTGTTGCTGCGGGCAAAGTGCCAAACATTTGAAGCGGTCGAGCAAACGCGCTCGTGCGGCGTGAGCGGCCGTAGTAGAGGGCCGGACCTGCGGCCAATAGGAGCACAGCTCGGCACCACTTGCACACTTGGAAACCAGATGGCGTTGCTTGTATGAGCGCGACAAAAGCGCGGGCACACCAAAACGTTTGTCTTCTCTGCTGTGTGTGTCTATATTGATAAAGAATTGGCGATTCTTATATGAAACCGCAAATAAACTTATATTTACCGCAAACCAGGCAGAAACAACTTGCCAAGAAAGTAAAATAAAACCACCCTTGATAAAATCACAACAACCTTTGCTGGTGGCAAACTTAATTCAGTCTGCAAACAAGGCGCATCTGAAATGCGAAAATCGCGGCGTTCGCAGGCCCCATGTAGACGACAATTCCAGGCATTGCGAACTTCGCAAGTGCGAATGTTCGTTCCAGCGGATTCGCAGGCGAAATTCGCTCCATGTAGAACGGGCTTCAGACTACGCTGCACCTGCCGGCGGATCGCGTAAACAGCCATGACGCACCTGTGACGTTCCAGCCGACGGTAGCTTTTAAATGCAGAGCATTTCTTTAACTCACGATGTTATGCGGCCGTAACTCGGCGGGGTGGGGTGCAAACGATGACAATAAATAACACGTTACGTACTTACGTCTTTCGCTTCTCTCTTTCTCTCTCTCGTCTCGCAACCCAACTACCCAACCCCTACGACAACAACTACAACTACCACCGCCAACTACCACAACCTACGCCACGTGACCACCCCCAATGCTCTGCATTTACTCGTGTCCCTTGCGCGGGGGCATGCGACGGAGGTTTTTCCTCTGGCCAGCCACGCCGTTGGATACCGCTGGAGAACCGGTCGAGCTCAGTTCCGCACGCTCTACCCATGTGCTGCCCCGTGCGCGCGTAGAGCTTGTGCGCAAACTTTCTCCTGAGCGGCTCACCGTCCGGCCGCTCGCTGGACGGCTGCAACGTCACTGCACTGGGCGCGCTCTCGTCGGTTTCGGTTTCAAAATCGCCGATTTTTGTTGACCGGTTGCGTAGTCCACGCGCGTATTTAAGCTGTTGTATTTTCATGTGGCTTTCTTTTTAAGCAGACTATACGGAAATGGGGTTTTCAAGAGGTCAAAGTTTCTAGTACCGGTGGCCTTTAGCTGCTGCGCACAAAAACTCAAAATAAACGTAAGCGGCGCAGCATTGGTTACGCCATGGTAGGTAAATCCGAGGATTTGTGTGCACTTTTATTGTCGTGTGAAAACGAGCCATCCCAAATCCCTTGTGTCGTGTCTGATGACGTCTAATTTTCGGGCTTATCGTACGGACGGAACATCGAGAAACATTTGTTAGTTCTGGTTATTGTAAGGCAGAGGCACGGCAAGATATAGCGTACTGAAAGAGTATACATCGGTCGCGCTTGTGGGACATCAACGATCGCTGCAAGGTTTGCCAAACTTTTGCTGCTCCTATCCGAAGTTCTGGCCATCCTCCGTACCAGGTATGCATGTAATTATATCGTTTACGCTCCACGGAGCATACGTTTTTACTGCTGCTCGATTTCTCATTGTTAAAGCACTCGGTAAATCCTTTGCCCAGAATTGTTGTCGATGCAGGAATCCGCAAGGGTAAAGTCCTAATTGGCTTTCATCCGACTTCCGAGCATAAAGGGGGTATGCGCCGGCATCACGGCCCGCAAGACAACATTGACCTGGTTGATTTCTTCATTCTATTGTGATTTTTATGACCTTTAGATAAATGATGTACTTCTACAATGCTACGGTTGATAGTATGCTCACCTACCCAATCTAGCATTTTATGTCAAACGAAGACGGTGCTTCGTGCGAAAGCTCTGGTGTTTGTGGAGTTTTTTTTTTCTCCTAATTGTGTGAACATGGTGGCCCGCCCTGTGTTTTTGTTGAGTCATATCATTTTTTGTCGTGCTTAATCCAACAGTGATTTAATTGCGCAAGAAATATTTTATTGTAGCACTGATGTACCATTTATCCTGTTCTTGGTCAACTATGCACTTTGACGCAGATACAATGCGGCACAGACCTCTTTATTTATTTGTGTTTCGAGGTTTTCATTATGTCCGAATCGCATGAAGGTGACCGAGGAGCTAAACCATTGTGATTTGGGCCCTTTATTCTTTTGTGTAACGACCGTGTAACAGTGTACTACATTTGCAGTAATATGTATAACGATTAAATTTTCTAACGTCGCCTGTTTGTGGTTGTTGTGAAGATGCTACAAATATTTTGTGTTTCTGTTTGAATGTTTTATTCTCTGGCGTTAATCTTGCAGGACACTTATAATTACACCCTAGTGATGTGCCAGATTTATTTTTCTAAATTGTTTTTCAAACTAGGTGCTAGGAAGGCAAAGTGTTATATTTCGCCTAAATGCATTTTGTACAGATACAAGTTGTACACAGTCGATATTTTCGGGCGCACCCGAAGCAACGGTAAAATGCAAACAGATTCGTAGAATCAAAGTGCTTCTGGTCTTGTTAAATGTTCGCAGGTTGCCTCAAAGCTACAGTACGCTTCCTCACGATTGGCCGTTTGTCCTTCCGGTTCCAGCGTGGGCTACAACAACGCCACATGGCACTACAAAATTAAGTGAAGATTTCTTGCTACCGCGGGTTTTCTAGTCATTCAGGAAGGCGAAAATCGGAGGCAGGACCGGCTCCTCCCCCAAGTCGTCCAAATCGAATTCGGGGCACGCATGTCCTCTTTCGGGATGCTGGACGCCCACAGCTTGCGCGGCCGGAACGTCCTGCTCGCAGTTCTCACTGGTTCCTGGGGTGTCTTGGTAGGCAGGCTCTGCATATGGCGGACAAAGGGGTTGCAGCCGCTTGGATGGTCCCTGCTCGTCTGCACATAGAGAACATTGGCACAAAATAAATGATTTACACTCGTATAAAAACAACTTGAAAAGACTAACTCAAAGCACGCAAACTGTGCTTGCTAAGCTGTTGTGTTAGACATAAAACAACTTGTCGTCAAGGACACATGCCGATAAAATATCAGCAAGAGGGGACAAGCAATGTCACCACCCAAACCTCTCCCAGGTTATTTGGGAAGTACCCAGAAACCTTGCACGGGCATAGTGAAGAATTGTCCTTCAAACAAGTAGAATACCAACATATGAGTGTATTCCGTACGTAAAGGGCCGCAAAGCAGATCTCCCGACGTTTACATAAAAAAAGACAAACACATACATTAGAAAATAGAAAAAGTGGGTTTTAGCACATACCATCGCCGTGCTCGCCGGAACGCTTCCTCTTTGGAATATCATTGAGCGGGAGGGCAGGCTCGTCGTTCTCACTGCTGCTGTCAGAAGACTCGTCTTCACTGTCGCTGCTGCAGTGCCGCAAGCAGTGCTCGATGAGGTTCTCCAGCTGCAGGCGCCGCAGTAGCTCCGACTTCCGAGGGCTCTTGTCCAGGTCCGCGATCTTCTCCCTGGCTGCAAAGATAATAGCATCAACATTTTCTTCCATGACTGGGAACGACACAGGCGTTTACTTAACCAGTGCGGAGTGAAGCAACACACAGCCGGCTCGATGCGAAGCTCAGAGCAGACTGAACGCAACGTCCGCGCTCTGCCACGTGCTCCCACCCTCCGTGAACCCTTTCCACCGGTAGTTAAAGAGGGAGAGAGGCTGGGTCACGTGCATGATCGGCTGAGATAAGAAGCATGTGTAATGCTGAATTCCAATGGCAGATCCGGAGCGGTCTCCGTGTTCCACCGCGGAGTGCGGTGACTCCGCGAAGAGCAGGTGCTCCGAAGCTGCCTTTGGAACGCAGCCGCTCCCGCCGGGCAAAAGTGCCGAACCGTGACGGGGACAGGAAATCCCCAGCATTCTTTGCGTCGCGCCTTCCCGAAATCGTCTGGTTCACGCGAGCGCGTTCACCTCGCGCTGCGCTAGCACTGGCGAGCACTGGCCGGACGCGCAGGCGGAGGCGACGCTGGGGACGTCACGGGGCAAAAGTAAGCGCCCTAGTGAGTGCCGGCCGACTCCGCCGATTTCGGCGGAGCAACTTTTCTTGCTCCACGGAACGATCTCGGCTGTGACGGTGCTCCGATCTGCCATTGAACGCGTCTGCTCCACACAGAGCAGAAACGCTGCTCCAAAAGGGAACCCGCCCACTCGTCGCAGCCAACTCGTCCTAGGAAAACTGGTCATAGGGAAACTGGTCAAAGAGGGCATCTCGTTCTAGGTGATCCCGTACTAGGAAAAGTGGTAGCACTGACCTTCTCGTGCCAGGAAAAGTCGTCTCGCGGTTCCATTTTTGGCCGATGTCGAAGAAATGGGGAGAGGAAGTTGGTGGCTTCTAATCTTATAATTACTCCCAGGTTGACCTCTTCAGAGTTAGGGGGGGTCCTCCTCTGCTTTTGTTAGTTTTCACGCGGTGGTTGAAATGGTTTTTATATTTTACACATGTTAATGTCCCCTTCTCATTTCCCTTCTTGTTGCAAAAAAAATCACATTTTTTTTTACTGGGTAAGGGGCTTCTTATCAGGTTTATTTTTTTCTTCTCCTTCCAGAAAATATTAGTCACGCGTTTTCTGTGGAGGCGGGTCAACTTTTTCTGTTTTGCGTTTCCTTTTTTTCTTCTCTTTTTTTCTTTTTGCGTCTGCTCTCAAAAAGAAAAAAAGACAAGAAAGAAAAGGAAACGCAAAACAAAGAAAAAGTCGACCCCCCTCAACTCCCCCTCTACGTGGACGCCTCACTTCCCTAGCACAGCATCAAAGCAGTGGCTGCCGTCACGACCATCGACAAGCTGGTGACCAGCGCGTCGCTACGGACGGCAGATGCCAGCCAAGCAGAAGAGGTGGCCATCGCTCTCGCCCTCACGCACGGAGACGTGCATACGATCGTCACAAATTCCAAGACGGCTTACGGCAACTACCGCAAGGGGATCGTTTCCCACGCCGCCCTAGCAATTCTCGCAAAGCGCAGCCCAACCGGGACGAGACGTAGAGCTCGTGTTGGTTCCGGCAGACTCGAAAGTGGAAGGCAACGCCCTCGTTTGACCACTACGCCCGCGAAGTAGCAGACCGGGCCAAGGACGAGTCGGAGCTACCGCACCCAGTTACGAGCTACGGCGAGATTACCACGCTGTACAGGAGCGCCAGGTGCAGGCTTCCCGTGCCGCACCAGCAACTCGACCGCAAGCAACAAACAATAGTGCGCCGCGCACAAGCGGGGCCACTGGCGCACCCAGCTTTATTGAACAAGTTGTTCCCGGCAGAACAAGACCCCATCTGCCCGTTCTGCAAAAAGACGGAAGGCACCCTGCCGCACATACTGGCGGAGTGTACTGAGCTCAAGAATCCCCTATAGTTGGAGTAAAGATCGTTTCCCCGAAGTCCGGTATCCATCAGGAACCCAATCGCCCGGGCTCCGGTTGATTTGGCAGGCGGCTGGCTGGGCGATGGTGTTGAAGTTCTTGGAGACGGCGGTCGAATTGACGAACTCGCGGCGTTGAAGTTGACTAAGTGAAACGGAAGTTTATGTACAGCTATTTAGAGTATGAAAACTGGGTACATGAGAAATAAAAAGAAAAACTTCAAACTTCGGCTAGACGCTAGCTCCGAGGGCGCACAAATCACTCGAGCTCCTCAACTTCGTCTAACTCTCCTACTCTCGGAGCGTACACAAACGGCTCGAGAAACCACGGCCGAGACTCTGTCGCCGCAAGATCCGTCTAGTTTCCCGGTGCGGCGCTGCACCCTAAACCTCCGACGCGATCTTAACCTCGACTAGGGGGCTCACAAATCCCAACCTAGGGTTAACGGTCGAGACTCCTTGTCTCGCCGAGAACTGCCAGCTCAGCGCTCAGACAAGAACAATTTCCAACGGCCAAGCTTGGCCTTTTAAAACCTCGAGATCACCCTCTCTCGGGAACGCCTCTGTAGCGTTCGCACACGCGTATTGGAGTGCCTGAATTCATGTAGACAGCTGTCACTCAGCACGTCACGGAATATTCAATGAGGCGCCACTATCTTCGGGTCAACGGCATGCTCGTAGACGAGCAAGTTCGGGCGACCCCGCGGGGGGAAAAGCGGGAAAGACGGCGACCGTGCGTCATGCTGACCAGGGCGCGACAACAATAGAGACACGCCGGTAATCCCACCACCTCCACGGGTCCGGAAGGCGTTCCTGGAATCCGGCGCCGCAGTCTGCCCTCTCAATGGGGGATCATCCTTGTGGCATGCGGTGGGCCAGACAATCCGTCTCCCGCGCACGCCGTGACCAATGGACCTCTCCCTGTATGTAAACAACGTGACGTCACTAAGTGCACGTGCGCGACGGGTGGCGCCTGCTGGCGGCCGCGAAGTGAGGTGGCGGTTGGCAGAAAGCGCCTGCGCCGGCGGCACGGCCTGGCCGCGCGTCGCCCGAAAGGAACGATGTGCCGTTGGTTCGGGCCGTCATTGACTTCCCACATTGCAGGGGGGGGGGGGTCTAGTTATCCTAGCTGTGGCCGTCGCACCTCCATGTAGCTTTCCGCATCTACAACCTCCGCAACACTTTCGTTTACCGTACGGTCAACTGAACGGCGACGCTTTCGGATAATCAGTGCGCGGGAGAACAGCGAAAACGAGTCATGGTGCTGTTGCGACGCATCCCAAAATGTTCTTGAAGATTATTTGTGCTCGGACACATACTAAGGAAAGCTAATTTATTGTTGCTTTCGAGGTCCGCTTAAGCTAAGCGCGATGCCTCAGGCAGCTAAACGCTCCCTGTTCTTGGTCTCTTTGCGTCGCCCGGAGACAGTGGAGTACACACGAGTTCATGTCGAGGGGAAAAAGGAAAGTTAAAGCATGAAAGGATTAAATAGTAAAATAAGCAGCAACGAGACAAAAATATTAAGAACAAAAGGCAAAAAATATTCCAATAAAAATATCGCGATGATGTCGTTCTCTACGAGATTGGCCGATTGTTTTCTTACCTTTACCCCAGTGAAATATCGAAATGGTTCATCGTCATTGTGAGAGTAACATAGCAGTCACATATGGTTAGTGCGTATATCTTGCGACAGTGCACTGAAATATTTTTGGTAGTCATTATTTCATAATAGTTAAAGTTAGTGTCCATGTACGCCCGCTGCATACGCCAGCGTCGGGAGGCCGCAACAAACGAATACATTCACTGAGTCTGTTCGCTAAGGGCAAACACATTTTTCGAGTCGCGTGAGCGGCCCATCTCGCCCCGAAGGCACGATGCTACATGTGAGCACGGCAAGCATCTCAGTTTTCCGGCATCCTCAAGGCAGAATATAATTGGTCAAGGTAAAAATTATTGTACTTACAAGCAATAAATTTTGTTCGTCTTGAACAGACCCCCCCATAACAAAAGACCAAACTTGTCGTTGTCGATCAGGCGGCAGGCGGCTATCGCGGATCCCTTGTCGAAACATTTATTTCGCGTTGCCTAAGCAGGTTAGGCATTCATTGTGTTTTAATACAGTACTCTACGTACCTGCTTAAAACATGACAATATTTCGCAGCAAGAAAATTCCCGTCTGCCCCCTCCAGCCACTCCCCCCCCCATTTCACTTGAGCGAATTTCTGCTGGTGCTGCATGATAGCAGATGGTTGATAAACAGTATCGTTTCATTGCACGAATCAGCGCGGACTGCCAATGTAGACGGTATGACTGCGCTTTGGAGAACTGCTGAAGTTCGAGAATGCGAAAATGTTGCTACGAGTAAGAGCAACTATGTCGCTGCTTCGCTGCCAGCCTCTTCGGCACATTGCGCGCATTCCGCAATACACGCCGAATTTACCTCTGTGGGGACTCCGAAAAGTCTGATGCCCGCTGATTTGCTCGCAAAATTTGGGTAGCCGAGAGCACAGCAGCCCACCGGCATCAGAAACGCAACACGTAACAAAATTCCACTTTTGCGCCGCGTCTAATGCAGCCTCATTGCATACGCGCCGCGCGCCGGTTCCGAATGTTTTGCCAACCACACTCCCGGCCACGCCCAGCACGTGCGATTTCCGTGACGTCACGGCCGCCGAGTGACGTACCCCGGGAGAGGTCCATTGGCGTCGACTGCAGCGCAGTGTCGGCAGTGCTACGTCGCCACACAGAGCGGCGGGTTCTCACGCGCAGCCCGGGCGCCTGGCTGCTAATCTCATAAGTGGACCTTACAGTTGGTGACAGCTTAAAGGAGCCATGAAGACAAAATGCAAGTTTGTGTTATTCGAAAGATTTCGTGTTTTAGAGTGCCCGCAGCGCTTGTCCGAATGCAAAAGATGCTTTATTCACTGAAAAATTAATCAATCTAGGTAAAAATGTTGATTTTCCCGCTCAATTGTGCGTTTTCGTGGTCCCAAATGACATCACAGGAACCGACCGCTCTGAAGCCTAGGGTCCCTTGATTCACGCATCCGCCGTACAGGGTGGAGACACGTATGCGCTTGCGCCGCCATTTTGGCCCACTCGCTCGCTGCCGAAACAAGTCATTGTATCAAAACAGCGCGAAAATTATCGCCACAACGGGGTTAACTGGCGAAGTTTGAATCATCTTATCTGTTTCGCGTTGCTGGGTCTCGTGGGAAACGAGAACAACGCCTTGTGCAAGTTGACCCAACTGCAGCGGCACGGGACCGTTCAAAGGGTGTCAACACCCTGTACGTTGGTGCTGGCATTGAGGTACTCGCGCGTTTGTTTACGTTATTGAACCTAGATGGCGCCACCATACCGTGGCCTGTCGTTTTCTGCGTTTTTTTTTTTTGTTCTGTGAGGAAATTGTTTCGTGAAACATAGTGCTCACTCGACAAATATGTTCACGTAAGACACCATCGCGTCAATCAATCGGCCAGTGTCGTCTGAGACAACCCCAAAGCCCCGCAGTTCTGTGCAGCTAAACAAGCATAGTGGGCGCAGTACCAACAACAGCAGTACGAAGCGGTACTTCTATGTTTACATGTGCTTTCGTAACTTACACTTACCACCGTTCTTACGGCTTTAAAAAGAATGTGCCCTAAATTTAAGCGCATATAGCTTTAAGCGCAAGACTATGCAGGAAAAAATAGTCAAGGCAGAGGGGGACAACCGATGGAGAGTAAAAAAAACACCCAAAAGCTGGTGGAACAAAGAAATAAAGGCGGTGATAGAGAAGCGTAAACAGGCGTCTAGAGAGCACAGGCAGGCCAAGAGGATGGGGAGACATCAGGAGGAGGTGGGCCTAAAATGGGAGCAGTATAAGCAAATGAAACAGGAAGTGCAGCAATTAGTGCAGGCGAAAATAAAGGGGGACAGCGAGCGATGGGTAACGCAAATACGAGGAAGGGGTAGAGACGCGCCGAGAAGGTTTTGGAACCATGTGCAGGCATTAGGGAAACGTACGAGTCCCACAGAAGGCGGTACTATAGAAAACGAGCAGGGACAGATGCTCAAGGGAGAGGAAGCATTTAGCATACCTGCACAAAATCATCACGGAGAAGTTCGGTAAGGTGGATGAAGAGGCCCCGCAGCGACACAGAGATGTCGCGGCGTGTAGGCCGAAAGGTCTGGAGATAGATGGGGACAAGCTGAAATGGAAAAGAGCAGAGGAAAAGGTCCCCAAGAATACCGCGGCAGGCACGGATGGGATACCGATGGAGTTTTGCAAGAAAATGAACTCCGTGCATACCTATTTAAATTGCTGGCACACAAACTACCGATTTTGCGAAATTTAAGAGTTTCTTAAAGCACCCCTCCGGTGTTATGAGCCACGTAAAAGGTGCGCATCTAAAGGACCTTGTAAACAGAATGCATTGAATAATTGTTCAATCATTGCCTTGAAAAGTGTTTCCCAAAGGTGTCGGTGAGGTTTTATATCCTTGACCTCAAAGCGATCTACAAAGCGCTTGAGCACTGGAGCTTCAAATAACCGAACTCATAAAAGTTAGTGCATTCAACAGACTTTTCCGGTGAAAAAAGTTGCGTAAGCGTCATGGTGGGAACTTTTTACATCTGCGGGAAATTTGATAGCGTTATGTTACATTTGTGAACCAGTAGCAGCGGCCAACTGAGCGGTAAGGTGTACATCCCTTTTGCCAAGGTTAATGATATAGACAGCCTTTGGTGTAAGAATGTAATCAGGCGTCGATAGTGAGCAGGCGCTTTATGAGGAACGTAGTGCGGCCAACTCTAGGGTAATTTTCGAAGATCTTGGTGATTTCGGTCGTCTTTAGGGAAACGGTGAAAGTTGTCAACATCCAGAAAATTTTTGGGTCTTCGTGGTCTTATGCCTTCAGTTGTTTATTGTGCCCTTTATTAGTTTTAGCATTCATTTTTTATGTACCTATACTGTAGGGACGCAGCCCCTACGTGCGCCCGCGGAGGGTGATTACACTGCTGTGATTGCCGGTCGAACACCGATAGTGGCGTCAGTGCGTCATGTGCCCTTGCGCGCGTGTGCGATGAACAGTGAGCCGCAACGAACACATGTAGCAAGGTAAATATAAATGGTAGCGAAGCTTCGGGTGAAAAGCTGTTCAGAACCTATTACCAGCGACATCACCATGGGGGCTTATGGGAGTGGCGATTGAAGCGCGACTAGGTGAGGAGGGAACAAACACTAGTCGCAAAAAACCAAGTTTTGTTCAAGAATAAAACAACATATATATTTTACGAACAATATTTATTTCTGAATCACATTTATTTAGGCACAGTGCGTAAATAATTTATAAAAATGCTGTTAGTTCTCCAAAACCTTTTTTTGTAGCGCCCTCTGAAGAATTGCACATGTCATTGCTCTGTGATGCAGTCATTGTAGTGTTCGGAAAGGAGCACCTAAAGTTCGTCTGCTAGGAAACGCCCCTCGCGTGTTTTGGTGGTGCGCATTTGCATTCGTTTTTCCTTGTTAATTTGGTGTGCACTTAATTTTTGCTGTGCGTGGAGTTGCGAGGGGGGTTGGATCGTCGGTGAACACGTTTAGTACCGTGCCCGGTGGGCACGGTGAACTACGGGACGATGCTGCCAACGGTTGGAGCGGAGCGCTTTCCTCGGTACCTACGGACACGATGTGCTCTAAAAGGTTGAAACAGCAACTCCCGTACGCCTGGCGTTTTACTGCACCATTTTCCTCTCATTTCCTCAGGTAACGCGAAACTATAGTAAATACGTGCACGGGGGTTGTGTAAGGGGACGTGGTAGTGCTTCGAAAAAAAATGGGTCTAAAGCTTTGTTATGTCACAGTTATCTCTTGATTTCACCTCATTCTGGCTCGGAGCAAGTGGTGTCAATTACTGTAGGACTTCTCAGCGTAGTACCACTCGAATTTAAACGAGTCGCTTTAACTGTCTATCTCAGTGTCTTCTCTATTGCATTACAACGCGTGTAGGGCTCGTTGCTTCCCGAACTTTTATGCGCAAGCATTATTTCCATCGCAGGTTACTGTGTTGTGCTGCTCCGTGCTGCGCTGCTGCCAAATCGTTCGTGCTATGTGCTTTTACATACTGCCATCGCTTTCGTTTTGAATTGATCCATTTTTCCTCTCTTTACTTATCTGTTTGCGACACCAATTGCCTAATAATGCAACCAGGATATTGCAGGCGGTGAATGCTGAGTGACTTCTGTAGAAACCCATGTCTACTTGATAAGACGCCGGGACAGCTGCGGTGTGCTCGCTCCACTTTCGTGAATCGGCATTCCTGCGGCCCGGTTTTCTGCGTCAAGATGCAGTGCCTAGTTCTTGTCTCTTGTTTCGAAGTAGTTCTGCTGTTGACGCTTTTATTGCTCAGAATGCTATTGTGTACGGGTAAGTCAATTTTTCGGGCGCGTAAGGAAAATCATAATGCATGTAGTGCCCACAAACATTTTGTACTTATACAATACGTGCTGATTTTGTGCAGTGTGGTAAATTTGTTTTATGTTTATCCTGGAATAAAATTCAAATGTCTTGATTATAGCATAAATAGCGTAATTTCTTCTCTTAGAACAGAAGTACACAAACTGAGCAAGCATTATATAACCTTTATCTATACTTAAGGCACGCAGGCAACCTGCGTATGTGCAACACAATTAAACCCAGCAGTGGCGTTGCTAGAAATTGGTATCGGGTTAAGGAGTGGGACACGTTTTTTATATGAAAGGGGGGCCGGGGAGAGTGGTCAAGTGTTCATTTTGTGCTCTGTATCCCAAGGCAGGGAAAAACAAATTCCAGTCGTTAAGGGGGGGGGGGGGTACGTTTGCAACCGCTGCAATTAAAATAAACAACTCATTGTTTTGATACCGCAGTGGAAGGCATGAATACAGAATAAAGGTTCAGAGAAGATGCAAAATGGTTTTATAAACACCAAGGTGAATCATACGACATTACGCTAAAAGTACGTTCTCTAGTCACGAGTATAGCTGGCGCTGACTTGAAGAAACACGCGCCAAGGGCTTGCCAACTTGCGTCAGACGGCAATGACATGGGCCCTCAGCGATCAGAGGCCTGCTAAGGCTATTTTGAAGTCAAATTTTCCCTCTAATGCCACCAAAATGACGTCACTTTCTGACCGGATCTTGCGTCACATCCTGTTTATTTTTTGTTCCGCCGGAAGTGTTCCCTCCTCACACAGATGGCGCTAAGCCCCATGAGCAGCTTAGGAGCCGCCATTTTCTGAACGTATGGGCTTCTATAGAAGCTTCGCAACCAGTTATATTTACCTTGCGTGTAGTGCAACAGAACCCGGAGCATGCGCACAACCAACAGAGTGGCTTAAAAGCGGCGCTCACAGGAGCAGTTGGACAGTGCGCAGCGGGGGACACGCGAGAGCAGCTGCGGCCGCGGCCGGCCGCGAGCCACGACCATCACGCCCGGACAGCGAGAAGCAACCAGCGTCCGCGGCGGACGCTCTTCACCCTACGTCGGCACAAGGGACTGAAGACGGCGTCGTGAGTGTACAGCACCATGCTGTAACTTTCTGGACAAGCAGTGCTTCAACCGCCGCAAGGTTTTCTTTAGACGCTTTCCGTGCTTGCTTACTGTACTCTTTTTACATTGCCTCCTAACTTGGTTTGTTTGTTTTTTTCTGCCTTGGTTTTCCCGGAATAAACCGGTGATTCGTTCTCATGCGGAGCGGTGTTACTTCGTCGGGCGGCTTCGGGGTCGCGAACCCTTTACGCTCGAAGGGGGATCCTTCAACTTGAACGCAGCAATTTTACTTCATGGAATTTTACTGAGCTTGATACACTCTACAAAGTAAAGGCACATTCTTCCTGCAGAAATCGCCCGTGGTTTAGCTTTAACTGAGCGAAAGAACTGCGACGACGACCCGCCGGCGAACCCCACAGTAGCGCAGTGAAGCCAAGCCATCCTCGCGTAAGCGTCGTAGAAATCGGCAGGATGATCGATAGAGGAGGACAGCGCTTTATAATTACTTTTTTCTACTAAATAAAGTCGCGTGAACGCACCTAGAATAACGCGCCGCGGTGCCTGAGTGGCTATGGCATTGTGGGTTATGGCTATGGCTGCTGAGCCCAAGAACGTGGGTGTGATTCCCGGCCGCGGTGCCCGCTTTTCTTATGGAGGTGAAAAGCCAAGACGGCCGTGTGTTCGAGATTTCGGCACACATTACCAATCCATGCAGGGTCAACATTAATCCGGAGCCCTCCACTACGGCGCGCCTCATCGCCTGTGTAGCATTGGCGACTTAAACCCCGTAATCAATCAACCAATCAAAGCACCGACAGTGGGACCTAGGGGGCATAGGGACCCCTGACTACAGTTTATGCAAGTAATCCCACAATGTTTTCAAATCACTTTAGCGTCCCTTTAAAGGCCAAGTGCACTCAAATTTCACCTCGACCAAATTTATTTTTAATAAGTAGTAAGTACCCCCAAACCAGCTGGGACACGAGTGGTAGGCCCGTGAAACGCCTCCCTAATCAGTGAGAAGCGTTTAAAAAAGCTCCGCCTCAGACTACGCTGCACCTGCCGGCGGATCGCGTAAACAGCCATGACGCGCGTGTGACGTTCCAGCCGACGGTAGCTTTTAAATGCAGAGCATTTCTTTAACTCACGCTGTTATGCGTCCGTAACTCGGCGGGGTGGGGTGCAAACGATGACAATAAATAACACGTTACGTACTTACGTCTTCCGCTTCTCTCTCTCTCTCGTCTCGCAACCCAACCCCTACGACAACAACTACAACTACCACCGCCAACTACCACAACCTACGCCACGTGACCACCCCCAATGCTCTGCATTTACTCGTGTCCCTTGCGCGGGGGCATGCGACGGAGGTTTTTCCTCTGGCCAGCCACGCCGTTGGATACCGCTGGAGAACCGGTCGATCTCAGTTCCGCACGCTCTACCCATTTGCTGCCCCGTGCGCGCGTAGAGCTTGTGCGCAGACTTTCTCCTCAGCGGCTGACCGTCCGGCCGCTCGCTGGACGGCTGCAACGTCACTGCACTGGGCGCGCTCTCCTCGGTTTCGGTTTCAAAATCGCCGATTTTTGTTTACCGCTTGCGTAGTCCACGCGCGTATTTAAGCTGTTGTATTTTCATGTGGCTTTCTTTTTAAGCAGACTATACGGAAATAGGGTTTTCAAGAGGTCGAAGTTTGTAGTACCGTTGGCCTTCAGCTGCTGCGCACAAAAAACTCAAAATAAAGGTAAGCGGCGCAGCATTGGTTACGCCATGGTAGGTAAATCCGAGGATTTGTGTGCACTTTTGTCGTGTGAAAACGAGCCATCCCAAATCTCTTGTGTCGTGTCTGATGACGTCTAATTTTCGGGCTTATCCTACGGACGGAACATCGAGAAACATTTGTTAGTTCTGGTATTTGTAAGGCAGAGGCACGGCAAGATATAGCGTACTCAAAGAGTATACATCGGTCGCGCTTGTGGGACATCAACCATCGCCTCAAGGTTTGCCACGCTTTTGCTGCTGCTATCCGAAGTTCTGGCCATCCTCCGTACCAGCTATGCATGTATTTATATCGTTTACGCTCCACGGAGTATACATTTTGACTGCTGTTCGGCTTCTTATTGTTAAAGCACTCGGTAATTCCTTTTGCCCAGAATTGTTGCCGACGCAGGAATGCGCAAGCGTAAAGTTCTTATTGGCTTTGATCCAGCCTCCGGGAATGAAGGGGGTATGCGCCGTCATCACTGCCCGCGAGACTACATTGGCCTGGGTGATTTCTTCGTTTTATTGTGAGTTTTACGACCTTTCAGATAAATAATGTACTTCTACAAATGCTAGGGTCGATAAGCATGCTCACCTAGACAATCTAGCATTTTTGTGCCGATACCTGCAAACGAAGACGGTGCTTCGTGCGAAGGCTCTGCTGTTTGTGGAATTTCTTTTTCTACTAATAGCGTGAGCGTGGTGGCCCGCCCTGTGTTTTTGTTTAATCATGTCATTTTTGTCGCGCTTAATACACCGGTGATTTAATTGTGCAACAAATATTTTATTGTAGCACTGATGTACCATTCATCCGGTTCTTGGTCAACTGTGCACTTTGACGCAGATAGAATGTGGCACATACCTCTTTATTTATGTTTCGAGGTTTTTAGTATGTCCGAATCGCATGAAGGTGACACAGGAGCTAAACCACTGTAATTTGGGCCCTTTATTCTTTTGTGTAACGTCCATGGAACAGTGTACAACACTGTTCCATGTAACGATGTAATCTGTATAACGATTAAATTTTCTAACGTCGCCTTTTTGTGATTGTTGTGGAGATGCTACTAATATTTTTTGTTTCTGTTTGAATTTTTTATTCTCTCGCGTTAATCTTTTAGGACACTTATAATTACACCCTGGTGATGTGGCTGGTTTATTTTCTTAATTATTTTTCAAACTAAGTGCTAGGAAGGCAAAGTGTTATATTTCGCCCAACATGCATTTTTTACAGATACAAGTTGTACACAGTCGATATTTTCGCGCGCACCTGAAGCAATGGTAAAACACAAACAGATTCGTAGAACCAAAGTGCTTCTGATTCTGGTAAACGTTAGCAGGTTGCCTTCAATCTAGAGTACCCTAGAGTACGGAACTACGAATTGAACGAAAGAACTCGTGTTGCCCCAGGTGTTCTAGTCATCCAGAAAAGCGAAAATAGGAGGCAAGACCGGCTCCTCCCCCAAGTCGTCCAAATCGGGTTCGGGGCACGCATGTCCTCTTTGGGGATGGTGGACGCCCACAGCTTGCGCGGCCGGAACGTTCTGCCCGCAGTTCTCATGAGTTCCGGGGGTGTCTTGGACGGCAGGCTCCGCATCTGGCGGACAAAGGGGGAGCACCCGCTTGCTTGGCCCCTGGCCGTCTGCGCATGGAGAACGTTGGCAAAAATAAATTAATTAATGCCGTATAAAAACAATTTGCAAACTGTGCTTGCTAAGCTGTTGTGTTAGACATAACACTACTTGGCGTCAAGGACACATGCCGATAAAATATCAGCAAGAGGGGACAAGCAATATAACTGTCCCAACCTCTCCCAGGGTAATTGGGAAGGACCCAGAAATCTTGCACGGGAATAGTGAGGAATGGTCCCTCAAAGAAGGAGAATATCAAATATGGATGTATTCCAAACGGAAAGAGCAGCAAAGCAGATCTCCGGACGTTTAATGGCATAAAAAAGACCCTAACACATACATTAGAAAATAGGAAATGTGGGTTTTAGCACATACCATCGGCTTGCTCCCCGGAACGCTTCCTCTTTGGAATATCATTGAGCGGGAGGGCAGGCTCGTCGTTCTCCTCACTGCTGCCGTCAGAAGACTCGTCTTCACTGTCGCTGCTGCAGTGCCGCCAGCAGTGCACGATGAGGTTCTCCAGCTGCAGGCGCCGCAGTAGCTCCGACTTCCGAGGGCTCTCATCCAGGTCCGCGATCTTCTCCATGGCTGCAAAGATAATAGCGTCAACATTTGCTTCCATGACTGGGAACGACACAGGCGTATACTTAACCAGTGCGGAGTGAAGCAACACACAGCCGGCTCGATGCGAACCTCAGAGCAGACTGAACGCAGCGTCCGCGCTCTGACACGTGCTACCACTCTCCTTGCACCCTTTCCACCAGCAAGAAAAGAGGGAGAGAGGCTTGGTCACGTACATGATTGGCTGAGATAAAATACATGACTAATGCTGAATTCGAATGGTACATCCGGAGCGGTCACCGCGCTCCACCGCGGAGCGCACCGATTCCGCGAAGAGCAGGTACTCCGAAGCTGCATTTGCAACGCAGCCGCTCCCGTCGGAGCAAAGTGCGGAACCGTGACGGGAACAGGAAATCCTCAGCATTCTTTACGTCGCGCCTTCCCGAAATCGTCTGGTTCACGCGGGCACGTTCATCTCGCGCTGCGAGAGCACTGGCGAGCACTGGCCGGAAGCGCAGATGGCGGCGACGCTGGCGATGTCACGGGCCAAAAGTAAGCGCCCTAGTCAGTGCCGGCCGACTCCGCCGATTTCAGCGGAGCACCTTTTCTTGCTCCACGGAGCGATCTCGGCGGTGACGGTGCTCCGATCTGCCATTGAACGCGTCTGCTCCAGACAGAGCAGAAAACCTGCTCCAAAAGTGCTCCGTATCTGCCATTGGAATTCAACATAAGGGGTGCCCCTTTCGAAGGGCACGTGTGCATTGACTTCAAAGGTGATATCCTCGTTCTTGGAATGAACAAAGAAAGCGACCTTGAGCAGCAGGTGTTTTGTTCCTTTGTCGTTTTCGCTGTTGCTAACTTCCTCGTTCTCGACCTCTTTCTTGCTACAATCTCATTTCGTTTCCCCTACCATATTATAATGAGAAGGAGTAGCTTAACGCCGCTCAGGAATTAACTACTTGTCAGGTGACCTGTTAGCCACTTCACCCAGTGCAGTTTTGAAAACATAGAGTGCGCCTGCCCTGAAATATGCATGGGCATTATTTGCCGAGTATACAAGCGCTCCAACACGGCAAAGTCCTGTATTCACAATGAATGCATTATCAGCCAAGTTGGAAATCATAATGACCTTAAATGTTGCTTATTGGTCGAAGGAAACGTTAACACAACATGTGGAATTAGAATGAAACATCAACAATTTCGAAATTTTAAGGTACTACCCCTCACGTTATTTAGAACCTACCCGGCTTACTAGAGTGACACAGTAACTATTGTGAAAAACAACTTTACGGCGGCCAGAAAATTAAAGATAGGAGATATCTCGCAATGGTGGCCCATTTACAGCTCTGATAGTGTTGGGGATACGCGACTTTTGCGAAACAATTTTGTAACAAAATTACAAAAAAATGAAAAACTTTGACTATCCAACAAAATAAAATGTGTATTTACTGGTCTCACGGATGTTATTAACATTTAAATAAAACAAACAAAATCTTACAGGAGTAGTGACACGAACTTTCAGAGACGAGATAACTATGTCAAATGATTCCATTTTATCAGGAGATATCCCCCAGCAAGATTTAACAGTGGCCGTTCAGTATATACTACTTTTCGCCTACACCCGCAGCGGTGGCTCAGTGGCTAAGGCGTTGCGCTGCTGAGCACGAGGTCGGGGGTTCGATTCTTCCCGGCCGCGGCGGCCGCTTTTCTGATGGAGGCGAAAAGCAAAAACGCCGTGTGTACGAGATTTCGGCGATCGATAAAGATCCCCAGGTGGTCAAAATTAATCCGGAGCCCTCCACTACGGCGCGCCTCATCGCCTGCATTGCGTCGCCGCATTAAACCCTACAATCAACCAATCAGTATAACACAGTATAAATCTATTTTAATCTCTGCCCGCACGAGAACGCCCAGAGCAAGCGGGCCAGCATGACAACTTCTGCTACTTGCCCCAAACTGCTGACGTCGGGGCTCCGGTGACTTAGCCAACGCACCGGCTGAGATTGGCTCGCGCTGCTACACTGTGTGTAGACGTCATGGTTTTGGGATTGACATCATGCTGCACGGGGCGAGCGGGGAATGGTGAAGACATCGGCGATCTGGGCGAGCGCGTGCGTCCAGGCCGGCAGGGGTTGCGTAAAGAATGGTGACGTCAGGTGCTACCTCCGGTCATGGCGGCCGCTCGGCATTCGCTTTGACGAAACCGAAAGCGGTAATCGGAGGAACTTCAGGCTTTTCTTCACAATTCTCTCCGAGATTTCATGTTTCTTTAGAAATTGATGAATAACTGCAGCAAATGGGATTAATAACCTTTAAGAAATGAAACATTCTATTCGCGATAAGCTGCTCATTGACTGTCCCCTCATCTTTGTTTACATACATTATTATAATCTGCGTGCGCATTTTGGCGGTCTTCATTCGAGGCCTCTCCCTTCGCTCAACGTGTCTCAACTGAAAGAATGTTCTCTCGACAACACAGCTTCCATTAGCTAGGCCCAACAATGTCACGGTAGCATTTGCCACCCCGAGGTCAGGAGGGGTAGAGTCATTCCAATACTCAATGAGTTCGTAAGGTGTATTTGTGGGGTTTTCTTCCAGCAGGTACTGGTGAGAACGGCAGAACGTCAGACCACACTTGTGCAGATCGTTCCTGTAAAATGGTCCACTCAGGGAGAAATTGGGTTTAACCCTAATCTCCTGAAACGTCTTCGGGGTGTAGGAATTGGCTAAAATCAGGTTTTACCCGAAAAGGAACACCCTATTTACACGCGGCGCCAAGTTGGCAACCAACAAAATGTGTTGCGTGCCTTTTAGCGCAGGCGTTGCTCTTTCTTTTTGCCGCTGTTCAGTCCAGAGCACGTTCGTGCTATTTTTTTCTGGAGCGGAAAACACGACGTCCGCACCACACCTCCCATACGCCTTTTTATGGTGGTAGGAAACATTGTGCACGTAAGGGACGGCCACAGGCCTTCTTTCTGTGCGAATTTCGGCCTCGGTACTTGAAGATTGTACTTTTTAGTAACGTCAGCAAGAAGCAACACGGTGTTAGCAAGCGCTTAAAACCCACAGCTTGCCGGCTATTGTTAACTCCGCGTGAACTGACGAAAGAATAGGGTACCACGAGAGATCAAGCGCCGAACGCTGGTGAGAGTGTTTGTTCTCGAAGGTTAAGTTGGACGATGCCGGGCACTCGTCAAAAGACGCGCGCTGACATGCGCTTCGGTATTTTTCTTTTGATTGATGGATTGTAAGGTTTAACGCGCCGACGCAATGCAGGCGATGAGGTGCGCCGTAGTGCAGGTCTCCGGATCAATTTGACCACCTGAGGATTTTTAACGTACGCCTAATCTTGACACACGAGCGTTTTTGCTTTCGGCCTCCATAAAAAAGCGGCCGCCACAGCCGGGAATCAACCCGCGCCTTCGCTTCTCACCAGCGCAACGCCTTAGCCACTGAGCCAACCGTGGCTGGTGGTATTTTTCTTTTCGCGAGCACCTCATGTGGCCCAAGCCGCGCGCGAATTTAGGTGACGCCGGACGCTAGTCAACAGACGCCCACCCACGTGCATTCGGGTATTTTTATTTTCTGTTCGTGCGCCTTCCTCACGCGGAGCAAGACCACGCACAAGCCTGGACGACGCCGGACACTCTTCACGTGACTGCCCGCTCACGTTGCACCATGCATTTTTATTTCTCGCTATTTTCTCTATTCTACGAGCCACTCGCATGGAGCAAGCGAACGCGGAATTCAGGACGGTGCCAGACGCTCCCCACGAGGCTCCCGCTCACGTGCGCTCGGCATATGATGCGCTCGGTATTTTTCTCTGCGAGTCCCTCTCACGTGCGAAAAGCCCACTCGAAAGCCTGGACTAACGCGCACACGTGCACTCGGTTATTTTTTCTCTCTGCCAGCCCCTGATGCGGCCCAACCCCGCCTGCAAGCGACGGTGCCGGGTGCTCCTCACGATACGCAAGATCACGTGCGCTTGGTATTTCTTTTCATGAACACCGCAGCCAAGAGGTAAAGGATATGTGTTGCTCAAAATTAGCAGCCATTCGACTCGGTGAAGGGGGTCGACATGCCAAGCTTTTTCGCCACATAATAGAAGTGAAACAGAGTTTAGGCAAAAGGTATGACTAAGCTCTGTTTCTTTCGATCGAAAAAGGCGGTCGTCCGTGAGAAAGTTTTGCGTCTCGGACCCAATGCAACCGTGGGCAAAAGTTTACCGTGATTGTACGGGGTTAAAGGCCAACTGCACTCAAAATTTCGACTTCTTGAAAACCCTATTTCCGTATAGTCTGCTTAAAAAGAAAGCAACATGCAAAATACAACAGCTGAAATACGCACGTGGACGCCGCAAGCGGCCAGCAAAAATCGGCGATTTTGAAACCGAAACCGAGGAGAGCGCGGCCATTGCAGTGACGTTGCAGCCGTCCAGCGAGCGGCCGGACGGTCACCAGTTCGGGAGAATAGAGAGTTTTAGCAGTACGTTCGTTACGTTCGTTACGTTGCTACCGGGTTTACCGGGACCCGACTGCGCATGCGCCATTTGTTCCGTACGCGGCCGGCGTCTATCCCGGCGCTCTGCTTCCGTGTTACCGGTGTTACCGTATCCGGAGCCCGCAACCGGCTTGCTCGGGTGTTGAGAACTTTAGGCTTAGCGTCCTGGCGATCGCCGCTATCTGTGCAACTGCGAATGACACTCCGTAACACAACGTTTCACCTCACTATCATCCCCTTTCTCGCATGTGAAACTTTATTTGAGCTACAACTGCCGTGAGCGACCGGTGACCGAGACATCTGCGTAGCCTGTTTCGATGCTTCCGAGGCAGGTATCGCCATCTCTCGGCCACTCGCCGCACCGCGCGCCGCGGCATCCATGGCCGGTCAGCATATGCTTGCATCGCGGCAGATATATCTGATCGCCGCTTTTAAAATAAGCCCCGAGAACAATCCCTAGCACAATTTTTCACCACACTAACACCTACTTTCTCGCAGGTGGAACTTCTTTTAGTGATCAGATTGATTTGGAAGAACAGCGACAAGCGGTTGCTACCGTGGTCTGCGCCGGTTCGAGCCGCTGAGTGTGCCGAGCTGGCAGGCGCGACCGGCGTGTGCGCGGACTGTTTCCGATGCAGAAAACGCTTCACGATTGCCTGCTTTATCCATTCCTTGCGTACAAACCCGCGGAATCTACAAATTCAGCTCAGCGATCGTCGTAGTTGACCATGGTGCAAAAACAGTGGGCGGAGCGGCGCCGACGAGGCATCGCACACCCGCATCGGGCCATGTGTCTCAAATTCACGCGTACGACTAGTCGTGGTGACAGTCGTAACGACCAGTCGCATACGAATCGCGTGTACCAATTGTACATGTGTCTAGCGCTTCAATCGGGCAAGGCCAAGGCCATTCCTCCACGTGAACGGCGCGCGACCATGTCGTCACCTGCGCTCGCTCTGGTGCCGTCGCCGCCACCGCAGCCCCTGCCTCACAATGCGTCCGGCCGAGCGCGATTTATTTTAGATTTGCAATGCTTTAGGGGAAACTGCGTTGTTTATTTACGTATTTTTAGCGTGCGGATTTTTGCAACTACTCGGCTAATCAGCCGTCACACGGAACGAACGGTACGACGCTACGGAGTGCTAAAACACGTTTTCCGTCTCACTCTACGGAAAGAACCCGGTACGTACGCGCGCATGCGCAGTCGGGTCCCGGTAAACCCGGTAGCAACGTAACGAACGTAACGAACGTACTGCTAAAACTCTCTAATGTCTGCGCGCAAGCTCTACGCGCGCACGGGGCAGCAGAGCTCGACCGGTTCTCCCGCTGCGTGGCTGGCCAGGGGAAAAAGCCACCGTCGGCTGGAACGTCACAGGCGCGTCATGGCTGTTTACGCGATCCGCCGGCAGGTGCCGAGTGGTCTGCGGCGGAGCCTTTTTAAACGCTTCTGACTGATTAACGAGGCGTTTCACGGGGCTACCACTTGTGTCTCAGCTTATTTGGGGGTACTTACTACGCATTAAAAACAAATTTGGCCGAGGTGAAATTTGAGTGCAGTTGGCCTTTAAGCGAGGTTTCTCGGTAGAAAGCTCAATTTTCGAGATAGATCACGCCGTGAGCGCTCCCACAAATGCACGCCAACGGTTCCCAGACAGTTTCTCGAACGCCGTATTATCAAAAAACGCCCGTTTTATCAAACGCCGTTTTCTCGCAAGCCGATTTATCCAACCACCTGCATCCGTTTTTTCGAAAGTGGGGTTTTGCGGTTTTCCTTTTAAATTTTCGGAGTTTACTTCGTTGCATTGGCCCTCGTATTACCCTAACCTGCAGTTATCTTCATTCTACATTGTCTCTGCCGTGCATTACATACAAAAACCTCCCTACATGTGTTGACGCGTCCTTCCCGTGTCTTCAGTCACATTTGCTTTACTATCCTTTTTTTAGTTTTAGCGCATTCATTGATTGCACTCAAGCATGTATGTCCCCCTTGTTTATTATAAAGAATTATCCACTATAGTAGGAACCCTTACCCCGTGTGCAATATTCCTAGATTTGTATCGGTGTATTTGTTTTGGTGTTGCCAAATATATTCCTTTCGCCATGGTTCATCATTAAGGGATCCAAAGTATTGTCCTCCCCCGATTTTTCTAGTCATGCGGTTTGCACGCGAATCCTACTCGAACCAAGTGGTCACATTGTTTGCATCTGGAGAAATATGGCGCCAAGAACTTCTGAAAGATTAGTGCTATATGAAAAGAACAGGGAGGAGAGCGAGTCTAGGATAACTTGTCACAAGTGAACCCATCACAGCCAACTCGTCATAGGCGAACTCGTCAAGTAGTGCACGTGGTCATAGGTCATATCGCACTAGGAAGATCTAGGCCCAGTCGTGACAAGTCCACTCGTCATATAGGCCAACTCGTCATAGGCAAAATGGTCAGGAATGCTAACTCGTCAAAGGGCATTTCGTACGAGGAATTCTCGTATCATCAGAATATTCACCACACGAAAAACCTTGCTTTACGAGCTTTTTTTGGAACGTTAAAGCAATGTTACCGCCTGCTACATGTCGCCCATTCAGAAATGATGCAGGAGAGCGAGTGTTCTTTGAATTTTTTGACGTAGGAAGTTAGGTGAATATGCCGTATTACCGACTTAATTATATTAAAATGACAAAAGCATGCAAACTTTTATTAGTGGCGCGCAGAAAAAGAAACAAATTTTTACAAACGACGCAGTGAAGAAATTGTGCATGAAATAAAAAATGTTTCCGTTGCACTATTTGTACTATTGCACTGTTGCCTCCTTGTCTCGTTGTGTTGGCGTCTTCAACGCTGGGTTCCGACGTGGTTCACTGCATCAGTTCCGAAGCGTGTGTTGCGGGGAATATTGCGAAGCTTGATGACTGGGACTCGGCTGTTGTGATCAGCCAGGATTCTTGCGATGCGATCGTTGACATCTTGGTATTTGCGTGCGAGCCGTGGGGGGTGCTGTCCGATGATGACAGCATCTACGTGAAAAGCGACAACGGAAAATGTTAACAAACAATAAAGGCCTCGGTGGCGCAGTGGATATGACGTTGTGCTATTGAGCCCAAGGAAGCGGGTTCAATTCCGTACACCACCTCAACACCCCTGACGATCAGCACTTGAAGAAGTGCAGGTCGAGCTGACAGCGCGCTGAAGTGCAGGTCGATCTTCGCTCTCCCCCCCCCCCCCCCCCCCCCGTTCCCCAAAGGAAAAAAAAAACGGGCTCTTAATGCTCATCTGCTGGTCACACCGACCTCCACACGCCCTCCTAAACAGCCGTAACGAATTTACCATTGTAGAAACGGGCCTCAGACCGACTTTCAACGCCAATTTCCGGTCAAGGCTTCGAGGCTTTTGTTCACACGGCCGCGGTGCAACGAAATCCAGGCGACGAAAAGGCGCCTTGCACGAGAGTTCCTATCACGAGATGGCACTGTACCAAAAGGCCGGTGTGACGAGTTCGCCTACAAGGAGTTTTCTAGTACGAGTGGGCTGGTTCCCATTTCCGTGTAATTCCCTACTTCTGCGTCAACACTCCTATGCCCCGCATTCGTTCAGCAACTTTACATTTCCTTGGTAACCTTGAAGGAACGCGTCAAACCAGACAGCGCATATCGTTGGTTTTTTGTGTGCTTTGTTCCGATAATCGCAGGGGCAATATTAGATTTGGTTTATTCGTTCTCAATTGTTTCAATTTACGTTTTTATTTTTAGGTAATCGGGCGATGGCGCTGTATAGGTGACAAGTAAAAAGCGCAAAGGCTCATGGGTAGATTGTTTTCTCCAGCGGAGTGCCGCCACTTCCGGCTCGGCAGCTATCCTGTCCTCCCGTACACCGTCAGCTTTCACGCTCGTGTGTGCTTGTTAGTTAATCTGTTTCCACAGGGGAAAAAAACGTTCATGTATTGGGAATTCCATAAACAACAATGATTGACCCTATTCGGGCTTTATCTGATAGGTAAGCATTCTGTGACAATTAAACAACACGCACACACGCGCAGGCTAAAAGCCACCGGCCTACGGGAGGGCAGGAGCGCTCTCGAACCGGAAGTTGCGGTAGCAGACGGCGTACCCGTGAGCATTTGCGCCTTTTACCATTCACTTATTGAGTAGACCTTCACAATTTCTCTATTTTTTGTGTACTACTTTTATCTTGCTGTTCTTTGTGAATTATGATAACTAGGTAAAAGATTACGGGCTTTTTAAAAACCCAAGATATGCTGGGGGGCAACGAGGGGGAGGGGGATGGGGGGACGGACAGCTGAAAACGAATCGAACTGATTGTATGGTGACTAATTTTGTAACTAACCTTTTTCTCGTCAGTTCTAACCAAGGCATCGAGAACAGTAGGACAATGCTTGGTAACCTCTTAGTAACAGAACTCAGTGCCTATAGAGAATTAGGGATGCAGAAATCGGGAGAGACTTTTGCTAGCGTTACAGTTAGGTTTTTTACATTAGACTCACTTACACCAAGAAGTGCCTCACTGATGTAGAACACACGTGGCGATATAATTAGAGTAGATACAAGAGCGGCGTATACAAAAAAGTACGAAGAATATCGAGGCATTCTAGTCCATACGCCAGAATGCCGTGATATGCTTCGGCAGTACCACCAGCGCAATGAACAGAACAAAATTTGTGGAGACGAATTTTGCGCATCACAAAAAAAATTCACAAAGGAAATAAAAAACAACTATAAAGACTCGAAATACTGTTTAATAGACTCGTTGTGGAAAGATTTGCAAATTACATAGCGAAGAGGAAACTAAAAAAACGTAATGCAAGTTTTGTTACACGAAACACCGGGGCATGAAGGAGGACAATCTCCTCAGGCTGATCAATGCCTTCGTACTGTGCCACTTCACGTACACGATTTCCATGCACAACTGGCTCAGAGCGGAACGAGACAAGCTCAACGCTCTCATCCGTAAAGTAGTCAAAAGGGCTCTCGGATTGCCCATCAGGACTCATACAGAGGATCTCCTCAAGCTGGGGTTACACAACACCGCCGAGGAGATTGCCGAAGCCCAAGAACGCGCACAACTCGCTCGCCTGAACACCACAGCAGCAGGCAAACGCATCCTCGAAGAGCTAGGCTACCCTTCAGCAGGATCCTCGAGGAGCAGTACCCCGATCCCTAGGTGCATTCGAGAGAAGTTCATAGTGGCCCCCGTGCCCCGAAACGTGCATCCTGTCAACAACGAGGGCAGACGCAAGGCAAGAGCAGCAGCGATCCTCAAACAGATCAAGCAAAAAAACATTATAGCAAGCTTCGTTGACGCTGCGGAGTACAGCAATGGGAAGACCTTTGCCGTCGCTGTGGTCGACTCCAGCGGAAATATTTCTAACTGCGCTTCCATTCGCACATCAGACCCCCAAGTCGCTGAGCAAGTCGCCATCGCCCTCGCCCTGCTAGACGGTCGTGGGTCAGAGATCTACAGTGACTCTAAAACGGCAGTGAGGGCTTTTCAGAATGGCCGCATAGCTGAGCAAGCTGCTCGCCTTCTTAGCGTTTGGCGTACAGATGCTCTCACGCATCATTCAATTCACTGGTTCCCCGCTCATGTAGGATCTCTCGCGGGTGCTCCCCCGAACCTCAATGAGTCTGCTCACGAGGCTGCGCGCGACCTCACTGACCGCGCTTCCTCTGTAAGGAGAGCTGACTCGCCTCCCCCTTACGGCCACAGGGATGCTCCCGCTACTTATAACGAGGTCACGAAATTTTTCTACATGTCTAGAAGGGTCTTTCCACCCCCTCACCCCAAGTTGAATAGGGCGCAAGCCGTTTCCCTTAGACTATTACAGACCTGCACATATCCGTGTTTGGCAGTTCTACACGAAGTTTACCCCGACGTATATCGCGACGACGCCTGCCCGTCCTGCGCACAGACCTCTACTCTAGCTCACATGCTCTGGGAGTGCGGGTCCGCACACCCCAAGTTCAGCAAGGAGGAGTGGGACTCTCTTCTGCGTAGCCCCGCTCTAGACAAGCAAATCCTGGCAGTCCAGCGTGCCCGCGACCGGACCGGTGGGCTAGACCTGCCGATCCCGACGTGGGACTAGCCGGGTGCGCAACGAGCTCGCGTCATCGCCGGACCCTCAATAAAGTTCTTTCACTCACTCACTCACTCATATCATGTTATGATAATTCTCAAAAAAAAAAACTACGCGCCAATTACCGGTGACAGGAACACACCAGGACAATATGAGCACTGGTTAGATGCACCCCTTTTGCTTGGAAAAGCCGGACAATTAGACCTTCCTACTGCAGGAGCCGTTATCGCCACAAATCGGTTCGGTTGAGGGCCGAAGCCTGGTGGGTGGCGCTTCTGTTGGCACGTGCGCTTGCTTGACCTTGACCCCCCGATGCACTTGCTTGAAGGTGAGAGGGACGCTGACAGGTGTTTCCCGAGTTTATTACGCACGTTTGTTATCGGGCTTAGATTAAAATTTCCCCCAAGCCAGGGTGCGAACGTGTTTGTACCTGAGAGCCAAGGGATTGCGGGACAGAAAACCTGATTGACCGCGGTGCAGCCCAAACTGTTGCGCTAAACCGAATGCGACAGTTTGCACTTTGGATATTGTATCGTTCTTTATTAATGCCCGTAGACCAATTCCGAAAAATAAGAGTTATTTTCGCATACAAACATGGGTATGTTTGTTCCATGGTGGCTCTGCGAGGCAGCTGGGATGGCTGGGGTGCGGCGGCGTCATGTTATATATTTCCATTGCTGCTATATATAGCACCTACTGAGAAAAACGTCTTACTGGTTTTGTACAAATTTGCACAGAAGAATTTTGGGCCCTCTACTTCGGCATAGCTCCTGTAAAGAACGAGTTCTAGTTGTTTTTGTTTTCTAATCTGAAGCTTACCATACGATGCAAGCTACCAAGAGAACGCGGGAATATTTACTTGTGTACAGCTGTACAGTGAACTAATTATGAGAAGTAATAAATAACTCCACATATGTAATACCCATTGGTATAATGTTGCACCCGGGTTTCCGCGTGTGCAACCGCTAATAGCTTTACAAAATATTCGTTGTAAGCACACTAACAAACAAAGCGAGAATACAGTTCTGGAAATTTTGTACCCGATCTATACTTGGGATGTGAGGCGCGTCGCAGTTTAGGGATCCGGAATTATTTTGAGTGCCTCAAAATGTTTACATTTTTTCGCATGTTGAAAATCTTGACACTTTGCCTTTGTTAGAATGGCTGATGCTGTAGGAGCCGAAAACGCGTCCTTAGGTTCAGCAGTGCGACGCCTTAGTCACTGCGCCACCTGGGCGAGTCAAGTAAGGAAAGGAGGCGACGAGCTGATAGGAGAGAAAAGGAGAGAAATAGTCACAAGCTCAAGGTCACTACCCTCTCCACCAGGCAAAATGTTCCTCCTTCGCAGCTTCCCCCTCACATGCAATCTGCTTCGAACAATTACAAAAAAGGCGTGGCTAACAGGTCACGTGACCATTTTTTATCTCTTGAACCCCAGAAACTCTTATTCTCTCCCCCACGTTTCAGTGGGTGGCAAGTACACGTGGAGGAGTGGAAAGGGTTCAAACCAAGGTCGTCCGCTTTAGTGCAGTTCGGCCCCAGTGTCGCATCGCTCGTCTGTCTTTCGTCGGCCATCCCTCGGTGAGTGTACATCTGTATCGTTCTTTGCCATGGAAGCGAACGTTGACGCCATTCTTTCCGCTTGCAGGGAGAAGATTCGGATCCTGAACGGCAGCCGTCGGGACGTGGGACTACAGCGGCGCCTCCTGCTGCAGATTCTGCTCCGGGAGTGCTCACGTCCGCGCATCGAGTACGAGTCCTTGGAGTGCCGTAGCAACGGCAGTGCCGACGAACCTTCTGAATGCAGCCACACTGACGACGACACTTCTGAATGCAGCAGCGACAGTGAAGACGGCTCTTCTGATAGTAACAGCACCGACGATGAGTCTTCGGAGTGTAGCGAAAGCGAGTGTTCCGACTGCAGTTGCAGCAGTGTTGATGAGTCCAGTGAGGATGACGACGATCGAGCGACGCTGATGAATGAGGCAGCGACTGCAGAACCTGAACTCTCCGATAACACTTCGTGCGACGGAACTATTCAAGGACGATAGTGCGACGATACTCGCTGGGAGCAGCGGAAACGGAGCTGAGGTATCCCCGACTACTTCAAGTCACAAGCGCTCAGGAGACCACTTGGAAAGTAAGTGCTCTTCAATGTAAACTTTCAAGTAACTGTACTTTGAAAGTACAGCTCACTTCCTGTAGTAGCAAGTTAGATTTTTATGCTCAGCGATTTGAGCAACGAGAAGCGCCATATTGTTATTCAGTTTATCAGTCCCGGCTTGTGCACACTTTTCTCTCCTTTTCTTCGCATGTACATATTGCGCTGCTAAGCACCAAACAGTGCGAGAAAAAAATTGGGGCACGTGGTTTACCCCCTGCCGTTACTTACTCGTGATTTTGTTTTGTGCACCCGGTACAGATAATATCTGGCGACATTTTTATTGTATCCTTTTTTTCTAAATTCTTTTTGGCATGGCTTATGAACTACTTTTTAAACAGCAAGCCCTTCTTCAAATGGCTTATGAAGTTCTCTCATATTTTCTGTTCTCCACAGCAGACTGCCGAAGCCCTTCCAGGCGACTGCGACGGCTTTCTCCTGCAGACCCGGCGACCATGTGTGAAGGCGCCTCGCTTGATCAACACTTCAAAGAAACTCGGGTGGCGGATGAAGTCGACGACGACCGCGCAGAAGGAATACCCTACCCCGTTTTCCACTTCTCGGACTTGCGGGAGGAGCCTCTTCAACCGGCGCACCTGTCATGCTATGAAGATTAGTACAAGTTGTGACTTCTCTTTGGAGAGAATAAAACATGGTGCTTTCCTCGCATTGTTATGGTATCCACGAAATTCATATGTGCTTTTTTCGTTTCTTTTACAAGTTGCAAAAAAAAACGGTCAATGGAAGGAAACAATCAATTTTTGCATCAGCATTGCATTTTCTCAGCAGCAATAACGAACTCACATTCCACACGCCAAAAGACACATTTGTGAAAGAGCAATACCAGTGTACATATGTCATTCAATGTGTATATCATGGAGCATGTTTTAACACAACGCAGTTTGGTTAATGCAACCGACCAGCAGGACGGTCCACGCTCCCGTGATGAATGGGCGGATGTATGTCGTGAAAAAACCGCGGGAACTACGTACCGATGACAAACTGTCGTGTCAGACTGATGCACGTGGACGGCAGCTAACAGAACGAAATCCCCTTTCACCCACAAGGCTGTGACGATTGAGATGACAAAACGGGGCCCCCTTGAAAGTTAAAAGTAAATAACTTGATCCTTAACCATATAACAATATAATGATTTCCGTTTCCTTGTAATCAATTTAAAATGACGGTCATTTTTCCGTCAATACAAGCAATTGGTGTTACAAACACTCCCCATGTCATCCAACCTAACACGTTTAAAAACTACGGTGATTTACTTCCTTTTTAAGGCCAACGAATTACTCTGGGAAGCGATATGAAAGCATCACTTTCCTCATCGCCCTCTGCGGGTCGATAGCAGGATAAGCAGACAGCAAAATGTGTAAGTGCTGCTCGAGATATGCGAGAGTTTTATTCGGAAAATAGCTCAACCTGGATGCAACGTGGAAAAGAAGAAGTTTCTCATCCTTATGCGTTGTCACGGAATCTAAGGTACTAGAATTACAAACAGCCGCTGCTGACCGCGTAAAGCATTCGAAGTACAAGCAGAGGGTCGAGAAAGATCGGCTCCGAGTGACAGTGCGCAAGCATGATCATTAATTCTTTACTCATTTGTACATACTGCAGCCCCCTCTCGTGGTTGTGGCAGGAGTGAGCATTCAACAGAAACAAAAATAGCATTTAAACTGAGAAATACAACAAAAGAACGGTCAAGACAAATCAGAAAGGGCAAGTAAACATTTTTCCAGCGGAAGGTAACGAGTGAGTGTCACCAGACAATCACATTCCAGAGATCGGCAGTTAAAGGGGAAATTACTAAATTTGAATGCGTTGGTTCCACAATGGTAAGGCTTGATATTAAGATGGTGATGTTTTCTATAATGGACGATGAGGCAAATCAGAGGTATGTCAGACATTCGATCCACTGAATGAATGAAACAGTGAAGCAATTTCATTGAGTCGGCGTGTGCGTAGTGGGGTAAGTTCAAGAAAAGCCAGGGCAAGGAAAGGCGAAAAGTATTGATGATTGGTTGATTGTACGGTTTTACGCGCCGACGCAACGCAGGCGATAAGGCGCGCCGTAGTGGAGGGCTCCGGATTAATTTTGACCACCTTGGGATATTTAACGTGCGCTGAAATCTCGTACACGCGGGCGTTTTTGCTTTTCGCCTCCATCAGAAAAGCGACCGCCGTGGCCGGTAATCGAACCCACAACCTCTTGCTCGTCAGCGCAACGCCTTAGCCACTGAGCCACCGCGGCGGGTGTAGGCGAAACGTAGCGATCATAGCGATTACAAGTGAATCTGATGGCTTTTTTTAAACGTAACTTTGGAATAGTAGTTTGCCTGGTTGTGCGGTTGTATCGAGTTTCTTCGTAGTTAATTCATACTCATCAGCAATCGTCATAACTCTAGTTCAGTAGGATCACACTGTGGTGCGATTTCAAAAGCGTGGTAACCGCTTCGTCGGGTCAGCGAGACGTACAGGACCGTTCTCGATGCGAATACGGCGCAGCGTGGCGGCGCTCCGCGGAGCGTCAGTGCACAAGCCGCCGCCGCGCATCGAAGCTAAGCGTCGGAAGCGCACAGGGGCCTTAAAGGTGGGGCTTCGTGTCGTGCTGCTAAAGCGCGGGAGCGTGCCGTGGTGGCTTTGCTGTGGAAGCACGCCAAACTTTCTGCATGCTTGCAGAGTCTTGGCGCGCCGCGCTGCGTTGCAGGAAAAGCGCACTTCACTCACTTCGGCACGTTGCAGATTTCTGCGTATACGACAACTGAGCCTTCCCTTTTTTTTCGGTGCACGATTAAAGTAAACGCATGTAGTGTAGCAAACATTTCAGGACTGAACTTGGTTTTGTTGAATCATAGACGCTACAGAGAGGGCTCCGTATAATTTCGACCTCCCGGATGTATTTACCGTAGCACATGCATGGGTGTCTGTGCATTTGCCTCCACAGAATTTCGGCCAGAGCGACTGGGTTTAGATGCTGCGACTTTGGCCTCCATGTCTGCTGGCTATTTTACAGTCAAAACTCGATCTAACGAAACCCGATCTTGCGATTTCCCGACGTCACCACCAATCGTCTTTCCCACAGGTACCTATGCGGCTCAATGTTTTCATGAACTGCACCTAATGAAATAGATTCAACGCCATTCCCGATTTAACAAAATATTTTGAGAACCAGATACATTTCTAAAAATTAGCAGAGGTTTAGCTCGGTTAGGCCTGGATATACGTAGCGTGAGCTAAGGTTTATTCTTAATTTTCCTGGTTGTCTAGGATTAGCTTGACTATCATGCTTACTGCTGCTTTAATGACACACACGGTATACGCATTATGTGACACAAGTATATTTATCAAGCGGCCCCAGCGCAGCGTCACCAATCGCCCCAGAGCTAAGCTGGTTCCACAGGCATACGCCGCTGTTGCTGCGACGCATGAGCCATCGGTTCCACACCCGGCTAGCCCTCGAATGATCATTAAGTCGTCCGGACCACCACATGCGGAACGAAAGTCGGCGAAGACGTTGGGCGCGTGGGGAGTGTGAGAGACGTCGGGTAGCGAGCAATGTTCTGTGCGCCGTGTGACGTCACTGCTCCTCGCGCATGCGCAGCATGGCTCTCTGGGAGCCACGACAAAATGCTCAACCTCGGCCAGTGTAGCTCACGCTACGAAAAAGGCAGCAAATTCGAATGTGTTTCTTCAGAACGCTACGAAGATTATTACGCCCCCACAGAAAAAAAATTTACACCATCTATTGCGACGGGAAACATGGGGTAGATGCGACGCATGGGAGGTTGCCGTTGCGTTTCCATTATGTTAGCGATGTCAGCGTGTGGATTGCTCTTGTCGTGTATACTATTTACGCAGCATGTTCACCCCCCGATGCGTCGCATCTACCACATGGTTCCCCTCGCGGGAAGATGGTGCAAAATTTTTTAACCGAGCGCAAGCTGCGCGCTAACGCAGAGCTGGCACGGCGACGGGAGCGAGCGCAGCCGAGCGCAAGCTGCGCGCTGACCACGCTGACGCAAAGATGGCGCTGCGGTGAGAGCGGCGGAGCGCGCAGCTGCCGCGGCGGGGAGAATGGGGGAGGGATGCGAACTACGCCGCGACAACGACGCGGGACAAGGCGAGGTAAAGAGATGCGTTGCATCTAAAAAACGAGGCATCTAGTTTCCTCATGATAGACGCTATAGAGGAAGGCTCCATATAATTTCGACTTCCCGGATTTATTTAACGTAGCAAATGCATGGGTGTCTGTGCAGCCTCACTCATCGCCGAAGACCATGGCATCCCGTCCAGCACGCTTTCCACAATCTTGAAGGGAAATGACTCCAATATTCATGCCATTTCGTCTAGAATTTCCTCGAAGAAAAAGAACACCAAGGCCACTCCGCACAAGAAGTTGGCGGAAGCTTTGTGTATGTGGTTCACGGTTATGAGAGCCAAGAACGTTCTGCTTAGCGGGGAAGTGGTACAACACAACGCGTTGTGTTTCGCGCGTCTTCTAGCGTGAAACCACATCAGCGCAAGCTCCGGGGGGTTTATGTGCACTGCGGACTTTTTGCGCATTTCTAAATTATGAGCAGAGCAGCGCGCGTCGGCCGCCGCAGTTTCGATTTCATGGTATCTGTTGGATGCACCTTCAAAGGAAGTCCCATTCAGCAGACATCAAAGTTATAATATCAACCGCTTCAAAAATGGCGGTTCCCGATTTTACAAATTGTCATTCTAACGAACCGATTCGTGGTTCCCAGTAACTTCGTTAGATGTGGTTTTAACTGTATATGAATATCGCGTATCATCGAGACCGTTCAAGCAGTCGCCCAGCAAGCGGGTCACACCTCCCTTCCCCCCCCCCCTCCCACCGCGATCGTCCTACTCTCCTGCAAAGTATTGGAATGGCTCTCTCTAGTCTGCTGCATTATAATGCATATACAATTGGTTGCGCTGTGTTCCTGGCTAGGTATTGTAAAATAGCGGCCCTCTCCTTCTTTGTCACCTGCTACGTATCCTCCTTTCTGGTCCAACCTCTACTTTCTCGCAATCGTCCTACACGAGTAATGAAGCTCTAGTCAACAAATTCCATGCCCCACAATTGTGGAACAGCTTCTACGGTCTCGAGGTTTCCAATTTCTGCATTCTTCTCTTTGCCATCCGCAAAAGCATGGCCTAGCCAAACGCCAAGAACAGAAAAACTCACCAATATGTTGAAAATGTATTGAATGGGCTTAATAATTCAAGCGATGCCTTACATATAAAGAAACGCTTGCATTTTGTACTGAAAATGCTTTATTTGTATTTCGGATTCGAAATTTGTTCACGATTTTCGTTAGTTTGTTGATCACATTTGAAGTCACATTGAGCAATCCGCGATCGCCTTCGAGCTAGACTGAGCATTGGAGGACTCCAATAAAAAAAGCTACCCGGACGCCATTTCCGAGGATATGGACATCTACTTAAGAAAGCAGACGCAAAAAATTATACTTTGTTCCGTGACTTTCTTTACTTCTATGGTGCAGTAAAATCCTGAGAATGGCCCGGCGCGGTGGCTCAGTGGTTAGGGTGCTTGATTCTACTGGACCGGGAGACCTGTATTCGTTGCCAGGAGAAGGTACCACTTTTCAAAAGAGGCGAAACGCAAAAACGCGCGTTTGCTGCACTGTAGCAGAGCACGTTAAAGAGCCTTAGGCTGTCAATCCGGAGCCCTCCCCTACAGCGTCTTCATAGCCAGAGTCGAACCCGAACCAAGCTACTTCTGAAATGTTTTCTAGAATACGTGCATTTAACATGGACGTAGCACAGTAAGAAGGAAGCGCTCAGTTGTCGTATACACAGAAACCTTAAAACGCGCCGCAGTGAGTGAAGTGCGCTTTCCTGAAACGCGGTCGCGGCGCGCCAAGACGCTACAAGCATGCTGAAAGTTAGGCGTGCTTTACAGCAAAGCTACCATGGCGCACTCTCGCACTTTAGCAGACGACAGGAAGCCGCACCTCTAAGCACCTGTGCGCTTGACCCGCCGCGGTGGCTCAGTGGCTAAGGCGTTGCGCTTGAGCTAGAGGTCGCTGGTTCGATTCCCGGCCGCGGCTGCCGCTTTTCTGATGGAGGCGAAAAGCAAAAATGGCCGTGTGTGCGAGATTTCGGCGACGATAAAGATCCCCAGGTGGTCCAAATTAATCCAGAGCCCTCTACTACGGCGCGCCTCATCGCCTGCGTTGCGCCGCCGCGTTAAACACTACAATCAATCAATCACTTGTGCGCTTGCGCCACTTAGCTTCGACGCGCGGCCGCGGCTTGTGCGCTGGCGCGCCGCGGAGCGCGGCCACGCTGCGCCGTGTTCGCATAAAGAGTGGATAGCCCTGTACAGGCAGTGTCGCTGCGCATTTGTCCTCTCCGCTTCTGCAGACAATCCTAATCGGCAACATCATAAGCAAGGCGGCATTAAAAATAAGTATTTAGTTCCCGCGGGTATCGCTTCTATGCCAGTCGGCACCATAGCAATAGCCTTTGCATTGATGAATTACGGAGTAGCACCGGCACCACCCCTTCTGCTGCCGCAGCTCGCTACATCGCCCACGCTAGCAGCGAATGAGGACCTCAAATCCAGTGTTGGGTTCTTCTGCAGGTAATAAAACAAAACGCACACACATGCACTGCCACCACTAACTTAACGCCAAACCACAACGCTTCGTTGAGTAACGCACGGATATCGAGCACACGCACGCGAAGAACGGAACACTTAAAGGGAAACTGAAATGATTTCTAAACATTGCGGGATTACTAGCGCAAATTTTAGTCCGTGGTCCATAGGCCATGTTTCGACCACTCTGAGTGCGTTGACGCGAATTTATTAAGTAGAAAAATGAATTTGAAAATGCTGTCCTCCTATCCTCGTCCATTTTCTGTGGCGATTTCGTGTTACGTCAGGAGGAGAAGAATTGGCTTGACTGCTCTAATGCACGGCTCGGCGACCTTCCCACAGAGTCAGTCGGCCCAGCGTTTAGTCCGCCGGCCGCCTACGAGTCGTCGCAATTCGTTCGCTCAGTTGAAACTAAGCCACGACAAGTTTGTGAATGAAAGAATGTGTCTTTCTTTAGTTTGTTAGTTTGTACACTGCATCAAGCTCCAAGTCCAGGTCACTCCACACAAGCCCTGCAGAAGTGAACATGCGACGCCTCGCTGACTGGTACGCTAGTAGGATAATGTAAGCCCACTTGAAGTTGGGAGAAAAGTCAGCGAAGTCAATATAGGTACTGAGAAAATAAAAACTGAAACTTTTACCGTACATCGTAAAACTAGGGAGCAGGAAGCACTTTTTTGCGCTGTGTGAGCAAGCACAGTGGTCAGCAGCACGACCACACATCTGCGAACGCTTTTCCGTCCAAGAAATGCAATTGCTAGACATGAGATATTGTGGAAAATCGTTTGTTGTGGAAATTTTTTGTGGAAATATCTCTGGAAATATTGTGAAATTTTGTTTGTTGTGTAGCTCTCGTGCTTATGCACGAGCGCTATACAACAAACAGTCCCCTAAGCTGCTTGAAATGCTAAAACTAAATAAAAGTGTAGAATGGTTATACGTTATATACCTTATATTTCCATCAGCGGCAGCCCTGGTCCGTGGCCTAGGGGTCTTGAGGTCTAGGTATGTTATTTTGCAAGTCGCAAGTTCGGTTCCCTAAGAGTCCTTTTTTTCTGTTTGCTGCTGATTTTTTTCCTTTTGGGACGATGTTTTATATACTGAGTTAACCATTTCTGAGCCGTAGCGTTCCTTGCTCCGCGTGCCGATTTCTCAGAACGCGCGCAGACAGATACCGACACGCTAGCGAGTTCTCGTTGGCGTGCTGTTGCCGTAAGCACTGACTGCTTGCGGGCAGTGGGCACAGACCAGAATCAGCAGACCCTTGGCCTGATGCGAACACACTTTTTACGATACAGGCATGAGTGAGGCAAGCTCAAAATATGGGGGAAAAGCGCATGGAATTTGGGCGGGTTCGGTGACGCGGAGGGCGCTCATGCACTGCGTAGGCCTCGACTTGGGATCGCTACGACTCCAATCCGTCCTGGGAGGCTTATCTTAGGCATATTACAGCCGACAACATGGCAGAAGCGCGGTATGTCGATTATTGAGATATTGAGAATGCCATCCAACGATAACGTCGGATGTCAAGCATATTGTTTTACAGAAACTAAATCGCAACTTGTTTCAATGCTAGTTATGGACATCGTCCAATCACGGTGCACTTCCTCCCGACGTCAGAGCCTTTAATTGATGCGGCCGCCGCTGACCGCGCATGGTAGTTTTGCTTCTTTCGGGCTTTATAAAATAAATACCGACTTATCAACCGGATAAACGATGAAAAGTGTGTTCACTTGAGCCTGTCTACGCAGTTCAAGCTAAAACGGTAGCTTGAAAAATTCACTTCAGTGTCCCTTTAAGCCGAGCCTAGGCCCCCGAGAAATATACCCGAAGGCCAAAGACAAGAAAGAGAAATTTACCTACGAGAATTTAAACAAGACGATGGCATTTGGAAAGCGCGTAGGAACCTGCGTAAAGTGCCCGTTTTCGGTTCCAATCGACTTTCTTTGTTCGCGTGTATCCCCCTTTGTTTAATCGCTCCCCCTAAACAACAGGAGCGCGCGGCAGTGACTCCGTGTGCACGGTACGGCGTTCGTGAACTTTCCTAGAAAACGATGGGGCCATTTCCCCATCGCTTGAAGGGTGGCGGAGCCGGCGACGTCTGCTTGAAGCAACACCTTCGCGGCTTGTTTACGATGAATTTATAGCTTTTATGGCAGTGGGAACTCAGGGGGACTTCAGGCTAAGAAAACAAAAAAAAACATAAATGAACATGGAGGGCCACATTTTACAATAATGTGCTCTTTACAAAAAAAACATGTATTTTGAACGCTGCAAACGATGGGGATATTGCAAAAAGACCAGCTCTTTTTGACTGACTCTTCACTAGTTTGAAGCAAAGTGCAGCTCCTGGAATATTTCATTTGGCACTGGAGATACCTCATTATGCCGCCACACAAGGCGTCTTAGCCCTAGGCATTCATAATACCCTCGAGTAACGGATCGCATCTCACCTCCAGGCCCAGCTTGAACGCTTAAAGCTCTCGGCTTCAGGTCGGACGATTCTCACCCTCTTAAAATACCCAACAGACAGTCTTCCCCCAATCCCTCCGAACCTCCTCCCTGGTCTTTTTTCCCAAACTTGGTAATTGAGCGTATTCCTCGCCACATGCACCCTGCTCACAACTTCGTCCGCAGGCAACAACGCACAAAAGCATTGAACAGGCGCATTAATTGGCTTAAACAGCACGGTGCGGCAATCTACTTCACGGACGCCAGTTTTGACTCCACTTCTAGAGATGGTGCTATCGCCCTCCATAGCCCTACCCGATCTGTAGACACCATTATCCACTTAAAAAGCTCCCCAACTTGTACAACCGTCGAACAATTCTCCATAGCTGCCGCCGTTGAGTACGCTGTGGAAGTCGAGCCCCCTGCCACCCCAATTTTCGTGTTTAGTGACTCACACGCGGCGCTACGAAATATTTCTCGATACACCACACACCCTCAAACATGGAGAAGAAAAAGTTAGGAGACGGCGCTACCGGAGATACGGGAAGCCTATACATAAAAAGTAAAATCGAAGTCGGCCCAGGCGTCACTGCACCACTTGACCCCATCGTGCCGCCGCCGCGAGCTCTTCAATTTCGTCTGCTCGAAACTACTCTGCTGTCCGTTGTCGCGAAGCCGTCTATATGCTGGTTTTTTTCCCACGGCTTTTGTCTTTCACACATACGCGGCACTCCTGCCCGCACGTGGGCATGAGATCACCGAGCAGACAAATGCAGGAAGGACGGGGAAAAGCTACCGCCAACCAAACACGAGAGATGCGCCGGAGTGGAGACCGCCGCCGGCCCACCCGACCATGGAGGTCACGTGCTGGGCCGACTTCGGCGGCTTGAGAAAGAGAAACGGCGGAGGGAGCGGCTTCAACGGAGCTGGGCTTGCGAAGACTAGCTGCGTGACGTCATGCCGTCTCCTAACGTTTTCTTCCTCCATGCCCTCAAACCTCTGACACCCTCAACTGCGCCCTTCGCATACCTCCTCCACACGAGATAACGCTGGTATGGCTCCCCGGCCACGCCAACTTGGACGGCAATGCTCGAGCACACGAGCTTACCCGAGTACTCTCTCTGGGTCCGCCCATTTTGTGGCCCCATGTGTACCACCCTGGCACTCATAAGATTTCAGAACATCAGGCACGCCGATGGCATCTCTGCTCGCTACGCGCAAGCAGGCAGTGTTCCCTCTCCCCCACCACGCCCTCTCCCGTGAAGCCGCATCTGTGGTCCGGAAAGCACAGACCTCATCTCTTATTACTCCATCCCGTATCCACTACATGCATGGCATCCTCTCTCGTCCCACTTGCTCTACACCCAACTGCCCTTCCTACCCATCAGTACACCTTTACCGGGAGTGGCATCCGCCAGACCTACTAGGGAGCCTACATGCGCCGCGCCTTCGTCGTTTAGGGTGGTGCCACTCTTTGACACAGCTCGTGCGCCTCCGCCGTCGGACAGCGTTGCCAGCACACGTTGCCATAGCAACGGGGCCGATACGGCGCCATGTTTTCCCCAGTCGGTTCACTGCCGCATGTGCGTAGGGTTGCGTCTTTGCCGCCTGTGACTCGTGGTGACTTTTGTTGACCACGGGAAGCTTTTCATAACCATGCCAGCTCGGTGAACGTGTTGGGAGTTGTATGAGCTCCAAAAATGCCCTGCTGTTGCGTTCCGCAATGTACGAACCATTGCAGAAAAGGCACACGGATGTTCCGCTTCCCGGCCAGCCCGAACCGAAGAGAGCGCTGGCTCGTTCAAGTGAAAAGGGACCCCTGGGAGCCCACCTGCTGCTTCTCGTGTTTGCGCTGTGAGTATTGCACCTTCGGTCATGTTTTTTGCACGCGTACTTGCATGCTATATTCTAATATTTAGGAGCTCTGCACCTGCAACGCTTTCAGCGAGCGTCGTCGTGTCCTCAACGTCTCCTCCGTCGCCGTAGCGCCGTTGCGCGCCGGTAGCGCAGGCCATGGCCTGTTTTGATTGCTTTCACCGACGGCTGCACGTAGCCGAGCTGCAATTTAGCGTGCGAATGCAGCATGCGCACAAGTGGATTGTTTGCGTGGCTCGATTATGCCGGTTTACCCATGCATGAAACGTGAATGTTCAAAACTAAGCCTGGTTATAAAACATCCCCGAAAAGCCTGGAGCGTTCACGCTTGCGACAGGAAAGGCGCGATTCTCGTCACTGCGACAAAAATTGGTTGATACCAACCGACAAAAGCGATCGCTGGGCGACTGCGCATTCTTCGAACGCGCTGCAATTCAGAGTATGTTCTCATCACTCAGCTGCGTTCGGCAATCGACTTTGAAGTTGCCGTGTGCTGGATATTCATCGGGTCGGCCAAAAAATTGTCCCCTGCGTTGCTTGTGCTGATATTCCGCACGGGGGTGGAATATATGATTGATTATTTCTTGCAACACTGCCAAACGTCGTATGAGGGGTCACTAAAGTCTGCAAATATTTCTGTGGCCAACCGTCCCATAAAAATTCCCGTACTGCATTAGTTAGAGGGAATAATCAATTTCCATTCCAAAATGTAAAACACAAATGCGCGTGAACGAGCATTCTGCCTCGCGAGAGAGTAATTCAAGTGCATTATGTGGTTTTCAAATATTGTTGTTAAGATTGACTTTTTTCTTCTAGGCACATTTTGAAAATTCAACTTTTGAGCAGCACCGACAAGATGGACTGAAAAATCTGAGCACACCAAGGAAATGAAACGTTGGTGCAACAAGCGGCGGAAGAATGCTTATGTATTAGTAGATAATTCTGAGATATATTTCCTGCTTGCCACCGAACTAACCTGCGAAAATAATTGCACCGTAGCACGATTCTGCATGTGAAAAACAAGATACACAGGCTATGCGCCACATGAAGCTCCAGGCACGAAAAATCGCGTAGTCGCGCGCTTCTACGCACAGCTAGTGCCTCCAAAGGAGGCACGGGCAAGCTTTTACCAAGGACGTGAATGTCGCATTAAACGAATGATCCCACGATCTCAACTGTGCCCAGCAGCAGCAAGTTTTTGGAAAGCTGCTTGGTGATAACCACGCACGATCGTTTCGAAGCAGGTCGTGCTAGAGATAGCCTGTTCCGCGCCTCCGTAGGCGCGGCGCATGCCGGCTCCCTAGGTCGAGCGGGCACTAGGGGCCAAATATGGCGGCCCGTCAAGTTTGGCGGCCGCCACAGCCACCGTTAGGAAACTTTGGACTCTGCTGTCGCCACCCTAAACGACGAAGGCGCGGCGCATGTAGGCTCCCTAAGACCTACCACCACACCTGCGTTCCCGCATCGCTTTCTGGTAGGACTGGTTGAACCCGGGTCCTGGCGTAGATGTCAAATCGACGCAAGAACTTCTGGCGGACCACTGCCTTCGTGTTAGTGCGAACCTCTGGGAGTTCTACGGACCAGCCGTCTCCTAATGAAGAGACTGTGGCACGACGGCCCGGACTAGGGCTGTTTAAAGAATAAACTTTTCTCTCTCTCTCTCTCTCTCTTGAAGCATGAAGACATTAAGGTGGGTCGCCTTTAGCAAATGATTGCAGCTAGACATAAACACGTTCACTTTCACGCCACCACCACCGCGCCCCAGTCAACGCGGATTGCATTTTTAAATCAAAATTAAATATCCAGGCTTTTACAAATAATACGATGATGATGATGATGGTTGGATGTTTATGGCGCAAGGCCAACTGTGGCAAAGAGCGCCAAAACAATAGTCATATATGAGGGTGAAACCTTAAACACTAAGTAAAGTCAGTAAAAACAAAAGTGAAATCACGAAACGACAATGAGCATGGCTGGTGTATAGGGCCAGATTTCATGATGCGTGATAGGAAATGAGGTTTAAAAACTTGACCTCTGACAAATACTCAAACACACGTTTCATAGAAACAATAGCATCGTCACCTAGAAAAAACAATGGATGTAGGGGAATATGTTGTCTGTAGAGTTCTCTGAAGTGTTTGTGTCGTGTTGTGTGAAGTGCCTTGCATGTGATTAGTATGTGCACTACGGATAGGGCCTCTCCGCCCCTGCTGCACTGGGGTCTAGAAGATCCCGTCAGCAGATACGAGTGCGTCGCATGGATGTGCCCTATCCGCAGCCTACCCAAGGCGACTTCCGTGTGTCTGTTGCGTGAGTCAGCTGTGTACCCGTCCAAAGTGTGGCTTTATTACATGTAGTTTGTTGTCTGTCTGTTCGTCCCAGTGTGTTTGCCATGTTCTGCGCAGGTGTTGTCTTATGTGTGGCTTGAGGTCTGTGTAGGGTACGGTTGTTATGTCTACAGTGTTCCTGAGTGCAGCAGCAGCAGCCCTCTCGTCTGCCAACTCATTCCCAGCGATCCCAGCGTGTCCTGGAACCCAGCAGAGGAGCAGCTGATGCTTCTTTGCATACACAGGACATGATAGTGTTAAATACAAGATTAACTATGTGGTTTTGGGGGGTGTATGCGATGACAGTGCGCGAACAACACTCAAGGAATCTGTGTAGATGATAGACTTTGGAATTTGATTTTCAAGTATGTGTCGTACAATCAGGAAAATTCCATACGCTTCTGCTGAAAAAATTGTTGTGTGCACGCTCATGGTTCTGGCTGCATTGAATTTTGGACCATGAGCAGCGCACGACACCATAGTGGAGGTTTTAGAAGCGTCACTATAAAATTCTGCACATGTGTATTTAAACTGCAAAGACAGAAAGTGTTGGAGTATTGCAGCTCGTGGTACCCGATTTTTGTCAAGTGTAATAAAAGAAAGGTCGCACGACACAGGGCGAACTTGCCAAGGCGGTAAACTGTTTGAAAAGGATGACCTGTACACATCTAAAAACGAAGCACTGAGATCCGAGGCTCGCTCTTTCACTCTAAGTGAAAAGGGCAGAGGAACGGATGGGCGCTTTACAAAGAGCAGAGATGTTGATGTATCGTTAAAGACAGGATAAAAAGGATGATTATTCAGCGATGAAATTTTTAAAAGCATAAAGCAAGTCCATGTATGTTCGTTGGTTCTCAAGGCTTCCACTTATTACACTCAACATAAAGACTCTCAGCAGGGCTAGTGCGAAAAGCACCCGACGAAAGACGAAGGCCCAAGTTGTAGCACTGGGTCAAGAATTCGCAAGGCTGTCTTAGGCGCCCGACCCATACACCACACTGCCATAGTCCAAACGAGACCCAACCAAAGCAGTATACAAGCGAAGCAAGAGTTCTTTGTCGAAACCATAGGATTGGTGGGAGAGAACCTTAAGTATATTCATTGTTTGAGACATTTATTGTTAAGTTCCTTGATGTGGGGAATAAATGTGAGTTGTGATCAAACACCACACCTAAGAACTTGTGCTCCTTGTTCACAGGAAGCGACACGCCATTAAGATGAATGTCTGGGTCCGGATGGACCCCACGCTTCCTGGAGAACACAACGCAGGAACTTTTTGCAGGATTCAATTTAAACCATTCTTGTCTGCCCAGCCGGCAAGTTTCTTGACACCAAGCTGGACTTGACGTTCGCAGATTGACATATTACATGATTTATAGGATATCTGGACGTCATCTACATACATGGAATAAGAGATTGTGGGTGGCAGTGCCTTACCAAGAGAGTTCATTTTTACTATGAAGAGAGTGCAGCTTAACACACCACCTTGTGGCACGCCATTTTCTTGCAACGTGAACCCTTGAGAGTGCACCACCGACTCTCACTCGAAACGTTCTTTCTGACAGGTAACTGACAAGAGTGTTTAACATGTTACCTGAGACAACCGAATTACTTTAGGTCCTGAGGATCCCGTACCGCCAAGCGGTGTCGTAGGCCTTCTCGAGGTCGAAAAACACAGTTACACAATACTGTTTATGAACGAAGGCATCCTTTAATACGATTCAAGAGATACGAGTTGATCGTTCGTGGATCGCGCCGCCCTGAAGCCGGCCTGGCAGCTGTCGAGAAGACCGTTGTACTCAAGGAAGTACACGAGCCTGCGATTTATCATCTTCTCGAGAAGCTTGCACAGGCAGCTCGTCAGGGCAATAGGACGGTAACTTGGAGGGGGGACGACGGGTCCTTTCCCTCCTTCAGGAAAGCTACAACTATAGCCTCCTTCCAAGAGTTTGGAATGTGCCCCGAAAGCCATATCTTGTTATACAGGTGTAAGAGTGTTAGAAGAAGTGTCTGCGTGCAGGTATTGTATCATTGTATATGTGATGTTGTCTGGGCCTGGAGCTGAGGGTTTACACGTGCTCAGAGCAGCCCTCAGCTCATGCAGTGAAAACTCTGAGTTATAAGAAGATGTTGACCTATTGTTATCTAGTATAGGCTTCTTTTCGGCCGTTTGTTTGTGTTTCATGAAAGTGTTTGTGTAGTGTGCTGAACTGGACACGTGTTGGAAGTGTTGTGCGAGTGTGTCAGCCTGGTCTTCGAGTGTGTCCCCTGTAGTGCTGACCAGAGGCAGGCTGTGAGTTTGTTGTCCTTTGAGTTTGCGTATTCTCGTCCATACTTTCCGTGTGTCTGTGTAGGAGTTGATGGATGTTATGAAGGAACGCCAACTCTCTCGTTTTGACTCACGGCGCACGCGTTTTCCTAACGCCTTGGCCCGTTTGAACAAAATGAGGTTACCCGACGTGGGGTACCGACGAAGGACACCCCACGCCTTGTTCTGGGCCTCTCGCGCCCGCCTACAGTCCTCATTCCACCACGGCCTCCGCTGGTTGCGCGGGGCACCAGAGGCGTGGGGAATGGACTTTTCGGCGGCGTCGAGGATGTGCGCCGTGAGCAGTTGGGTAGCTTCTTCAACGTGTAGGTGTCCTATGGATGTGTGGTGTAGTTGGGATGTCTGTGTAAATGTATTCCAGGTAGCTCTTGCTTCATTAAACCTTTTATGGGAAGATGGACTGCTCGGGCCTGTACCTATGTACGTTAATGAAGTGGGGAAATGGTCACTACCATATGGGTCCGTGCTCACACCCCACTCAAGACATGGAAGGAGAATTGCAGAACCAATAGCCAAGTCAAGACATGAGTATGTGTTGTGTCCTATGTTATGATATGTAGGCTGTTTATTGTTGAAAAGGCATGCTCCAGAGGATGTAAGAAACCTCTCTATCAGGCGACCCCGGGCATCCGTACGAGAAGAGCCCCATAGAGAACTGTGAGCATTAAGGTCGCCTGTTAGAATGTACGGTTCGGGCAGCTGGTCAACCAGTGCCTCGAAGTCAGAGCTCAAAAGTGTAACATCAGGAGGAATGTATATGGAGCATACCGTTATCAACCTATTAAATATTATTAAGAGTATTGCTACAGCCTCAAGGATAGTGTTTAAAGTGACAGGGTGGCATGCTAAGGATTTCCGGACGATTATGGCCACACCACCAGAAGAGTGTGTGCAGCCATCCCTGTCTTTCCTGTATACCAGGTAACTATTCAGGAAATTTGTGTGTTTAGAATTCAAATGTGTTTCCTGAACACACATTACACTTGGCTGATTGCTATGCAGAATCTCATACACGTCGTCAAGATTATTCAGAAGGCCTCTGCAGTTCCATTGTACTATGTTCTCTCTTCCCATTATGAAGTGTTCGGAGCTACTGGACTGTGTTGTTTATGTGTCGTCTTTCGGGGCTGTGACTCTCGCCTTTTTTGGCTTGTCGGGAGGCTTCGGCGTCGGGACGCGTTCCTTGCGCTGCGTTGCAGGCAGGAACGGCCCGACATCCATCTCGTCGTCGGATGTCCGAGGGGTGCCCGACGGACCGGGCCCCCCGGACTTGGCCCCCCCTCGGGAGCCCTTCGTTTGAGCCGCCACCGCTGAGGGCGTCCGGGGCGCCAGAGGTGGCACGGGCGGTGTGGTGGCGGTGGGAACCGGTGCGGGGCCCGTGGTGTCCATCACCTCGGTACCCTCCACGCACTGGAGGACGGGGAGACAGAGGCGGGAGCGGCACCGGTCCCGACGGAAGAGGTTGGCACCACAACCGCTGCTGCCTCCAGCAAGCGGCGTGGTGGCGGGTTGGGCTGCCTGAGGCAAACCAGGGGGGGGGCGGGGGAGGGACCAGGTCAGACTCGCTGAACTGTGGTCCCTGTGGAAACCAGACGCCGCTCCGCCCCCCGGCGAGCTGCGTCGGCGTACCTCCCCAGGGGGAAAGAGGGGCGAACCTCTTTCGCGCCTCTGGGAAGGTGATGTTCTCAGTTACCTTGATGTTGATTATCTTTTTTTCAATTTGAAATTTTTCGCACTGCGGGAGTAGGCTGCATGCGCCCCCCCGCAGTTTACACAAGAGAGGGTGTCAGATGGACAGTTGTCGCTCGGATGGTCATGCGACGCGCATTTTGCACACGTCGTTCGGCCACGGCAATGAGTTTGTACCGTGCCCGAACCGCTGGCACTTAAACAGCGCCGCGGGTTCGGGATGTAGGGACGGATGGAGCAACGGATAAAACCTGCATTTATGTATTGTGGAAGAACTGCGCGGTCGAAAGTCAAGATAATGTGTTTGGTGGGAATATCCTTGTCGTCTCTGCGGATAGTGATGCGTCTCACGGCAGTGACGCCCTGATCCTTCAAGCCGGCAAGGAGATCCGCCATCCGTTTCGTTCAAGAGATCCGTCTCGGATATCACACCTTGCGAGCTGTTGAGGCTCCGATGGGGTGTGACCCTGATGTCTAGATCAGCCAGTCTAGTCTGAGCTAGAAGCTTCGTGGACTGCTGCTTGTCATTTACCTCGATTAGTAGTTCACCAGACCTTTGTTTTTTGCACTTATATGATTTTCCTATTATGGCTTCAAGATATTTTGCGATCAAGAAGACTGACTGAGATGCAAGAGGGTGGGTTGGATTGAGGGACTCCATGACAAGAAATCGAGAGTAATGATCTGGTTCTGGAAATGTCAAAGATGGCAATGAAGGAAAAGATACTTCGGTGCGGCCCCTTTTCAGGGACCGATCACGTTTGGGGGGGGGGGGTTGTAATTACCATAGGGCATAGTATAAAAGCAGGGAGACTGGGGTACTTTCTTCTCAAACCTTACCCTGATAGCCTGAGAGGTCCCGGAGCTCCCTGCCTGGTAAACAGGCAGGGAGCCCATCCGCCGGAGCTTGACCTGGGCTCCGACGGCCACCGTTCATGGTTTCTAACCCTCCACCTATAAACACATCACCCCGGTTGGATCCAGCTTATGTTTGGGGGCTCGGGGTCCGCGGTATCGCCAGTACCGTCACCAAGATTACTCAAGGTGCCCCGTGCGTGGTACAAATAATACGGCGTTAGCTGATAATATCGAGTATGCGCCTGCCGTAGTACGAAATACAGGCCAGGAAGCCTTCTTTGTGTTTTCGACATCCACCTTGTTGTGTAGGAAGGTTTCCTTCTTTCACGGCGCAAAACTTTTATGCGTCACACGAGTCCTGCGCTGGTAGTGGATCCGATTTCCACTTTAATCACCGCCACATTCCACCACCTTGAAGCGAACGTGCGCACCACACAATCCGTTGGGAAGAGTATTGGTTGATCTTGCTGATACATTCCTTCCTTCTAAGCCTTTTAAGCAGCAAGGTCGTCAATTCTTGGAAAATGCTTGCGACAGGCCACGTTGTCTATAATAGAGATTGCTGTCTCGCTGGTCGCCGCACGTCCACTGGCAGCTGCGGCCATCTTGGGTACTGCCCTCTAATTTGTGGCGAGATCTCGCAAGAGGTTCGTCGTTTAACTCCGCCCATAAATAGAGGTTTTCACGTTATGAATCTTCTCATCCGAAGTTTTCTTGGAGGTTATGTGTTTAACTTCGTCCTCGGTAAGAGCAATGGTATGTCTTCGGTATTTACACCGTCACTTGGTTCAAGGAGTGTTCAGGCGTATAGTGCTTCATACACTCCGCAGTACGGAGTAAAGTTTGTGCTGCTGAAGGATTTACCAGAACATACACCAAATTAAACTCTCCATCCGGCTTGTTTTCATTTACTGTGTACGCTTGCAAGCAGCCTGCCGTTACGCTCTGAAACGTCACCCTTGCCGATGTTCTTACAACATAATTTTTCCGTTGGAGAGCGACGGACCAGCGAGGCCTGGTCTCTAAGTTGCGTCGCTGCGAAAATCGGTGCAATGCGAAAGGCCATGCTTCCCATGTACAGAAACTTTCTATGTCTCCGTACAGTTTACCGCTTCCTCGAACATTCTGTTTGATTTTTACGACGACCAATTTAAGATCCGACTGCATCGACAATGTGGAATTAGGATTTGTTGCGTGCTTAAGACATTCTGCAAACGGCGCACTGCGAGCGGACAATGGCAGTCTACCGCGAAACCGAAACGAGAAAAGGCCAGTAGTGGCGAGTGCGCCGCTAGCGCCATCTGGCTAAGGCTGGCCTAACTGCTCGTTGTAAACGGTCTATACTAAAACCTTCTATTTTCTCCCGCAGCAGCGCGCTACAAGAAAACCGGGGGAGAGAAGAGGTCACCGAAGATAGAGCGAGCAGGAAAGGGCAGGACGTGGACCACGCTATGGATGAAAGTACAGTCAATCCTGGATGTAACGAAGTTGACAAAAGTTAGCAATTTTTCGTGACTTCCTGGTTTTTGTTACACGCAGGTTTCGAGTAGGGGCTCGCGGGAATGAAGCAGGAATGAAGTCAAAATGGTAGAGATCAGTGAAGGTGAACTAACCCTCCATAGATGCAGTTCCCAGCGAAAAACTGCGTCAGTTGCGCCTCCTGCTTTCGCAGAATATTAGGCACTACACGGCGCTCTAAAGAAGCAAGGTAACTTACCCCCGCATTTACAAACGTAGCATAAGTATCACTTCTCCTTTTTACACTTTTGGGCGACTTCACGCGTTAAAACAACCAAACTTAGGCTGAAATAAGGGTGCCTTTTTGTGAACTTCATGCTCGTTACCCCGCTCAAGATTGTTGAGAAGGTGCTAGCCGGGATTCTATACCAGGCGGCAACATTCTCCTTCCTCGCCAGTGGAGGCGGCATTTAAACTTGCGCTCTCTTCTTGAAAAGACACCCATTTTTGTTTTCTAGCAGCAGCACTCATCACTGACGAACCAATACCACAGATAGAAGTGGAGACGCACGACTACACTTTTACAGGACGCCGTACCACCTCAAAGCTTTAGTGTGGAACCGAAACCACTCTGACACGTAGAAACACAGGGTAGTATGCGGTGCGGGTGAGAAAAAAACGTGAAGAGTAGTTACTCTTGCTTTTCTGGTGTGATGTCACGCCAGAATATACACGAGCTTAACCAGAAGTGACTGCTACGTAACCCTCTATTCATCATCATCATCACCATGATGAATTTCGTGTTTAAGAGATTCCAGCCGTTTTTATTGCTGATGGCTCCTTCGGTACCTCTAGTATTCGCTAAACTGGTCTAGTATCCGGCCGATTTTTGAGGAAAAGTGCCAAAACCAATGACTGATCAGCTCGCCGACTTCGTCAGTACGTCAAGGTTAACTGCCGCGACGTTTCATTACATAAGGTCGCAAACGCATGGGTCTCAATTGGGAATTGAAAATTTCGTGAAATCCAGGAATTTGTTACATAGAGGCACGTTACATCCACGTTTAACTGTATGGCAAAGTCCAACGTGGCGACGCGCTACGAGAGAACGCCAGAGTATATGGTGCGCCTTCGTCAGTTCGGTGATGCCGCGGTCACTTTGTGAGACGCAGCAGTTACGCGCAGTCACCCATAAGGCTACAGTATGCCTTCTGCGCGAATTTCGCATTAGAGAGCATTGTGATTGCCAGACGTTTTCGAAAGCGACGCATCAGTGTTTCCACTGATGGTGCCTTTGACGTGAGTACGCCCTGCAGGAAAGTCAACATTTGTTAAGATGATAATGATTGTTGGTGTATCAAAATTTACACGCTTCCCTGAGATCTCGGTGGCAGCTTCCGTACGCCCCCTCCGATAAAACCTGATGTGCAGTAGAGGGGGAGGGGACAGCGCGACGTAAACAGGCCTAACCTCATATTACTCACAGGCCGATTGAGGATGAGAATGGCGCTGCTCTTCACGCCGTAAGGCCGTTAACCACAGGACGTTAGGCCCTGGTCAACTCCCATTTCCAGGTTTAGGACTAGGCCTAATGTCACATCTTTGGGTTTAACACCTGAAACCGGCAACCACTCAAAGAATTGCTCACTGAACGCCGAGCAGTAGGTACCGATTCGCGCCGCACACCCCAAACCCAAACGTTCAGCCTACAGAGTGCATATGAGAGAGTTGCACTGGGTATTCTAGAAAAGCGGTGCAAAGCTCCAGATACTCGCAGTGTGAGATTGGCCAACCAACGAATTCATCACAAGAAAGCTTCCTCTTCAAACATCGTAGTTGGTGAGCTCTATCTGCTACCGCACCTTATTTTCTGGCAGTTTACTTTTCTTTTTACTCCCGTTTACATTCACCTTTTTTCTGTATTTATTCACTTTTCTTCTTTTAATCCAAATTAGTTTTTCCTCTTCTCTCAGTTAGCGCCCATTTCCTGGCCAATCCCCCTGAGTGGGTACGAGCCATTTTTTTTGGACCAACAACAACAACAACATCGTCGTCGTCAGACAGAAGGGTCCATAATTTTTATGCCATTTTATACAGGGAGTTAAAAATGACACTGCTTTTGCCTTTTGCCTGGGAGCCGCCGCCGGCATTGTGAAAAGACATGTTAATATCCGCAAAATCTTTCCAAACCCTAAAATATCATCATTGCTGATATTTTTGTGCAAGCGTAACAATTGAAAATAGATTGTTTGTTATTTGCCGCAGCAAAAAAAAAATTGAAAACAATACTTTGACAGATAAAGAAAACGAACTCGCGAGAGAACCTAAACCTCGTGGCGGCATTGAGCAATACAGTTACTAAAGCTACCAATATATTTAGTTTCAGGTTCAGTGTCAGTCTGGTTAAGTGTCAGTCTGCATGCGATCTACCAGCTCTCTCGTAGATGAGTTAACGTTACAACGCAAAATGGCAAATTCAGTACAAAAAACATCGCCAAATTACAAAAAATCAATTAAAAAACATCCGGGATTGGAAAGTTCTAATTGCAGCACACCCAGTCTTATAAACAAGTCGGCCATAGCCCAAGCATTGTCGCAGTGAGTGGAAATATAAAATATGTGCGGGGTAGAATGTGTATTTCATTTTAATTTCGGGATCCCCATTTCCTTAGATCACTATTTCTTCACTAACGCTTGTATAGCGAGCACCACCCCAATTCCCACTAATATCGTATCTCAATCGACCGCATTCCTCATGCACGATCGAAATGCGATCGCAAACATGCGGTCGTGCTGCTGATTGCTGCGCTAGTTTACCCAGCGAAGGAAAGTGCTCCCCGTACCCTGGTTTTACGATCTACAACAAAAGGTTAGGTTGATTTTAATTTGTTAGTACCTGTATTAACTTCGCTTACTATTCTCTAGCATTTACTGGCCTTACATTTTCTACTACCCAGCCAGAGAAGCGTCGCATGTACACTTGAACGCAGCAATTTTACTTCATGGAATTTTACTGGGCTTGATACACTCTACAAAGTAAAGGCACATTCTTCCTGGCAGAAATCACCCGTGGTTTAGTTTTAACTGAGCGAAAGAATTGCGACGACGACCCGCCGGCGAACCCCGAAGTAGCGCAGTGAAGCCAAGCCATCCTCGAGTAATCGTCGTAGAAATAGGCAGGATGATCGAGAGAGGAGGACAGCACTTCAGAATTCATTTTTCTACTAAATAAAGTCGCGTGAACGCACCTAGAATGACCCGCCGCGGTGCGTCAGTGGCTATGGCATTGTGCTGCTGAGCCCAAGAACGTGGGTGTGATTCCCGGCCGCAGTGGCCACTTTTCTGATGGAGGCGAAAAGCCAAAACGGCCGTGTGTTGGAGATTTCGGCACACATTACCAATCCATAGAGGGTCAAAATTAATCCGGAGCCCTTCACTACAGCACGCCTATTCGCCTGTATAGCTTTGGCGACATAAACCCCATAATCAATCAACCAATCAAAGCACCGAGAGTGAGACGTAGGGACCCCTGACTACAGTTTATGCAAGTAATCCCACAATGTTGTCAAATCACTTTAGCGTCCATTTAAAGGCCAAGTTCACTCAAATTTCACCTCGACCAAATTTATTTTTAATACGTAGTAAGTACCCCCAAACCAGCTGGGACACGAGTGGTAGGTTCGTGAAACACCTCCTTAATCAGTCATAAGCGTTTAAAAAAGCTCCGCCGCAGCCTACGCTGCACCTGCCGGCGGATCGCCTAAACAGCCATGACGCGCCTGTGACGTTCCAGCCGAAAGGAGCTTTTTCCTCTGGCCAGCCACGCCGCTGAGGAACCGGTCGAGCTCTGCTGCGCACGCTCCACCCATTTGCTGCCCCGTGCGCGCGTAGACCTTGCACGCAGACTTTCTCCCGAGCGGCTGACCGTCCGGCCGCTCGCTGGACGGCTGCAACGCCACTGCACTGGGCGCGCTCTCCTCGGTTTCGGTTTCAAAATCGCCGATTTTTGTTGACCGCTTGCGGCGTCCACGCGCTTATTTCAGCTGTTGTATTTTGCATGTGGCTTTCTTTTTAAGCAGACTATGCGTAAATAGCGTTTCAAGAGGTCGAAGTTTCTCGTACAGTTGGCCTTTAGCTGCTGCGCACAAAGCTCAAAATAAAGGTGAGCGGCGCAGCATTGGTTACGCCATCGTAGGTAAATCTGAGGATTTGTTTGCACTTTTGTCGCCTGAAAACGCGCCGTCCCAAATCCATTGTGTCGTGTCTGATGACGTCTAATTTTCTGGCTTATCCTACGGAGGAAACATCGAGAAACATTTGTTAGTTCTGGTATTTGTAAGGCAGAGGCACGGCAAGATATAGCGCACTCAAAGAGTATACATTGGTCGTGCTTATGGGACATCAACGATTGCTGCAAGGTTTGCCACACTTTTGCTGCTCCTATTCGAAGTTCTGGTTCATCCTCCGTACCAGATATGCATGTAATTATTTCGTTTACGCTCCACGGAGCATACGTTTTGACTGCTGTTCGGTTTTTCATTGTTAAATACTTCGGTAATTCCTTTGCCCAGAATTGTTGTCGACGCAGGAATGCGCAAGCGTAGAGTCCTTATTGCCTTTGATCCGGCCTCCGGGAATAAAGGGGGTATGCGCCGGCATCACGGCCCGCAAGACTACATTGGCCTCGGTGATTTCTTCATTTTATTGTGAGTTTTACGACCTTTCAGATACATAATGTACTTCTACAATGCTATGGTCGGTAAGTATTATTTATTTTTTAGGAATACTGCAGGCCAATTCTTTGGCCCTGGCAGGAGGGGCATTACATAAACAATGACAAACAGTATTAATTCAAAAAGTATCACAGTGGACTACGCTAGTACAATGGACAGACATAATGCCAAAACAAAAACAGGTAACAGAACTATCGCCAACACTGAGAGCATAAAAGCGTAAACTTGATAAAATGCAGAACACAAAACGCACAAGTATGCTCACCTAGACAATCTAGCATTTTTATGCCGATTCCTGCAAACGAAGACGGTGCTTCGTGCGAAGGTTCTGGTGTTTGTGAAGTTTATTCTCTCCTAATTGTGTGACCATGGTGGCCCGCCCTGTGTTTTGGTTGAATCATGTCATTTTTTGTCTTGCTTAATCCAAGAGTGATTTAATTGTCCAACAAATATTTTATTGTAGCACTGATGTACCATTTATCCGGTTCTTGGTCGACTGTGCACTTTGTCGCAGATACAATGCGGCACAGACCTCTTTATTTATTTGTGTTTCGAGGTTTTTTTATATGTCCGAATCGCATGAAGGTGACAGAGGAGCTAAACCATTGTCATTTGGGCCCTTTATTCTTTTGTGTAACGTCCGTGGAAAATTGTACTACATTTATATTATTGTGTATAACGATTAAATTTTCTAAAGTCGCCTGTTTGTGGTTGTTGTTAAGGTGCTACAAATATTTTGTGTTTCTGTTTGAATATTTTACTCTCTGGCGTTAATCCTTTAGGACACTTATAATTACACCCTGGTGATGTGGCTGGTTTATTTTTCTAAATTATTGTTCAAACTAAGTGCTAGGAAGGCAATGTGTTATATTTCGCCTAACACGCATTTTGTACCGATACAAGTCGTACACAGTCGATATTTTCGGGCACAACTGAATCAATGGTAAAACACAAACAGATTCGTAAAATCAAAGTGCTTTTGGTTCTGTTAAATGTTCGCAGGTTCCCTTAAAGCTACAGTACGCTTCCTCACGATTGGCCGTTTGTCGTCCGGATCCAGCGTGGGACTACAAGCCACATGGCACTACAAAATTAACTGAAGATTGCTTGCTGCTGCGTGTTTTCTAGTCATCCAAGAAAGCGAAAATAGGAGGCAGGACCGGCTCCTCCTCCAAGTCGTCCAAATCGGGTTCGGGGCACGCATGTCCTCTTTCGGGATGCTGGACGCCCACAGCTTGCGCGACCGCAACGTTCTGCTCACAGTTCTCACGGGTTCCAGGGGTGTCTTGGTCGGCAGGCTCTGCATCTGGCGGACAAAGGGGGCGTACCCGCTTGCTTGGTCCCTGGTCGTCTGCGCATAGAGAACGTTGGCAAAAATAAAAATAATTAACGCCGTACAAAAACAATTTCAAACGACTAACTCAAAGCACGCAAACTGTGCTTGTTAAGCTATTGTGTTAGACATAAAATTACTTGGCGTCAAGGACACATGCCGATAAAATATCAGCAAGAGGGGACAAGCAATGTCACCGTCCCAACCTCGCCCAGGTTAATTGTGAAGGACCCACAAACCTTGCACGGGCATAGTCAAGAATGGTCTCTCAAATAAGGAGAATACCAAACATGAGTGCATTCCATACGTAAAGGACAGCAAAGCAGATCTCGCGACGTTTAATGGCATAAAAAAGACCCTAACACACACATTAGAAAATTGAAAAAGTGGGTTTTAGCACATACCATCGGCGGGCTCCCCGGAACGCTTCCTCTTTGGAATATCATTGAGCGGGAGGGCAGCTTCGTCGTTCTCCTCGCTGCTGCTGTCAGAAGACTCGTCTTCACTGTCGCTGCTGCAGTGCCGCAAGCAGTGCTCGATGAGGTTCTCCAGCTGCAGGCGCCGCAGAAGCTCCGACTTCCGAGGGCTCTCATCCAGGGCCGCGATCTACTCCCTGGCTGCAAAGATAATAGCGTCAACATTTGCTTCCATGACTGGGAACGACACAGGCGTATACGTAACCAGTGAGGAGTGAAGCAACACACAGCCGGCTCGATGCGAACCTCAGAGCAGACTGAACGCAGCGTCCGCGCTCTGACACGTGCTCCCACCCTCCTTGCACCCTTTCCACCGGCAAGAAAAGCGGGAGAGAGGCTGGGTCACGTACATGATTGGCTGAGATAAAAAACATGACTAATGCTGAATTCCAATGGTAGATCCGGAGCGGTCACCGCGCTCCACCGCGGAGCGCACCGATTCCGCGAAGAGCAGGTACTCCGAAGCTGCCTTTGGAACGCAGCCGCTCCCGCCCAAGCAAAGTGCCGAACCGTCACGGGAACAGGAAACCCCCAGCATTCTTTGCGTCGCGCCTTCCGAAACCCTCTGCCCGATCTGCCCGATCTGCCACTGGAACGCGTCTGCTCCAGACAGAGCAGAAATGCTGCTCCAAAAGTGCTCCGTATCTGCCATTGGAATTCAACATAAGGGGTGCCCCTTTCGAAGGGCACGTGTGCATTGGCTTCAGAAGTGCTATCCTCGTTCTCGGAATGAACAACGAAAGTGACCTTGAGCAGCAGGTGTTTTGTTCCTTTGTCGTTTCCGCTGTTGCTAACTTCCTTGTTCTCGACCTCTTTGTTGCTACAATCTCATTTCCTTTCCCCTACCATATTATAATGAGAAGGAGTAGTTTAACGCCGCTCAGGAATTAACTATTTGGCAGGTTACCTGTTGGCCAATTCACCCCGTGCATTTTTTTAAGACATGGAGTGCGCCTGCCCTAAAATATGCATGGGCGTTATTTGCCGAGTATACAAGCGCTCCAACACGGCAAAGTCCTGTATTCACAATGAATGCATTATCAGCCAAGTTGGAAATCATAATGAGCTTAAATTTTGCTTATTGGTCAAAGGAAACGTACGCACAAAATGTGGAAGTACGATGAAATCATCAAATATTGCGAAATGTTAAGGTACAACATCACGTGATTTATAACCTACCCGGCATACTAGAGTGACACAGTAACTATTGTAAAAACCAACTTTACGATGGGCTGTAAATGCAAGATAGGAGATATCTCGCAATGGTGGCCCATTTACACCTCTGGTAGTGTTGGGGATACGCAACTTTTGCGACACAATTTTGTAACAAAATTACAAAAAAATTTAAAAAGTTGACTATCAAACAAAATAAAATGTGTATTTAACCGGTCTCACAGATGTCATTAACATATAAAGAAAACAAACAAAATCTTAGAGGAGTAGTGACACGAAAGTTCAGAGATGAGATAACTATGTAAAATGCTGCCATTTTATCAGGAGATATCCCCCAGAAAGATTCAACAGTGACCGTTCAGTATAAAATATTTTAAATCTATTTTAATCTGCCCGCACGAGAAAGCCCACAGCAAGCGGGCCAGCATTACAACATCTGCTACTTGCCCCAAACTGCCGACGTCGGGGCTCCCGTGACGCAGCCAATGCGCCGGCTGAAATTGGCACGCTCAAGGCATCCTGGACTGAGGACGCCTCCTAAGAGCTTCAGCACAATCCCCCCTGTTGATCTCGATTAACCCCACCGGTGCGCACTGGTGTGCACCGGTGCGCCTTTACATCCTCGATAAACCGCACCGGTGTGCACCATCTGTCCTCGATAAACTGGGGCGCACCGTCGTGGGGCAATTTTTCGTTGCCCCGTCGCGCACCGTGAGAGTCGACGGTGCGACGGAGTGCAATCCCGAGATGCATCGCGGACGGCGCCGGCGAAGCGGCTTCCTCCGCCGTCTGCTGCAGCGACGGCGCATCGCTACAGTGAATTGTAGCATCGGTGCACTCGTGTGAAGGCGGAACGGGCTGTATATTGTTGCTGACAAGCATGCATTGCTTGCGAATTAGACAGCGATGCGACGGGCCCATAAAGGGCGTTAATAAGGGCCGGAGATTGAAAATGAGGACGCGAACTTCGTGCACTGCAAAGAAGGCTGAATGCATGGCCAGTCAGTTGGAGCTTTGCATTCGTTTCGTTCGACTGAATTACACGAACAGTACGTTACTGGAGTGCCTAGACCACGAAGACCTACATGCTTTGCTGTGGCGGAAGGGCGTAAAATAACAGGCACTCGCGTTATGGCTCTTGGAACGAAGATGAGAAGCAGCTTGTAGGCAGCTGTTAAAGCGGGATTCACACGACGGAGAAACCCTCTCACGGAGGCGGACGGATATGTGACTTCAACAGCACGTGACCGGATTAGCCGGCCTGGCGGTGCATCCACACGTGCGCAGCTACGCGGAGTGACTAGCAGACGACAGCGCCGAGGAACAGGTTCCATTCCCCGCCGAGGGCCACCGCCGTCGAGCGAAAACATGCGGAGGCATTTTCTTTCGCGGAGCCACCACGGGCTATCCCCACCGAGGGGCGGAGCCTAAAACTGGCCACGTGAGCGGGTCGCGCGGGCCCAAAAGAGAGGGTTTCTCCGTCGTGTGAATCCCGCTTTAGTGGAAGCGGTGCAGTACGTTGTCGCTCCTGTGTGACGGATATGGCTTGCGTGTACATGTAATCGTTAGCTTTCAATAACCATCACTTTGTAGTGACGCTGTGTCATATTACGCTGCTTTTTAGCCACTTGTGAATGTTTTGATGAGTTGCTTTCACAGTTTAAGAGATGGCGCTAGGGTTGAACCGCTCAGTTTGTCCTCGATCAATGCACCGTGCCGGCGCGCACCGTCGTTGGGCACCGTGCACCGCGCCGGTTTTGGGTGCAACCCCGGTGCGTGTTTATCGAGGATGCTATTAAATAAATGTTTATTCTCTCTCGCGCTGCTACACTATGTGTACACGTCATGGTTTTGGGAGTGAGATCATGCTGCACGGGCGCGCGGGAATGGTGAAGACATCGGCGATCTGGGCGAGCGCGTGCGTCCAGGCCGGCAGCGGTGCGACCAGAATGGTGACGTCAGGTGCTACCTCCGGTCATGGCGGCCGCTCGGCAATCGCTTTGTCGAAACCGAAAGTGGTAATCGGAGGAACTTCAGGGTTTTCTTGACAATTCTCTCTGAGATTTCGTGTTTGTTTGGAAATGGATTAATAAAACAGCAAATGGGATTGATAACGTCTAAAAAATGAATCATTCTATTCGCGATAAGCTGGTCATAGATTGTCCCCTCATTTTTGTTTACATACATTATTATAATCTGCCTGCGCATTTTGTCGGTCTTCATTCGAGACCTGCGCCTTCGCTCAACCTGTCTCAACTGGGAGGAAGTTCTCTCGACAACACAGTTTCGATTAGCTGGGCGCAACAATGTCAGGGTAGCATTGGCCACCCTGAGGTTAGGTGTGGTAGAGTCATACCAATACTCAATGAGATCGTAAGGTGGATTTGCGGGGTTTTCTTCCCGCAAGTACTGGTGAGAACGGCAGAGCGTCAGACCACACTTGTGCATATTGCTCCTTTGAAAAGGTTCATTCAGGGAGAAAGTGGGTTTAACCCCAATCTTCTGAAACATATTCGTGGTGGAAGAATGGGCTAAAATCGGGTTCTACCCGAACACGAACATCCTTATTTATACACAGCACCAAGTTTTCAACCAACAAAATGTGTTCCATGCCTTTTAGCGCAGGCGTTTCTCTTTTTTTTTGTCGCTGTTCAGTGCAGAGCACATCCGTGCTATTTTTTTTTTCCGGGGCGCAAAACACGACGTCGGCACCACACCTCCCAGACACCTTTTTAAGGTGGTAGGAAACATTGTGCACCTAAGGGACTGCCACAAGCCTTCTTTCTGTGCAAATTTCGTCTCGCAGTTGAAGTTGGACGCCTTAGTTAACGTCAAGCAAGAAGCAACACCGCGCACGCGCTAGAACCTGCAGCTGCCGGCTTTGTTAACTCCGCGTGAACTGGCGAGGGGAAGGGCCCATGAAAGATCAAGCGCCGAATGCTGGTGAGAGTGTTAGTTCTCGAAGGCGGAGGAGTTGCACGATGCCGGGCGCTCGTCAAAAGAGGCGCGCTGACAAGCGCTAGGTATTTTTTCTTTTGATTGATAGATTGTAAAGTTTAACGCGCCGACGCAACGCAGGCGAAGAGGCGCGCCGTAGTGCAGGGCTCCGGATCAATTTTGACCACCTGGGGATTTTTAACGTACTCCGAAATCTTGACACAAAAGGGTTTTTGCTTTCGGCCTCCATCAAAAAAGCGGCCGCCGCGGCCGGGAATCAAACCCGCACCTTCGTTCTGACCAGCGCAACGCCTTAGCCACTGAGCCACCGTGGCTGGTGGTATTTTTCTTTTCGCGAGCCCCTCACGTGGCCCAAGCCCGCGCGCGAATTTCGGTGACGCCGGACGCTAGTCAGCAGACGCCCACCCACGTGCGCTCAGTATTTTTCTTTTCTGTTCGTGAGCCCCTCACGTGGAGCAAGACGCCGCACAAGCCTGGACGACGCCGGACACTTCTCACGTGACGCCCCCTCACTTGCAGCAGGCAGTTTCTTTTCTCGCTATTTTCTTCTATTCTACGAGCCCCTCGCATGGAGCAAGCGCACGCGGAATTCAGGACGGTGCCAGACGCTCCCCACGAGGCTCCCGCTCACGTGCGCTCGGCATATGATTCGCTCGGTATTTCTCTCTGCGAGCCCCTCACGTGCTAAAGCCCACTCGAAAGCCTGGACTAACGCGCACACATGCGCTCGGTATATTTTAAATGCGAATGCATTTATTAGTCGGGGGTTGTCTTGCGTCCATCGAGCGGCGTGCGCCTGCATTCCTCCAGCGCGAGCGCACGTGAGCGCGCGCCTCGTAGTTCTGCCTTCGTCGTCGTCGTCGTCGTAAATGCGAATGCATTTCTTAGTCGGGGGTTGTCGTGCCCCGTCGGCGTGCGCCCGCAGGTGTTATCTCTCCGCGCTCAATGCCGAACGCATGCGCTTGAAGAGAGCTGTACTAGTTTGCTCGAAGCGGCAAGGACGGCGAGTACTGCGGTGTTCGTCTCGTGTCTAACGTGTATGGAAACTTGATATCGCACGCCGTTGCCACGTCTCCCGTTCGAGACACGTCTCCGTACAAGGACTTGTACACCCTCGCCTACACCGGAGACGGAGTCTTTGTGGTGACCGTGTACCTCGCGCACAACCTCGCTCGAGACGTCGTTGCCGCGCAGCTGGACGCGGCTATGGAAAGTGTGCGCGTGCGCCCCAAACCCTCTGACCCCATAGTCTTGGTTGGCGACTTCAACGTTGACGTGCGCAAGAAGAGTGGCGAGTGGCTGGTCGAGTACATGCAGACCAGGCACTCTATGCATTGTCTCTCTGCCGGCTTCGACACGTGCCCCACTACCATTCACGGTAGTTGCATTGATCTGGTCTTTGCGCGAAACTGTGACGCGCGTATGCTTCTCAAAGACCCTTTGAGCGTGCACTTGAGCGATCACAAGGCAGTGATTGTGGCCGTCAGGTACAACGATAACACAAACAGGTGCTGATGAATAAATGATTACGTTCACACTCTCGTCATTAATTACGCCATTACTCGCAACACACTCATCGGTGCACCCAATGCATTCGCATTTCTGCACGATTCCCTTCGGGAAGGTTCGGGGGAATTTTTTTCTTTCTGCCAGCCCCTGATGCGGCCCAACCCCGCGTGCAAGCGACGATGCCAGGTGCTCCTCAGGATGCGCAAGATCACGTGCGCTCGGTATTTCTGTTCGTGAACAGCACAGCCAAGAGTTAAAAGATATGTGTTGCTAAAAATTAGCAGCAATTCGACTCTGTGAAGGGGGTCGACAGGCCAAGCTTCTTCGCACATGTAATAGAAGTGAAACAGAGCTTAGGCAAAAGGTATGACTAAGCTCAGTTTCTCTCGAGCGAAAAGGCGGTCGTCCCTCAGAAAGCGTTTTGCGTCTCGGACCCAATGCAACCGTGGGCATAAAGTTTGCCGTGATTGAACAGGCTAATGCGAAGTTTCTCGGTAGAAAGCTCGATTTTCGAGATAGATCACGCCGTGAGCGCTCCCACAAATACACGCCAACGGTTCCCAGACAGTTTATCGAACGCGGTTTATCGACAAAATGCCCGTTTGATTGAATGCCGTTTTATCGAATGCCGTTTTATAGAACCACCTGCATCCGTTTTTTCGAAAGTGGGGCTTTGCGGTTTTCATTGTAATTTTCGGGGTTTACTTCGTTGCACTGGCCCTCGCATTAAGCTAACCTGCAGTTATCTTCATTCTACATTGTCTCTGCCGTGCATTACATACGGAAACCTGCCTACATGTGTTGACGCGTCTTTCCCGTGTTTTCAGTCACCTTTGCTTTACTATACTTTTTTTTTAGTTTTTGCGCCTTCATTGATTGCACTCAAGCATGCATGTCCCCCTTGTTTATTCCAAAGAATTATCCACTATAGTAGGAACCCTTACCCCATGCGCAATATTCTTAGATGTGTATCGGTGTATTTGTTTTGGTGTTGCCAAATATATTCCTTGCGCCATGGTTCATTATTACGGGATCCAAAGTCTTGTCCTCCCCCGATTTTTCTAGTCAAGTGGTTTGCACGCGACTCCTACTCAGACCAGTGGTCACATTGTTTGCATCTGGAGAAATATGGTGCCAAGAACTTCGGAAAGATTAGTGCTATATGAATAAAACAGGGGAGGGGAGCGAGTCAAGGAGAACTCGTCACAAGTGAACGCATCACAGCCAACTCGTCATAGGCCAACTCGTCAAGTAGTGCAAATGGTCATAGGTCATCTCGCACTCGGGACATCTCGGCCCACTCGTCACAAGTCCACTCGTCATATAGGCCAACTCGTCGTAGGTAAACTGGTCAGGAATGCTAACTCGTCAAAGGGCATTTCGTACGAGGAATTCTCGTATCATCGGAATATTCACCACACGAAAAACCTTGCTTTACGAGCTTTTTTTGGGACGTTAAAGCAATGTTACCGCCTGCTACACATCGCCCATTTAGAAATGATGTGGGAGAGCGAGTGTTCTTCAAAGTTTTTGACGTAGGAAGTTAGGTGAATGTGCCGTAATACCGAGTTAATTATATTAAAATGACAATAGCATGCAAATTTGTATTAAGTGGTGCGCAAAAAAAGAAACAAATTGTTATAAACGATCGCAGTGAACAAATTGTGCATGAAATAAAAATTTTTTCTGTTGTACTCTTTGTACTATGGCACTGTTGCCTCCCTGTCTCGTTGTGTAGGCGTCTTCAACGCTGGGTTCCGACGTGGTTCACTGCATCAGTTCCGAAGCAGGTGTTGCGGGCAATATTGCGAAGCTTGTTGACTGGGACTCCGCTGTTGTGATCAGCTAGGATTCTTGCGATGCGATCGTTGATATCTTGGTATTTGCGTGCGAGCCGTGGGGGGTGCTGTCCGATGATGACAGCACCCCCGTGAAAAGCGACAACGGAACATGTTCACAAACAAAAAACGCCTCGGTGGCGCAATGAATATGACATTGTGCTATTGAGCCCAAGGAAGCGGGTTCGATTCCCGGCCGCGGCGGTCACTTTTCTCATGGAGCCAAAAAGCGAAAACCCCGGCGTGTTCTAGATTTCGGCGCACGCACAATAAAGATTCCCATTTGGTCAAAATGAATTCGCAGCCTTCCACTACAGCGCGCCTTATGACCTGTACAGCGTCGGTGCGTTAAACTCCCACAATTACTCAAATCAGCAACTAAACAATTTCAAACCTAATGCAATGCCTGGTGGTGTGTCCTTCAGTTTACATAGAAAGAAATCCTCCAGATTCGTTATGGTTCAAGCCTTACGCGAGTTAATGCAAGCTTCGCCAATTTTTTTTTTTTTTGTTCGCAGACTTTAGTCTGTGGGTTGTCTGCGGTCTTTATTCTGCGGGTTGTATGCAAGGGCAGGTTATACGCGGGAAAATACTGACGTGCACCGCCTCAACACCCCTGACGATCAGCACTTGAAGAAGTGCAGGTCGCGCTGGCAGCGCACTGAAGTGCAGGTCGCGCTCCCTCCCCCTTCCCCCAAAGAAAAAAAAACGGCTCTTTATACTCAGCTGCTGTTCACACCGACCTCTTCACACCCTCCTAAACAGCCGTAACAAATTTACCATTGTAGAAACCGGCCTCAGACTGACTTTCAATGCCAATTTCCGGTCAGGGCTTCGAGGCTTTTGTTCACACGGCCACGGTGCAAGGAAATCCAGGCGACGAAAAGGCGCCTTGCACGAGATTTCCTATCACGAGATGGCACTGTACCAAAAGGCCGGTGTGACGAGTTGGCCTACAACGAGATTTCCAGTGACGAGTGGGCTCGTTCCCATTTCCGTGTAATTCCCTACTTCTGCGTTAACACTCTTACGCCCCACATTCGTTCACCAACCTTACATTTCCTTGGTGACCTTGAAGGTGTAATGTGTCGGGTCTCGACTAGATGGAGCCACGGCGACCAGCATCATCAGTGGACTCTAGGTGCTGTAATAAAGCAAGCTCCCCGCCGGGGCGGGTTGGGCTCCTGCTGGTAGCATCATATTGTGCGTGTCTCTCAGGTCTGCGTGCTCTGCCGGGGCGGTCGCTCAGCGAACCCGCTCGGCCACCCTCAACATGGTGTCAGAAGTGGCCTTAGTTCTTCGGTTCAACGCTCGTCCGCAGTTCAACGGTTCAATCAGTTCAACCCCGTGCGCCCGTCACGAGACAACCGCTGCCGCCCCCGCCATGACTACCCCTGCCATCGCCGCCGCCGCCGCCGCGCCGCAGCTGACTCAGCTACGCCCACCACCGCCCTTCGACTTCGACAACCCCGGCTCTTGGACTACGTGGCTGCTCCAATATGAGGATTACACTTTCGCCACGGGCCACTACACAGCACCGCCGGAGGTTCAGGTGCGTTCTATGCTCTACTGTATGGGTCCGCAAGCCCTAGTCGTACTCGCAACCACGCCGCTGAGAGACTCCGAGCTCAAAGACGTTGCCGGCGTCAAAAAAAAAGCGTTTACCGACCATTTCATTCATCCGCCGAACGAGCTGTACGATACGGCCCGCTTTCACCGCCGTGCTCAAGAACCGGGCGAAACTGCTGATGCCTTCTACACTGCTCTCCGCTCGATGATAAAGCGCTGCAACTACGCGTCGCCGGAAGTCGAGGAAAGGCTCGTCCGCGACCGCTTGGTTGTCGGTTTGCTCGACCGTAACCTCTCCGATAAACTGTGCTGAAGTCCGAAGCTCACCTTGCAAGAGGCACTTACCCATGTCCGTCAACACGAAGACGCAGAAAACGAGCGCCGGGCACGCGACGCGGCCAACTCGTCACCGCTAGAATTCCTGTATATAGCTCCCGCAGGGAGCTAAGAGTTGCGCGACCCTTTTCCACGCGCCGCCGTGATTGCGACACTCCGGTTATCCATGCCGCGCAGAGAAGCCCCCACTACGGCTGCGCCACAGCCGCCGACGCGGGCGGCACCGCAGGAATCCAGCGTAGCCGCCGTAAGGCGCCGCCGACCGAAGCGCCCCCACCGCGCGTCGGCCGCCGTCGGAAGCGTGGCGGCGAGGCTCCTTCACTCGCGATGGGCGGCTTTCCCGCAGCAATCCGGATAACCAAGATGGCGGTTGGTCGCGCAACTCTTAGCTCCCTGCGGGAGCTATATACAGGAACTCTAGTCACCGCTTGCCGTCGACGCCGCCGCGCGGGTTCGTAACGCGAAAGGAAAGACCCGGGTCCCCTGACAGGCCCAACCAGAGAGGGTGTTTTTTCTGCGGACGTTCTTCGCACGAGCGTGCAGACTGTCCGGCTCGACAAGCAACTTGCAATTTCTGCAGCAAGAAAGGTCATTTTGAAACTATCTGCAAAAAGAAAAGAAGATGCAACTCCAAGCGCACTCGGTCTTCAGCAAGCTCCATTGAGCTTCATGCCGTGGCAGAGAACCGCCCCAACGCCAAGTTCATCGAAGTACTCGTGAATGGCTCCCCACTGTCGTTCAAGGTGGACTCGGGAGCCGAAGTTTCGGTCGTACGAAGCTCATTTTCCGGAGTTCCGCCAAAACTTTAAGTTCCAGAAGGCGAGCTCAAAGGTCCCGGTAATCACACGTTGCCTGCCCGGGGTACACACCAAGCCACACTCACGTGGAAAGGCAAGTCCATGGAGCAGAAACTGTATGTTCTGGAATTCGAAACAGTTACCTTGTTAGGCTTCCCTGCAATTCAGGCCCTGGGGGTATGCAAGTTCCTTGACCATGTCTCAGGCTCACAGGAGTCGTCCGGACAGCTGCTCTTAGACCCTGGCCTTTTCAAGGGACTGGGGACATTGCCTGACGCCTACACAATCCGTTTGAAACCCGGGGCGACGCCCTTCTAACTAAGTGCCCTGAGACGTTTTCCTTTACCTCTCCATGAGCCCATCAAGAAAAAACTGGACAAGATGTAATCGGAAGGAGTGATCCGTCGCGTCGATGCTCCGACAGAGTGGTGTGCTGGACTGGTAGCTGTGCCAAAAGGTGATGGTGACTACAGGATCTGCGTAGATCTCTCTCAGCTTAACAAAGCCGTCCTTCGCGAACGCCACATGCTACCGACGGTGGAACAATGCCTAGGCTTGCTTGGAGATGCCAAGTTTTTTTCTAAGGTGGATGCTAAGTCAAGCTTTCATCAAATCATGCTGTCTCCACAGTCACAGCTGTACACAACGTTCATTACCCCGTTTGGTCGCTATTGCTTTCTGCGGCTGCCATTCGGCATCACATCGGCACACGAGTATTTCCAGAAGCAAATGTCCCGGATACTAGAAGGCCAGACCGGCGTAGTGAACATGATTGATGACATCCTTGTCTTTGGCAAGACTCGTAAAAAGCCTGACCAGTGCCTCCAGCAGGTCCTCACACGGCTCTCCAAGGCAGGCATCACGCTCAACCGAGACAAATGTTCCTTCGGCACCAACAGTGTCAAGTTCCTAGGAGTCGTAGTGAGGGCCCACGGTATTTCACCCGACCCTGACAAGGTGGCAGCCATCAAGCGTCTGCCTGCTCCCGAAGACCTCTCTGGCGTTCGTCGTCTACAGGGACTCGTGAATCATGTGGGACGTTTCTTGCCAAATGTTTCTGACGTCACCGCACCTATTCGCGCCCTGCTTCAGAAGAACTCTGAATGGACGTGGGGCCCATCGCAGCAGTCTGCTTTCGGGAACCTAAAAGAACTGCTGTGCTCCGAACGGTGCGTTGCAACTTACAACACCAAGTACAAGACAACTGTTTCAGCAGATGCAAGCTCCTTTGGCCTGGGGGCCGTGCTTCTGCAAGAGCAACCATCCGGAGACCGTCGAGCAGCAGCCTTCGCCTCAAGGTCTCTCACGTCGGCAGAAAGAAGATACAGCCAAACCAAAAAGGAAGCATTGGCAGCCAGCTGGGCTGTGCAGAGGTTCGACCAGTATGTCCGCGGTCTGGACTTCATCCTGGAGACCGACCATCAGCCTCTCGTTGCACTTTTAGGCAACATGGAAATCGACCTCTTGCCACCTAGCATTCAGCGCTTCCGTCTGAAGCTGATGAGCTACCAGTACAAGGTACTCTATGTACCCGGCAAACTCTTGGCTACAGCTGACACGCTCTCTGGAGCTCCTGTGGATGCTCCTTCGTCGCAGCAGGCCGACCAGATCGAGCTCTACGTGCAAGAACTCGCCCGCTCCCTTCCAGGCCTTGTCTCCACACGGTTGGACGGCCTGCGCCATGCCCAAGCATCTGACGGCAAGTGCGACCTTCTCGTGGAGTACTGCACCAAGGGTTGGCCCAGACAGTCTCGGTTGCCACTTCATCTGAAAAAGTATCGGCAACACAGGGGAGACCTCACTGTGTGAGATGGTTTGCTCCTGAAGAACACTCGCATTGTCATCCCCACCTCTTTTCAGCGGTACGTGCTGGAACTGCTCCATGAAGGCCATCAAGGGATCAACCGCTGCAAGGCAGTGGCACGAGAGTCCGTATGGTGGCCTGACATCAACAGCCAAATTGAACACACCGTTTCCAGCTGCCCCAAGTGTGCTGAGACTCGGGTCCAACGTCCAGAACCCATGATGGCTACAGTCACACCAAGTCTTCCTTGGGAGGAGGTGGGCGCCGACCTCTACCACCTGAATTGCAGGTACTACCCAGCAAACCACTGACATCTCCTAGACGTCCCACAAAAGTCTAAATGTCTATGTGCCAGCAAAATATCTAGTGGACATCCCAGGTACGTACCTAGACGTCCCACAAAAGTCTAAATGTCTATGTGCCAGCAAAATATCTAGTGGACATCCCAGGTACGTACAAGTTTTGATCAAAAATTTGGGATGTTAGGAATACGTTGCTGGTGCTTCCATTTTGGATGATATTTAGATATATTTTACCAACGTACCTAAGATGTTTCTCGTACAGCACGGACGTACCGATCAATAACCTATTTTAGACGTCTAATTAATTGTGACAACGCGTATACATTTCTATTACTAACTGCATGTCGCTGACCTGTCCTAACATTAAATAAGCGAGTTCACTTAGCCATGAGCACAACCTCTGCATGGAAGCATATAAGTGTGCAGGCAGTTTCGAATCAAACTCAAATCCGCTTCAATTTCTGGAAAAGTTTTGAGGACTACAAAAGCATGTAAGCGTAATGTAATACCTGGCTGCTGCCCCAGCATAATTAAGCACAAGATACTTGCCTTATTCCAAAAGTGTGGATGGCACAAACCTATATCTTCGCAAATATAAAAATGAGTAAAAATGAACCAAAGTTGCATGGAAAATATCAGAAGGCATTA
>CM023453.1:137834119-137992124 GCA_013339765.2 Haemaphysalis longicornis | reverse complement strand
GTCCTGTAATAATGAACTATGGCGCAAGGAATATATTTGGCAACACTGAAACAAATACACCGATACACATCTATAAAAATTGCACACGGTGTAAGGGTTCCTACTATAGTGGATAATTTTTAGAAGAAACAAGGGGGACATACATGCTTGAGCGCAATCAATGAAGGCGCAAAAACTAAAAATAAAAAATTAGACCATCTTCCCGTGGGGAACTCTGATGAGGATGCGAAGCATCATGGCGGTTCCGTGTGGTTCTATTGTGTTGCCGTTATGTTGAGTGATCTGGTTTTTACTAGCGCCAGAGGGAATTCCGCGTCCGGGTCCACACCGGTGGCAAAGGCACGCAAGTGCTGTTGTGTTATACGGTGAGTAGGCGGTGGTTCTCGAGGCGCCGAAACTCGTCCATCATGTTCTTGTCGATGTTGTCTCTGTGGTAGAATCGGTAGTCTCCGTCAGCGTTGGTGAGGTAAAGGTTGTTGACATTGGTGCACCGGCTGAGAGCAATGTACACGCCTTCATCTTCGCAGCTTTGTCTTCTCGTTCTTCTTCTTCGGCGGTTCCCCTACGGGAAGATGACGACGGTGGTTGAACGCGAACCTATCTCGTGATGGATTCTTTGGTTGGGCAATCCCTAGGGGCATCCTGCCACAATCAGCATCAGAGGCGCTCCGGACGGGGCTGGTGGAGCTGCAAGGCGCGTGGCGCTTCCCGCCACAGCTTTCCCACGGGAAATTCAGCATCCCCTCTAAAGTTTTCAGTTCGTCGTTTCCGTTGACGTTCAGCTTCGCGTGCCTTCGTTGTATCAGTAGCTTCTTGACGTAGTTTGAATGAGTCAAGGACATAAGGCGCGTTCGTAGCACTTGCTCCAGTCCCAGATTTGTAGCGTAGGGGGAAGGGCACCGCGTACCTCCCGCTGCAGCCAGAGAGTCGTGGGATCGAAACCGGGCGCCGCTGTTTCCTTTTTTTATAGTGTAGTATCGCGGAGCTGTGGGTGTAAGCAGGAGAGTTGCGCATGCGCAGTGAGCGTGTGGACGGCGCCGCCATCAACGACGGAGGACCAGGCGAGCCTAAGAAATGATCCGCATTTAAAAAAGTCTAGTAAAGCAAAGGTGACTGAAAACACGGGAAGGACGCGTCAAAACATGTAGGCAGGTTTTTGTATGTAATGCACGGCAGATACAATGTAGAATGAAGATAACTGCAGGTTAGGTTAATGCGAGGGCCAGCACAACGAAGTAAATCCCTAAAATTACAATGAAAGCCGCAAAGCCCCACTTTCGAAAAAACGGATGCGGTGTTTGGATAAAACGGCATTCGATAAAACGCCGTTCAATAAAACGGGCATTTTTTGAAATACGGCGTTCTATAAGCTGTCTGGGAACCGTTGGCGTCCATTTGTGGAAGCGCTCACGTCGTGATCTATCTCGAAAATCGAGCTTTCTACCGGGAAACTTCGCTCAACCCTTACAATAGCGGTAAACTTTTGCCCACGGTTGCATTGGGTCCGAGACGCAAAACGTTCTCAAGGACGACCGCCTTTTTCGCTCTAGAGAAACAGAGCTTAGTCATACCTTTTGCCTAAACTCTGTTTCACTTCTATTACATGTGCGAAGAAGCTTGGCCTGTCGACCCCCTTCACAGAGTCGAATTGCTGCTAATTTTTAGCAACACATATCTTTTAACTCTTGGCTGTGCTGTTCATGAAACGAAATATCGAGCGCACGTGATCTTGCGTTGCGTATTGTGAGGAGCACCCGGCACCGTCGCTTGCACGCGGGTTTGGGCCGCATCAGGGGCTGGCAGAGAGAAAAAATTGTCCGCGTATCTGCTCCTTTCGTTGCAAATGTCGTCAAAAGACGATAGTCTTCATCGGCTTTTGCGAAGGAAATGCCTCCCTTCGCTTTCCCGCTCACCTCTCATGTTGTTTCTCTTGCGTCGCACTCCTCCCAAGGTAAAGACGCCAAATGTTTGCTTAAATCATTTTAAATTTCCCGCGTTCCACTGCTCCAAACCGGGTGTCTCGTTGCGAACGCTGCCGTACGGCGAAGACGCGGGTTAATCGAGGCGCCCTACCTCAACGTTTCTAGAACCGCGTTTCCCTACTCCACGTGCGTTGCAAGCAGAACGTGGAACCTATCTAGTGGAGCCTTGCGTAACTGTTGCCGGTTGATTTCTTAAAATGGCGCCAGAAGCTATAGCGGCGCGGGCGACAGCAGGCGACGGCGGAGTGAATTCTTTTTCTGCAGTTGACGAAGTATTTAATTTCGCAAAAGTCAAGCATGTTTGATTTTTTTATAAAGGAACACTGAAAATATCACTTCTGTATTGATTTGTTTTCTCATATTTGCGTAATGTCTTATCAAAAATGTTGACAAGTATGAACCTTACACCGGACATAGACGGGTGGATTTAGCTGTGACTACATAAGACTATTGCGCAGGCATTGTTTCGCTTTGGCCGGGTGGCTGAATCGAGTCACAGACAGACAGACAGACGGACGGACAGATGGACAGACAGACATCGAGACATACAGACAGACCAAAATTTCTGGGTTTGATTAGCCCAAGAAAGACTATCGTCTTTAAAATATACCGAGCGCACGTGTGCGCGTAAGTCCAGGCTTTCGAGAGGGCTTTCGCACGTGAGGGACTCGCAGAGAAAAATACCGAGCAAAGCATATGCCGAGCGCACGTAAGCGGGAGCCTCGTGGGCAGCGTCTGGCACTGTGCTGAATTCCGCGTGCGCTTGCTCCTCGCGAGGGGCTCGTAGAATAGAAGAAAATAGCGAGAAAAGAAAATGTCTGGTGCAAGTTAGCGGGCGTCACGTGAGGAGTGTCCAGCGTCGTCCAGGCTTGAGCGTGGTCTTGCTCCGCGTGAGGGGCTCACGAAAAGAAAAGAAACAAGCATTTTTTTAAAAACCCCAACTAGTGATCCCTTTGTGCTACAAACTAACCTTGCCATGCCTGATCATACGAGACGCAAGAAAATCTGGCGGTTTGTCATTATCAGAGGCACCCATTGGCCCCCACATAATATAAAAGAGAGAGAGAGATGAAATGGCTAGGATGAGGTAAATGCGCCGAATGTCTGGCGCTTTACGTTTGCATTTATTTATCTCTATCGTAGATTAGGCGACGACGTTTCTCGCTTACAACGGCGCGTTTCGACGAGCGGCGTGCGGCACCACCGCTCACCACCCGTTTCAATTTGGCGCCGCGGCGTCCTGGAAGCAGACGACGCGCCTCCGTTGCTATGGCGACGGGGCGCATGCGCAGAGAGCAGTGGAAGTGCGATCAAGTGCGAAACATCCCCCTCGCGAGGGGCACGATCAAATGCAGAGCATTTCCGGGGGCGCACGACGTTTAGTAGTTTGCGTTACGTTAATGTTGTTGCACTTGTGGCAACTGCTGACGAGAGCGCTCGTCAGCAGTAATTTGAATGAGTCAACGAATAAGGCGGGTTCGTAGCGTCCCATTCTGTGTCGGCTTTGTGGCGCAGTGGGTAGAGCACCATGTACATTGCGTTCCGCCCGCATGGTCGAGGGATCCAAACCTGGCGCCGGATAGTATTTTCTTTTATATAGTGTAGGGGGAGGGGTGCGGACTACGACTACGGACGTCAACGCGGGTGGCATTGTGAGTTACTGAAATGCTCTGCATTTAAAATACCGAACGCACGTGGGTGGGCGCCTGTTGACTAGCGTCCGGTGCCTCCTAAATTCGTGCGTGGGTTTGGGACACATGAGGTGCTCGCGAAAAAAAAAATACCACCAGCCACGGTGGCTCAATGGCTTAGGCGTTGCTCTGGTGAGACCGAAGGAGCGGGTTTGATTCCCGGCCGCGGCAGCCGCTTTTTTGATGGAGGCCGAAAGCAAAAACGCTCGTGTGTCAACATTTCGGTGTACGTTAAAAATCCCCAGGTGGTCAAAATTGATCCGGAGCCCTGCACTACGGCGCGCCTCATCGCCTGCGTTGCGTCGGCGCGTTAAACCTTACAATCCATCAATCAAAAGAAAAAATACTGAGCGCATGTCAGCGCGCGTCTTTTGACGAGTGCCCGGCATCGTCCAACTCCACCTTCGAGAACAAACACTCTCACCAGCGTTCGGCGCTTGATATCTCGTGGGCCCTTCCCTTCGCCAGTTCACGCGGAGTTAACAACGCCGGCAGCTGCGGGTTCTGTCGCGTGCTAACGCGGTGTTGCTTGCTTGACGTTTACTAAAAAGTACAACTTCAAGTACCAGGCGAAATTCGCACATAAAGGTGGCCTGTGGTAGTCTCTGACGTGCAAAATGTTTCCTACCACCTTAAAAAGCTGTCTGGGAGGTATGGTGCTAAGTTTGTGTTTTCCACCCAAAAAAAAAAAAAATAGCACGAACGTGCTCTGCACTGAACAGCGACAAAAAGAAAGAGAAACACCTGCGCTAAAAGGCATGCAACGCATTTTGTTGGTTGCAAACTTGGTGCTGTGTATAAATAAGGATGTTCGTTTTCGGGTAAAACCCGAATTTAGCCAATTATTCCACCGCGAACATGTTTCAGGAGATTGGCGTTAAACCCAATTTCTCCCAGAATGACCCTTTTCAAAGAAGCGATCTGAACAAGTGTGGTCTGACATTCTGCCGTTCTCACCAGTACTTGCGGGAACAAAACCCCACACATACAAATTACGATCTTATTGAGTATTGGTATGACTCTACCACACCTAACCTCAGGGTGGCCAATGCTACCCCGACATTGTTGCGCCCAGCTAATCGAAGCTGTATTGTCGAGAGAACTTCCTCCCAGTTGAGACACGTTGAGCGAAGGCGCAGGTCTCGAATGAAGACCGACAAAATGCGCAATCAGATCATAATAATGTATGTAAACAAAAATGAAGGGACAATCCATGACCAGCTTATCGCAAATAGAGTGTTTCATTAGTTAGACGTTATCAATCCCATTTGCTGTAATTATTCATCCATTTCTAAAGAAACACGAAATCTCAGAGAGAATTGTCAAGAAAACCCTGAAGTTCCTCCCATTACCACTTTCGGTTGCGACAAAGGGAGTGCCGAGCGGCCGCCATGACCGGAGGTAGCACCTGACGTCACCATTTTTGTCGCACCCCTGCCGGCCTGGACGCACGCGCTCGCCCAGATTGCCGATGTCTTCACCATTCCCGGGCGCCCGTGCAGCATGATGTCAGTCCCAAAACCATGACGTGTACACACAGTGTAGCAGCACGAGCCAATCTCAGCCGGCGTGTTCGCTACGTCACCGGAGCCCCGACGTCGGCAGTTTGGGGCAAGTAGCAGACGTTGTCATGTTGGCCCGCTCGCTCTGGGCTTTCTTGTGTGGGCAGAGATTAAAATAGATTTAAAATATGTTATACTGAACGGCCACTGTTGAATCTTTCATGGGGACATCTCCTGATAAAATGGAAGCATTTTACATAGTTTTCTCATCTCTGAACTTTCGTGTCACTACTCCTCTAAGGTTTTGTTTGTTTTCTTTATATGTTTATGACATCTGTGAGACCGGTTAAATACACATTTTATTTTGTTAGATAGTCAACTTTTTTCATTTTTTTGTAAGTGCCGGCCGACTCCGCCGAAATCGGCGGAGTCGGCCGGCACTCACTAGGGCGCTTACTTTTGCCCCCTACGTCGCCAGCGTCGCCGCCGTCTGCGCTTCCGGCCAGTGCTCGCCAGTGCTGGCGCAGCGCCAGATTAACGCGCCCGCGTGAACCAGACGGTTTCGGGAAGGCGCGACGCAAAGAATGCTGGGGATTTCCTGTTCCCGTCACGGTTCGACACTTTGCTCGGGAGGGAGCGGCTGGGTTACAAAGGCAGCTTCGGAGTACCTGCTCTTCCCGGAATCGGTGCGCTCCGCGGTGGAGCGCTGTGACCGCTCCGGATCTACCATTGGAATTCAGCATTAGTCATGTTTTTTATCTCAGCCAATGATGTACGTGATCCAGCCTCTCTCCCTCTTTTCCTGCCGGTGGAAAAGGGTGCAAGGAGTGTTGTAGCACGTGTCAGAGCGCGGACGCTGCGTTCAGTCCGCTCTGAGGTTCGCATCGAGCCGGCTGTGTGTTGCTTCACCCCGCACTGGTTAAGTATACGCCTGTGTCGTTCCCAGTCATGGAAGCAAATGTTTACGCTATTATCTTTGCAGCCAGGGAGAAGATCGCGGCCCTGGATAAGAGCCCTCGGAAGTCTGAGCTTCTGCGGCGCCTGCAGCTGGAGAACCTTATCGAGCACTGCTTGCGGCACTGCAGCAGCGATAGTGAAGACGAGTCTTCTGACAGCAGCAGTGAGGAAAACGACGAGCCTGCCCTCCCGCTCAATGATATTCCAAAGAGGAAGCGTTCCGGGGAGCCCGCCGATGGTATGCGCTAAAACCCACATTTTCTATTTTCTAATGTATGTGTTAGGGTCTTTTTTATGCCATTAAACGTCGCGAGATCTGCTTTGCTGCCTTTTACGTATGAAATACACTCATACTTGGTATGCTCCTTGTTTGAAGGACAATTCTTCGCTTTGCCCGTGCAAGATTTCTGGGTACTTCCCAAATAACCTGGGAGAGCTTTGGGCGGTGACATTGCTTGTCCCCTCTTGCTGATATTTTATCGGCATGTGTCCTTGACGCCAAGTAGCTTCATGTCTAACACAACAACTTAGGAAGCACAGTGTGCGTGCTTTGAGTTAGTCTTTTGAAATTGTTTTTATACGGGGTTAATTATTTATTTTTGCGAACGTTCTCTATGCGCAGACGACCAGGAGCCAAGCAAGCGGGTACGCCCCCTTTGTCCGCAAGATGCAGAGCCTGCCGACCAAGACACCCCCGGAACCCGTGAGAACTGCGAGCAGAACGTTGCGGCCGCGCAAGCTGTGGGCGTCCAGCATCCCGAAAGAGGACATGCGTGCCCCGAACCCGATTTGGACGACTTGGGGGAGGAGCCGGTCCTGCCTCCGATTTTCGCTTTCCTGGATGACTAGAAAACCCGCGGCAGCAAGAAATCTTCTGTTAGTTTTGTAGTGCCATGTGGCGTTGTTTTGGCCCACGCTGGAACCGGACGACAAACGGCCAATTGTGAGGAAGCGTACAGTAGCTTTAAGGCAACCTTCGAACATTTCATAGAACCAGAAGCACTTAGGTTCTACGAATCTGTTTGTATTTTACCATTGCTTCAGGTGCGCCCGAAAATATTGACTGTGTACGATTTGTATCTCTGCAAAGTGCATATTAGCCGAAATATAACGCTTTGCCTTCCTAGCACTAGTTTGAAAAATATTTTAGAAAAATAAACCAGCCATATCACCAGGGTGTAATTATAGGTGTACTAAAAGATTAACGCCAGAGAATAAAACATTCACACAGACACACAAAATATTTGTAGCATCTTCACAACAACCACAAACAGGCGACGTTAGAAAGTTTAATTGTTATACATATTACTGTAAATGTAGTACGCTGTTCCACGGACGTTATAGAAAATAATAAAGGGCCCAAATTACATTGGTTTAGCTCCTCTGACACCTGCATGCGATTCGGACATATTAAAACATTCCCTCGCACTTCCCCGAGTGGGAGAGTGTGTAAGTGCGAATGCACGGTTGTTGATTGCGCGATTACGGTGGATATCGTGATCTTAATGAGTAGTCGAGAGAATACACACACGCACACAACTACAAAGAAAGATATTTCACTCGTTATTGCTGGTACCGTTGCCCGGTCCGCCATCATCGTTATCGAGATGCAGGACCAGCGACCGCTCTCGACGACGGCGCGCGCTCGACTAATACCACTGGTCGGCGACTCTGGCTAGTTTCGGTTTCCGAAATTGTGGCGATCCTAGCGGCAGGGTGCTGCGGCGTGGCCCTTCCCTTTCCCTCAGCGTTTCTTTCTTTCCACACCGTGCATGCTTCCGCGCCTCCTCACGCATGCGCAACAACTCACCGGCGCCAATATTTTTTTTTCTTTCTCTCGGCGCCCGCGGCGGGCCAGTTCGGTGCGTGCGTGAACGAGCCGGCGTGCGAAGGGTTGCGCGGGTTGCCTCAACGCCTCCACGGGCTGAAAGTTTCGCTGCATTATAAAATATATTCGAATGCATTCTAAATATGGGGCCGCGGAGGAAGGAGCGTCACCAGTCCTGCGCAGCTCTGTGGTGCAGCAACACAGGGCGAAACAGTTCGGCCAAGTTTCTCGTCTTCTCCAAAGATGACAGGTAAGCAAATTAGCTTTGTACAAGTTATAGTAATTTCCAAAAAAGCCGACCGATGGCACTCTTGTGTTTTCAAAATACTTCGCACATGTAACGGGAAGTTAATGAGACATGTCAGTCGTCTTGGAGTGGAAACTAATGTGTAAATATATCCCAGCCTTGCAGGTACCAAAAGTTTCAATAGAAGTAAATGCTCGTTCGGCGCGCACACTCTTGCTCATAAGGTGAATTTGAGGCGGCATTGCCGTTTTATGATTGCCTTAGTAACTGATCGAACGTCGATTCAGGATTCTTATCAATGTATTTTTATTGTTGTTTCGTGCAGTGGGTTTGAGTCTTGGTTGGGGCCCCAAGTCGAGGAAGGTTTGAGACTTCATTGGACGTTTCCTCTGGTGAATCTCCTCAACCCCTCCAAAGTCATCACGCTGCACCTGCTCACAAAGAAGGCAAGCTCAACTGTACGCGCTTCTTGTCATTGACTTCGTACCTATTACCACGGCGATTGTTGGCGTGCGGGCGGTGTGCCCTGACCAATTTTTCCTGTGCCATCTTGCTCCAAAAACGGATATTTGCGGCAAAAATGCTGCCAAGCGTTGCTTCAGCGCTCCGAAAAATCTGGTAAATACCACGGTGTTCAATGCCACTCGATTTGCACATTGATCAGTGGAAGGCCAAGCCGAAATACATGCGTTGTCTGCAGCCCCCATTGTAAGCATTTCGCTCATTAAAAAAAAAAAAGTAGCATTGCCGGCTTTGCTCTTCAATCGAACGTGCGCGCCCGCGCCTTGTCATCTTATCGCGAGTGGCCTTGCTGTTCCATAGTTCTATAGAAGCGTCATGCCGTATCGGACAGGATGAGATAAGAGGTGCGGTCCAGACACGAGCTAGAAAGTAGCTTGTGACAACCTAGCCGATATCTGGAAGTAATGGGCACGGTACACTCGGCTTACAATACAGGAACGGTTTTTTTTTCTGCACGTCTTCTCCCCCCCCCCCCCCCCCTTGGTAATGAGGTTGTTCACGGCCATTAAAAGAAAAGACGGTGCGTTCGATTTGTGTTGCGATTGTGTTCTGTGCTATACGACGTGGTTGCGCATTATTTTTGTACGCAGATATAATCCAGCATGTGAGTGGTCAATAGTCCGGTTATTGTGTTGCAACAGTTTTTTCTCGCTTTATTTTGTTGGTGCGAACATGATTTCTCGGCAGTGTATGCAGGTTAATGTCCGGGTTAACGCTTTCTTTCAGAGTTTGCGTTAACTGGCCAAAAAGGCCGGCCTTGAAGCATACCTGTGCGTGCTTTCTTTTATTTTATAGGTTCTCGATTACTGTGTCTCTGAACTGAAACAAATTTCTTGAATGTCTAAGAATATTCCTGTCTCGAGGCGAGCCCAAGAGATAAGTATACATTGTGTGGGACCAGTCAAGTTCTTTTCTTCTCCCGCCGAGGTGTGCGCGAAAAAAAAATCTATAGTGATTAAAACTTTCGAAGTTCTGCTTGCGTAATCAATTATTTTGTATTTAAATGTGTATCTCGCGCGTTTTTTTTTCCTATTGTGCAAAATTGTATGCCTAAATTTGCATGTCATAATTTTACTTAGAGTCCAATTGTGTGTTGATAACATGTATGTGCAATATATGAGGGTAGTGCATGTTTTTTCATGACTTCGAATCAAAGATGTCCTCATATGAATTTTGAATAAAAGAAAACCGAAAAGAATGTTTGTGTAACGCTCCAATTAATATCGCCACAAAGAGAATTCGACACCAGAAAACGGACTATTACCTACATGTTTTCTTCGTTCAATTATTAAACGCGTTACTGCACACACATACCAAACGACGGGCGGCGGCCATTCCGAAGCATCGCCGCCGCTCGTCCAACTTTCGCGCCTGGTGCCATTGCCGAGCGGCCCATGAGAAGCGGCCGGCGCGAAAGTTGGGCGAGCGTCGGTTGCTGTGGCTGGCGCCCGGCGGCCCAGCCCGGCTGCCGCGGAAAAAGTGACGTCAGCAGCGTCCGCAACGTCACCAACCTCCTTTCCCCTCTCTCCACTCGTTGCCGTGACGATAAATGCAACGTTTTTCAGACGCCACGTACCACTAGGTGAGGATTTGGCGCTGTTGGCGCGAATTACGCGGGACCACTGTGGATGCTAGAGAGGCCGCCCCGTGCTAATGCCCTCCCGCGCCACGCGGCCGCTACACGAGCGCCCTCACGCGTCGGAATGCGGAGCGCCCGCTACGCGAGCGAGAGCTCTCCCGCCCCAAGTGGAGAGGAGGCGCCCAACACCCGCAGTCCCTGAGCGGAGAGAGGAGGAGGAGAGTAGCGCGCGCCCATCTCCCCCCGTTGCTAGGGAAGACGAGGAGCGCACGCACCCGCAGCTGTTGCTATGCGGACGACGGCGGCGGACGATTCAGGCTCGCTTAAGAAGTGCATTCGCACTTAAAACCTCGAAACACAAATAAATAAAGAGGTCTGTGCCCCATTTTATATGCGTCAAAGTGCACAGTTGACCAAGAACTGGATAAATGGTAGATCAGTGCCACAATAAAATATTTGTTGGACAATTAAATCACTGTTGAATTAAGCACGACAACAAGTCAAATGATTTAATAAAAACCCAGGGCGGGCCCCCATGCTCACACAATTGGGAGAAAAAAAAACTCCACAAACACCAGAACCTTCGCACGAAGCACCGTTTTCGCTTGTAGGTATCGGCATAAAATGCTAGATTGTCTAAGTGAGCATACTTATCTTCCCTAGCATTGTAGAAGTACATTATTTATCTGCGAGGTCGTAAAACGTACAATAAAATGAAGAAATCACCCAGGCCAATGTAGTCTTGCGGGCCGTGATGCCGGCGCCTACCCCCTTCATTCCCTGAGGCCGGATTAAAACCATTAAAGACTTTACTGAAGTAAGATGGCAAGTTGGACTAGTTGGTGCAGATTAAGATTCATGGTAAAAAACTGCGCAAGGAACACAGGGACAAAAAGGAAGAGTGGACGACGCACAGCGCTGAACTCGCAACTGAAAGTTTATTATAAAGAAAGCACATATTTATACACAATAACCAAACTATCGCGTGAACACATAACACTGACAAAGCGTGTGAGCGACAACAGAGTAACGTATTTTAAAACACTGTTGTACGCTACAAAATTCAGCATCCAAGAAGCTACACAGTCTGCTAGCGGATAAGAAACTGAAATTCCTTGTCAAGTACTGACAGAGAAGAAACACTAACGCACTTGCCCTCGTTCCTTCTGATATGGAAGGCCTGTATTATCTCTGGGACCTGCTGGTTTGTAAATGAGAGCATTTCTTTAACTCACGATGTTATGCGTCCGTAACTCGGCGTCCGCAGCCAGCCAGCACGTGCGCCCCTCCCCCGCTCCTTCTCGCTCTCAACAACAGGTGCGCATGGGCATGCTCCGGCGCTGAAAGAGGCGTTGCAGCAGCAGGTGCTACCTCCTCTCCCTCTACTGCGCGCGCTACGAAAATTCCCCGCATTTCTCCGAGGGGAAGAATGTGAAAGTGCGAATGCACGAGTTGAATTTGCGCGGTTCGGTAATGTTCGCGAAAGAGAGATCACACACACACACACACAACTACAAAGAAAGAAAGATGCATTTATTCACAGACACCTATTTGTGTTGTCGTTGTACTTGATTGCTAGAGCGGATCTCAGCTTTGAAATTTCGTGTCAGTACTCCTTTAAGCAGGTGCATTAGCCCTTCTCACGCCCGATTCTTGGCCAATCCCCCATGTGGGTATGTGCCATGTCAGCGGCCAGGCAGCGCGCGCCCATCTCCCCCCGTTGCCAAGGAAGACGAGGAGATTCCTGGCCAATCCCCCACGTGGGTATGTGCTATGTCAGCGGCCAGGCTGCGCGCGCCCATCTCCACGTGCGCGGACATCGCCGGTGGACGCAGGTTCAGGGTCGCTTAAGAAGTGCATTGCACTTAATATACTCGTTGCCCGACAGAAGGATCCGCAGCCCGACGTTGACGTTTGGCCGCGGCTTCTCGTGCACGAAGTTCGGCGTCGGCAGCGCGCTTCAGACGCTTGCGTTCGGCGTCGGCAGCGCGCCGTCTCGCCGCCTTGTCTTCTGCCGCCGTCGATGAAGAGGATGGCACGATGTCTTGAACTGGTACTGCAACGCTGACGTTGGCTCGCGTCGCGGTACTGGTTGAAGGTGTTGCTTCCATCGCTTATGAACTTCGACGATGGCGCACTGCCCTCCGGAGAGGGATAATAAGAAAGAAAAGAAAAGAAGGAAAAGAATAATAATAAAGATCCAACCGATTGCCCCGGAGAGAGGGTGGGGTGCAAACGATGGCAATAAATAACACGTTACGTACTTACGTCTCATCTCTCTCTCTCTCTCTCTCTCTCTCGTCTCGCAACCCAACTACCCAACCCCTACGACAACAACTACAACTACCACCGCCAACTACCACAACCTACGCCATGTGACCACCCGCAATGCTCTGCATTTACTCGTGTCCCTCGCACGGGGGCATGCGACAGATTTGATTGATTGATTGTGGGGTTTAACGCGCCGACGCAACGCGGGCGATGAGGCGCGCCGTAGTGGAGGGCTCCGGATTAATTTTGACCACCTGGGGATCTTTATCGTGCGCCGAAATCTCGTACACACGGGCGTTTTTGCTTTTCGCCTCCATCAGAAAAGCGGCCGCCGCGGCCGGGAATCGAACCCGCGACCTCGTGCTCAACCGCGCAAGGCATGCGACAGAGGTTTTTATGTTTGGCTAATACTTTTGTTTCCGTAATAACGGGTAACATTCTTTACATTTTTTGCAGTGTTGTGCGATGTGGGAATAGTCATCGCCCTTCAAAGAACGTCTATGCTCCAGTACACTCTAAGCCAAAATGGGAGAAAATAAGACTAACTGCCGCAATTACGCCTCGCGAGGAACATTTAGTCCCCAAAAGACCAAACGCGCGAAGATTAGGGCCGTGTGCAAAATGAAGGGACCAAACGTTGGTCCCTCGACGCGAATGGGACCAACAGAAAGACTAACAGCACCCTTTGCTCCCGCAACGTTGCTGTTGCTCCCCCTGGCGGGGGCCCTCCGTCTTGTTTCTACTTGTTCGGCGGCCAGCGGGGACGGACGTGCGAAAGGTGAGCTGCGCGGCGGCGACGGCTTTTCCCCATTCGCCCTTTTTTTGAAGTTCGTGAGCTTGCATCTTAGCGTCAGAGTGCCAGCTATTTTTTAAAACCAACGCCAGTCGATTCGCTGTGCGTTACTGCCGACGGCGACCTAATTTTTATTTGTTTCGGTCAATATTTACCCAATTTTTTGCTTAACCCTAAAATAGTAAAAATGCAATTTCTCTTTAAACAAGTGGCCCAACCGCATAAATAACCGTCCCAGCAGGAGCAGCGTACAAAAAGGAAGCCAACCGCTAACTTCTTTTCTCTTGATATTGCAGTTTTAATACATTTATAGCCAGAAATGTCAAAGCGTGGTTAACACGTGGCCGAGAATCTTGAAGGGCTCTAACTTTTTAGGCAAACATATGAACACTAAAATAACAACATGGTGCTGTTAGGACACAAGAATTATTCGCAGACATATGAAATTTTAAATGAAAACGTGATATTTTAAGCAGTAAAATTACAAGAAGTCTGGCAGAACGCCGGAACTGCAACGGACGCGTACGCTCTGAGGCTGACTAGGGCAAAAATAGTTGCACCCTCGTAAGCGCAACTACGTCCAGAATAAAACTAGACAAAAACGGTTAAAATCTGATGTAAATTGGCTGAGTAAGGCAATTTTTTCCGTATTTTGCGGAACCCGAACTTGTAATCTGCCGGACCACAGCAGAACGGCAAAATGAAGTCTTCCTCGAAGGCGCGGTCTGACCGCCGTAATAAAAATCCTCTAACAAAATCGTAGAATCTTTATGTATCTCACGGCAAGTTTTTTTTTTTTTTTTTTGAGAATACAGTGTCATCTAATGGCCCCTTTTCCAGTACCGGCCCTCCTTGTGGCCGCCACGGCGAACCTAACTGGCAGTAACGCCCCCCCCCCCCCCCCTCCCAAAAATTGTTTGGCTTTCGGGGAACTCGTTCACGAAACATTCTCGTCCTGCAGTCCTTCCCGAACCCACCCGTCACCCGTGCCTTTCACATGAATTTCACAGTAGCAGGCGCACGCTCGCGTGACTCATCTAACGTGGCCGAAAGCTTCCTTCACTTTTTTTCATTTTCGTTGCTCCCTCACTGGTAGCCAAGCGCTCGCAGCGTGGTCAGCCTCAAACATTTTTGCCCCTTTTCTTTGAAAGCCTTTTCTTGTGTGCACGTACGAACTCACTGTGAACCGTCCGCAAAGAGGAAATAAAAACGTGCAGCCATAGCCACTCCCCATGCAGAAAGCTGAGAGGACGCCGTTTTGTTTGTTTCGCCCGAGGCTATTTCTTAAACGTTGTTAAATTTATTAAACATTGAGAAAATTTGGCTCTTAATACATTTTTGAAATAAAAACGCATTCTTCGACACCGACGTCGCAGCCAGAAATCAATAATGACCTTGTTCTATACAAACCCGCACCATCAGCGCAGGAAATCGGGTTTTCTTCCAATAATTAAATATTTCTTCTTGTTTTCTTTTTATTTTTTATTGCAGTCTAACCATTTTGATTTAGAGCAGGTGCTGACAGGAAGCGTCTCTTTCCCTACATGTCTTGTGAAAGAGGGGGAAGAGGCCCTTGTTTCGTGCTACGTAAGCCTCTGAGAATGATAGCGAACCTGCATGCGAGAAATGAGCAATCTTTCTATTTTCTGTTGCCCTTATACAGTGGTTCAGTGCGTTGAGTGAGGGAGCATGAGTCCCCAGGTTCTATTCCTGGTTTAAGTGGCGTCTTTTCTTCTGGAGTTGGAAAAACAACAATGTCTGAGTTTCGCGTGTTAACTACCGTGGCCATGGTCTTAATTAATCCGTAGTCTTATACTCAGTGCAATTCACAGGCCACATTTGGCTGCACTACATAAAGCGTTGATTTTGCTTCTTTTTGCTTTTTGAGGTATTTTTACGGATGCTTGTTAGGGCTACTGGAAACTGCGTTTTTCTCAATTTTGCGTCCTACCATGAATAACACTTGTTTTGTTGCCCTATTTATTTCATGCAGGAGCGTGACGACATACGCCCATTGCCGACAGCGTCACGGAGGATGGCTGTCTCCTCTCAACGGACAAGTACCTCATGACAAGTGGAGCACGCTTGCGCCAAGGACAGCAGCCATGTATACCCGGAATATCCCAATACTGGGCGCATCGCCTACACAAGGTGTGCCGTACAGGCCTTCGAAATAGAGACTCCAACGTCAAGAGTAGAGTACGGTTTACTTTTGTTGTGTATGTTGCTCACGCAGTGTTGCAATAAAAAGCTTGAAAGTAACATTTTTGTCGTGAGTACTTTGTCGTGAACAAGTGGCCAAGAAATACTGCATCTGGTCTCTTGTGTTTACTCCTGTCTTCTGAATTGTCGGTCTAATGGAACGACAGTCACTCATGGAGTACTTGCACGAGGCAGCACATCGTCTTTTAGTATGCACGGTTAATCCAGAGGGGAGCATTTGCAGGGATGAACATTTAGTCTTGAAAGCATCAATTGGTCTAGGGGGAGTAATGGGAAAGATTAACGATTGATACTCAGAAGACCAACGGTTGGTCTCCAGTCGACTAACAGGGGTGACTAACAGTTGATCTGCAAGGGACCAACAGTTAGTCTTTATGGCGGACCAACAGTTGAACCATCAAGGGACTTATACCCCTGCTACACTGGGGTCCAAATGTCATTTGAACCAAATGTCATTTGACTCAAATAGGTTGCTTCAAATGCCATTTAGAATCCGCCGTGCTACACTACAATTTCGATGGCATTTGAAAGCTTTCACAACTGTTCGCTGTGCTGTAGTGGCGCTATTGTTGCCCCGTTCCGTTTTCGTACACTAATACAACAATCAAACTTAGGAGCAGTCCGAGGCAGTAAAATAATATCAAATTAGAAGAGACACCAGTTTTGACTGTAAATATGGCTGTCTTGCGTTGTTTTTGTTTGTGTTTTTTGCAACTGACCCACTGGTTTTGAGAGTATGAAAATTAAATATGTTGATTTCGTATTTTAAGTAAATAAACAGTGAACAAAGTTTCACAAACAACAATATTTTGTTTGTTTTACGTACGGAAGTATTATATTTTTTATTGCCGATCGAAGACGCTGCGTCCGAGAGTGCTGGAAATGGCATTTGAAATCTTAAATGTCTCTCTCAGTGCTCATTTGGCTCAAATGTCATTTGAGCCAAATGGCATTTAAACACCTAGTGTAGCAGCACAACTTGGCATTTGAGTCAAATGACATTTGGTTCAAATGACATTTAGACCCCAGTGTAGCAGGGGTATAAGTGTAGAGGGACTAACAGTTGGTACCCTTGCCGTTAGTCCCAAAAAGGACTAATTCTAGTGGCAACGCAGTTAGTCCCCAAAAGGACTAACGCCGATGCCCCGTTAGTCCTTTTTGGCTAAGAGTGTAGTCGAATTTTAAGGCATCGGTCTGTTTGGCCGATATAAACATGACCACAAACAAACAGAATCATATACACCACACCAATAGTACAAGGCACAAAAGTTGACGCATCTTTTACTCCACAGCTTCCACGTGTAGCTATACCAGGCAACCTCCTATCTACCGCGCTACACATCTTTCCTAATTTGTCCGGCGCCGAGAAAAGGACGTTTACACCATAACTACCTGCGATGTTTTTTAATCCATGCGACAACGCGTGCACATATGGACCTGAAGTTGTTTATTGAAAGAAGGCATGTTTGTTGGGAGTATAGCCCTAGGTCCAGGAAGCCGGTGCTCAATTTCAATTCAGGGCATTCCAAGATTGTTAAGACTGGCATAGCTGTTTCTTCCTTGCGGTGCGTTTTCGCCAAATCATGTGTCCATCGGTATGCCAACAGCTTTTCGGAACAAGTAGCCAGGCTGACGTCGGCCGGGTACAGCAAGCATGTGATGCGTCTTGCTGTTGACAAAGTAAAAATGTGGGTAAAATCTGGTTCAGTAGCGGGTAGAGATACGGAGTCAAAGAAGAAAAAAAGACTTCTCGGTCATGTCGTATGTGCACGCGTTGTCGCATGGATTAAAAAAACGTTTATCGACAGTTTATCGAAGGCTGTTTTATGGATGGACGTTTTATGGAAGCCGTTTTACCGAAAGTGTTTTTTCCGGCATTTTCACGTAACAAAAGTTGCAGTACGTTTTTTTAGTTTCCTCTTCGCTATGTAATTTGCAGATCTTTCCACAGCGAGTCCATTAAACAGTATTTGTAGTCTTTATAGTTGTTTTTTTATTTCCTTCGTGAATTTTGCTTTTTGTGATGCGCAAAATGTCTCTCCACATATTTTGTTCTGTTGATTGCGCTGGTGGTACTCCCGACGCATATCACGGCATTGTGTCGTATGGACTGGAATGCCTCGATATTCTTCGTACTTTTTGTACACGCCGCTTTTGTATCTACTCTAATTACATCGCCAGGTATGTTCTACATAAGTGAGGCACTTCTTGGTGCTAGTGAGTCCAATGTAAAAAACCAAACTAACGCTACACTCTAAACTTTTTTTCCTCCCATATACTCCATAGAGGTTCTTTTTCGTCTGTCCTCTAGTGGTCCTCCTTGTAGGAGTTTTTTTACTACATGGAACAGGGAGGTTTTGTTTACCTCCTCAAAAACAGGGAGTTTTTAGGTTATAGAAAGGAGGTATTTAGGGAGTGTTAAGAAATGTTCGGGAGAATTTAAGGAGGTCAAAATGGAGTATTCTTTACTTCCTGAAGGGCGTTTTTAAGTGATGTTTATGGAATTTTTTAGGCGGTTGAATAGGAGCCTATTATGGCTCCCCTTTGGAAGTACTTATGTTAGTTTAGGGGCGTTTTTATGAGGTTCAAGGGAAGCATTTACTTCTTTTGAATGGAGTTTGACGAAAGCTTGGGGAGTTTTGTAGGCCTTCCGAAAGGAGGTTTTCAAGGCCACAAGGGAGAATTTCTAGTTCCCTGCGGAAGTACTGATTTCACACGGTTTTTCTCGATTTCAGGTTTATTTCAAAACGAACTATCGCAGACAAGTGTACATGGTACATGGTGTACACAAGGAGGTTCCGAAATAAATACTTATGGCGACCTCATATTAGAAATCACAAATGGTACATTGCTAAATAACACGCCAGTTAGGAATTGAAGACAGCAATACGATGCTAGTTGAACAAAACGTAGAAACAATATTACTACAAGAACTGGAAATACGCGAAAAACAAAGATAGGCACAAACACAACCGCATGGTAAGTGAAATCATTATAGAATACTAGAGGATCGAGACGCGTCAGTACTTATCAGACTTATCAGTACGCTATCAGCGCTCAGTACACAGTGAAAAAAAATGGCTGCAGTGGTTTACAACAACAACAAAAAAATTCAGTAGGTGGTGAAATGAGCGAGAGCTGTCTGCTAGTTGAACAAATTGTAGAAACAATATTAATACAAGAACTGGAAATACTTGAAAAAACAGATAGGCACAAACACAACCGCATGGTAAATGAAATCATTATATAATACTAGAGGATCGAGAACCCGTCAGTATTTATCAGAACTTATCAGTACACATCAGTACTAAGTACACAAAGTGAAGAAAAAATGGTTGCAGTGGTTTACAACAACAAAACAATTTTTCAATTTGTCGTGAAATAAGCGAGAGCTGTGCAACGATTTGATATTGAAAGGTAACAAGCATTTTGTAGGTTGGTAAAGGCACAAGAGATAAATGATGTAGGAGACAGACTGCAGTGAGATGGCTATGGATAATGAGTAATATAAAGAACGAAAAATATGCTGCGGAAAATACCAGTGCGTTTTGATAAGACACAAATGCGCCAAGAAAAGTGACCGAGTCTGACGGGTTAATTGCAATGATATAGAACAGAATGGGTGGTATCGCGACAGCTTCTTTAGAGTGAGAACAAAAAGCCATGAAATTCGTGTTTTTCGGATAATTTTAGTTGATTCATTTCGCACCAGTTGCCAATATTATTTAGATAATTGTTTCAAGTTAAATTAGTTTGTTAATATTATTCACTGAAAGATAGCTGTATTATGAGCATACAGAACGGCCCATCAAATATCCCCTTTCAGTAAAAAAAGAAAAAAGAAAGTCAGAAATATAATACGGAATTCTTTTTGACTACTATCCAATGATTACAGGATTGAAAACAAATATTAGTGAGCGAATCCTTCACACGTGGTTTGGTGCAGGCAAGGTCCAAAAAGCCATGTTCCACAAACGTTAGAGCTCTGTGTGCCTTCTTGGGATATTGAATGTTGAAAACCCAGAACGATGCAAACAGACTACACAGTCCTCCCATAAAGATGATGCAGTCAAGACACGCTGGCCATCGATGTGGAGGCTAACTTCCCCGTTCACGGAATGCAGGCAGGGAGTCAGAGGAACATCTGCCTGAAAAAGCAAAAAGAAAAAAAATGCCCCACACGTAAAATTCAAAACAGACACTATGGTTAAATGAACTTAATAATTCGGTACAGTAATAAAATAAATTGTAAGGCCAGGTTCCCTGCGAATTCCAGTACCTAAATTAGGAATGCAAAGGCTTCATAAAACCAAGTGCCAGTACATTAACCGTCGTGGCTTTTGCAGCAATAAAAAGATTACTTACTTCCGCACAATATACTCGAGCACAACTTTAAATGACAGTGAGATAAATGCAAGTCTCTGTAGGTTGATAGATTAGTTTTTGTTTTTGGCCTGAAAAACACTTTGGTATTGCATGATTTTGTTAACTGCTGTTCTTGCTTTAAGATGCCAGCTTGCATCTATTTCAAGTGAGTGGGCACACAGTTAAAGATGCAAACCCTTACACTGCCTCTCCCCTACCATGGTGGCTCACTTTCATAGAAAAAGTGGAGCTTTTGCGAGCTGGACGGCTGTTGCGAAGCCGTGGCCAATACTCACTTCTGCTGGAGGGGCCAACTTGGTTTCCGAATGCAGGCCTTGCCTTGTACAGCACAGCCTATCCTGCCTTAAGATCTATGAAGTCATTCAACTCGATCATGTATCAGGATCTGCAGAAGAAAATCGTGTCAGCAAATAATGAATTCATGCCGGACAGGCACCCACTGTTTCAGTTATACTTGCAGATACCTCCACCTATTTCCCTCCTGGTGTTACATCCAAAGCTAATTTGTTACGGCTTGTCTCATCAAGTATGGTCATTTGTCATAACACAGCTAGTCATACAGGAAAGTCCTTCACTGGGTCAGAAAAAACTTTCTTTTTTTTACAGTAGTAATAAACTAGGCGACTCAGTCATCCGTATTCTGACACCTTAATATTCTGTGTCACCGAGCTGACAAGCGTGATTGGTGCATAAGGTCATTTGTAGCCGCAACCGTTACTACAGCCTTGTTAGCTAACGTAAACCTCGTTCATGGCACCAAATTACTTGTGATTGCATGGCAACAAAAAAAAAAACAGCTGAAATGGAAACGCTATTCTCGCAAACTTACCAACGCTGCATGCCACACACACCTGCCTTAGTTAATTTACCGTGATTGTAGAAGTTTCCGTCCGCAAAACCACAGTGCACTTTTTGGAGCTGCAAGCTCCGTGTCAAAATCGAGTGTCAGATGAATCGAGTAATTTTTGTGTATGGTCTTACTATTGATTATGACAAATTTATTACCAACAAAAGAAGGTGTGTGCATTGTTCTTGTAAAAAAATGATTATCCTTTTTTATGCCCGGCAGACTTGTGTCATGCTACGGCAAAACTCTGTTCTCTTCCATAAGGGCATGAATTTGTGTTTTAATTACGTGGCCTTAGCTGGCGACTGACGGGCCCCGATTGTATACAGACCCCTCATTATCATCCGAAAGGGAATAAAAACATTTCGGTTTCGAACCACGTCGCCGTCGTGGTCCACACTATATGCATTTAATCGTTCGATAGGCTCATAGCATCTTTTGACGCATGTCACCGTTTCCTTAATAGGGTACGCTGTTAGATGTGAAGAGTCGACTCAAGCGAGCAAACAACCCCACCGAATCTACAGGGCACAGTTTTCGAAGGGGGTGGCCGTCTGATCTGCGGCTTTCCCGACCAGAGCGCTAAGAATGAGTCAGAGCCTTGAACGAAAACAACACAAAGACTTATATTTGGACAGGCAAGCCATCAGGAGCGTTAACAAATAGATATTCACAAAGTAGAGCAGTTAACTAAAAAGAACACGAGCAGTTCGATGCATATGAGAGACAGAGTCCCACAATATTCACCGACCGGGCCCGACGATGCACCGCTGTCGGAGGCGATTGGGCTACCTGAGTAACCGTCACGTTGCTTTGAAACCGACGCCGCGCGCGACAAACGATTTCATCTCGAATGCCCTGTTACAAACCGGCCTACAAAAGAATGCGAATGCATACCCCAAAAGCCACAAACAAGTACAATAAAACGAGTGTGCGCTTTTTTTCTTTGCCCGTGCGTGTACGTGCTGTGTGCGGCACGGGTACTTCGCAGTTAACCCTATCCAAACGTTGACATACGCATCGACTGATGAAAGAGCACTTACCAGCGAGCTGTCCACAGCTGTCGCCGTATCCAAATGTGTTAGCGGCCGTTCGTCGTTGTGACAGGGGCACATAAAAAATCTTTCCACCAATGGCACTACTAGTCCTTCTCAAATAAGAAAAAATGATGGCCCAAGGCGAGGCGCTTGAAGCTCCGGCCGCACCAAGTCACCGGCCCGCGCTGCATTGATAGCACGGAGGTTGTTTACATCCGGGCAGCAAGTCGTGCCGCCAGGGCAAGTTGAGTCGCTGCAGTCGGGTGCGTTGGCGCGCTGGCAGCGAGAATTAAATTGTCTATATATGCGCAAGCAAGCGAAGCAGATGAACATTGCAATTGTTGCAACGGCGGAGAACCTGTCTCTTGTTAGCAGCAGAGTTTGACAAACACCTACCGCCAAAATAAACAGATTGAAACAACACGGCCGCGCTGTCCTGCTTGTGATCGCGCTGGCTGAAAGCATCTATACGGGTATACGTACGGTATCGGTTTTGTAGCTGCATGCAACCGTCGCGTCCTGCTTTCTCGTTCTAATTAGCATTAGTCCACGGTTGAAGTGCTGACCACGGAAACAACACAAGACTAACATGGCGACCGCCCGCTTGAGATGATTACCCCAGATGGGGAGTTATTGTGGACGTGGTTGTTTACAAGGGACCGAACGCCATCTCACAAATGGTGTTATGTCGTTCTAAATCCTCCCTTTTGCTACACGGATGGGCAACGGTACTACCATGGAGGTTCGTCACTTGTTTTAGACCATGCCTAGGGAGTACATTTTTTGCTATAAGTACTTTTCAGGGCACATTACTTGATTAAAACTCCATTTCCGGCTAGTTTGCGTTTACAGTGTAGCAAAAGTCTCTCCCGATTTCTGCGTCCCTAAATCTCTATGGGCACTAAATTCTGTTACTAAGAGGTTACCAAGCCTTGTCCTACTGTTCTCGATGCCTTGTGTCTGTACAAAATGCATGTTAAGCGAAATATAACACTTTGCCTTCCTAGCACTTAGTTTGAAAAATAATTTAGAAAAATAAGCCAGCCACATCACCAGGGTGTAATTATAAGTGTATTATAAGATTAACGCCAGAGAATAAAACATTCAAGCAGAAACACAAAATATTTGTAGCATCTTCACAACAACCACAAACAGGCGATGTTAGAAAATTTAATAGTTATACATATTACTGTAAATGTAGTGCACATTTCGGCGGACATTACACAAAAAAATGAAGGGTCCAAATTACATTGGTTTAGCTCCTCTGTCACCTTCATGCGATTCGGACATATTAAAAACCTCGAAACTCAAATAAAGAGGTCTGTGCCGCATTGTGTCTGCTTCAAAGTGCACAGTTAACCAAGAACCAGATAAATGGTACATCAGTGCTACAATAAAATATTTGTTGGACAATTAAATCACTGTTAGGTTAAGCACGACAAACAATGATATGATTCAATAAAAACACAGGGCGGGCCACCATGCTCACACAATTAGGAGAAAAAGAAATTCCACAAACAAAAGAACCTTCGCACGAAGCACCGTCTTCGTTTGCAGGTATCGGCACAAAAATGCTAGATTGTCTAGGTGAGCATGCTTATCGACCCTAGCATTGTAGAAGTACATTATGTATCTGAAAGGCCGTAAAACTCACAATAAAATGAAGAAATCACCCAGGCCATTGTAGTCTTGCGGGCCGTGATGCCGGCGCATACCCCCTTCACGCCCAGAGGTCGGATCAAAGCCAATAAGGACTTTACGCTTGCGCATTCGTGCGTCGGCAACAATTCTTGGCAAAAGCAATTACCGAGTGCTTTAACAATGAGAAACCGAACAGCAGTCAAAACGTATGCTCCGTGGAGCGTGAACGATATAGTTACATGCATAGCTGGTACGGAGGATGGCCAGAACTTCGGATAGCAGCAGTAAAAGTGTGACAAACCTAGAAGCGATCGTTGATGTCCCACAAGCGCGACCGATGTATACTCTTTGAGTACGCTATATCTTGCCGTGCCTGTGCCTTACAAATACCAGAACTAACAAATGTTTCTCGATGTTCCGTCCGTAGGATAAGCCCGAAAATTAGACGTCATCAGACACGACACAAGAGATTTGGGATGGCTCGTTTTCACACGACAAAAGTGCACACAAATCCTCGGATTTACCTACCATGGCGCAACCAATGCTGCGCCGCTTACCTTTATTTTGAGTTTTTGTGCGCAGCAGTTAAAGGCCAACGGTACTAGAAACTTCTACCTCTTGAAAACCCTATTTCCATATAGTCTGCTTAAAATGAAAGCAAGATGCAAAATACAACAGCCTAAATACGCGCGCGGACTACGCAAGCGGTCAACAAAAATCGGCGATTTTGGAACCGAAGCCTAGGAGAGCGCGCCCAGTGCAGTGACGTTGCAGCCGTCCAGCGAGCGGCCGCACGGTCAGCCGCTCAGGAGATGACTGTCTGCGCACAAGCTCTACGCGCGCACGGGGCAGCACATGGGTAGAGCGTGCGGAACTGAGTTCGACCGGTTCTCCAGCGGTATCCAACGGCGTGGCTGGCCAGAGGAAAAACCTCCGTCGCATGCCCCCGCGCAAGGGACACGAGTAAATGCAGAGCATTGGGGGTGGTCACGTGGCGTAGGTTGTGGTAGTTGGCGGTGGTAGTTGTTGTTGTCGTAGGGGTTGGGTAGTTGGGTTGCGAGACGAGAGATAGAGAGAGAGAGATAGAAGCGAAAGACGTAAGTACGTAACGTGTTATTTATTGTCATCGTTTGCACCCCACCCCGCCGAGTTACGGACGCATAACATCGTGAGTTAAAGAAATGCTCTGCATTTAAAAGCTACCGTCGGCTGGAACGTCACAGGCGCGTCATGGCTGTTTACGAGATCCGCCGGCAGGTGCAGCGTAGTCTGAGGCGGAGCTTTTTTAAACGCTTCTCACTGATTAAGGAGGCGTTTCACGGGCCTACCACTCGTGTCCCAGCTGGTTTGGGGGTACTTACTACTTATTAAAAATAAATTTGGTCGAGGTGAAATTTGATTGCACTGGAGCCTTTAAAGGGACGCTAAAGTGATTTGACAACATTGTGGAATTACTTGCATAAACTGTAGTCAGGGGTCCCTATGCCCCCTAGGTCCCACTGTCGGTGCTCTGATTGGTTGATTGATTACGGGGTTTAAGTCGCCAATGCTACACAGGCGATGAGGCGCGCCGTAGTGGAGGGCTCCGGATTAATTTTGACCCTGCATGGATTGGTAATGTGTGCCGAAATCTCGAACACACGGCCGTCTTGGCTTTTCGCTTCCATCAGAAAAGCGGGCACCGCGGCCGGGAATCACACCCACGTTCTTGGGCTCAGCAGCCATAGCCATAACAGCCATAGCCATAACCCACAATGCCATAGCCACTGAGGCACTGCGGCGGGTTATTCTAGGTGCGTTCACGCGACTTTATTTAGTAGAAAAAGTAATTCTAAAGTGCTGTCGTCCTCTATCGATCATCCTGCCGATTTCTACGACGCTTACTCGAGGATGGCTTGGCTTCACTGCGCTACTGCGGGGTTTGCCGGCGGGTCGTCGTCGCAATTCTTTCGCTCAGTTAAAACTAAACCACGGGCGATTTCTGCCAGGAAGAATGTGCCTTTACTTTGTAGAGTTTATCAAGCTCAGTAAAATTCCATGAAGTAAAATTGCGGCGCTCAAGTTGAAGGATCCCCCTTCGAGCGTAAAGGGTTCGCGAGCCCGAACCCGCCCGACGAAGTAACACCGCTCCGCATGAGAACGAATCACCGGTTTATTCCGGGAAAACCAAGGCAGGAAAAAACAAACAAACCAAGTTAGGAGGCAATGTAAAAAGAGTACAGTAAGCAAGCACGGAAAGCGCGTAAAGAAAACCTTGCGGCGGTTGAAGCACTGCTTGTCCAGAAAGTTACAGCATGGTGCTGTACACTCACGACGCCGTTTTCAGTCCCTTGTGCCGACGTAGGGTAAAGAGCGTCCGCCGCGGACGCTGGTTGCTTCTCGCTGTCCGGGCGTGATGGTCGTGGCTGCAGCTGCTCTCGCGTGTCCCCCGCTGCGCACTGTCCCACTGCTCCAGTGAGCGCCGCTTTTAAGCCACTCTGTTGGTTGTGAGCATGCTCCGGGTTCTGTTGCACTACACGCAAGGTAAATATAACTGGTTGCGAAGCTTCCATAGAAGCCCATACGTTCAGAAAATGGCGGCTCTTAAGCTGCTCATGGGGCTTAGCGCCATCTGTGTGAGGAGGGAACACTTCCGGCGGAACAAAAAATAAACAGGATGTGACGCAAGATCCGGTCAGAAAGTGACGTCATTTTGGTGGCATTAGAGGGAAAATTTGACTTCAAAATAGCCTTAGCAGGCCTCTGATCGCTGAGGGCCCATGTCATTGCCGTCTGACGCAAGTTGGCAAGCCCTTGGCGCGTGTTCTTCAAGTCAGCGCCAGCTTATACTCGTGACTAGAGAAACGTACTTTAGCGTAATGTCGTATGATTCACCTTGGTGTTTATAAAACCATTTTGCATCTCCTCTGAACCTTTATTCTGTATTCATGCCTTCCACTGCGGTATAAAAACGATGAGTTATTTATTTTGATTGCAGTGGTTGCAAACGTACACCACTTACGACTGGAATTTCTTTTCTGCCTTGGGATACAGAGCACAAAATGACACTTGACCACTCTCCCCGGCCCCCCTTTCATATAAAAAACGTGCCCACTCCTTAACCTGATACCAATTTCTACCAACGCCACTGCTGATTTTGTGTTGCACATACGCAGGTTGCCTGCGTGCCTTAAGTATAGATCAAGGTTATATAATGCTTGCTCAGTTTGTGTACTTCTGTTCTAAGAGAAGAAATAACGCTATTCATGCTATAATCAAGACATTTGAATTTTATTCCAGGATAAACATAAAACCAATTTACCACACTGCACAAAATCAGAACGTATTGTATAAGTACAAAATGTTTGTGGGCACTACATGCATTATGATTTTCCTTACGCGCCGAAAAATTGACTTTACCCGTAACACTTAGCATTACGAGCAATAAAAGCATCAACAGCAGAACTACTTCAAAACAAGAGAAAAGAACTAGGCACTGCATCTTGACGCAGAAAACCGGGCCGCAGGAATGCCGATTCACGAAAGTGCAGCGAGCACACCGCAGCTGTCCCGGCGTCTTATCAAGTAGACATGGGTTTCTACAGAAGTTCACTCAGCATTCACGCCTGCAATATCCTGGTTGCATTATTAGGCAATTGTGTCGCAACAGATAAGTAAAGAGAGGAAAAATGGATCAATTCAAACGAAAGCGATGGCAGTATGTAAAAGCACATAGCACGAACGATTTGGCAGCAGCGCAGCACGGAGCAGCACAACACAGTACTGCGATGGAAATAATGCTTGCGCATAAAAGTTCGGGAAGCAACGAGCCCTACAAGCGTTGTAATGCAATAGAGAAGACAATGAGATAGACAGTTAAAGCGACTCGTTTAAATTCGAGTGGTACTACGCTGAGAAGTCCTAGAGTAATTGACACCACTTGCTCCGAGCCAGAATGAGGTGAAATCAAGAGATAACTGTGACATAACAAAGCTTTAGACCCATTTTTTTTTCGAAGCACCACTACGTCCCCTTACACAACCCCCGTGCACGTATTTACTATAGTTTCGCGTTACCTGAGGAAATGAGAGGAAAATGGTGCAGTAAAACGCCAGGCGTACGGGAGTTGCTGTTTCAACCTTTTAGAGCACATCGTTTCCGTAGGTACCGAGGAAAGCGCTCCGCTCCAAACGTTGGCAGCATCGTCCCGTAGTTCACCGTGCCCACCGGGCACGGTACTAAACGTGTTCACCGACGATCCAACCCCCCTCGCAACTCCACGCACAGAAAAAATTAAGTGCACACCAAATTAACAAGGAAAAACGAATGCAAATGCGCACCACCAAAACGCCCGAGAGGCGTTTCCCAGCAGGCGAACTTTCGGAGCGCCTTACCGAACACTACAAGGAATGCATCACAGAGGAATGACATGTGCTTATCACTTATCGCTTACGAGATTATCACTGAAGCGCCCTTCAGAGGGCGCTACAAAAAAGGTTTTCCTAGAATTAACAGCATTTTTATAAATTATTTACACACTGTGCCTAAATAAATGATTCAGAAATAAATATCGTTCGTAAAATATATATGTTGTTTTATTGTTGAACAAAACTTGGTTTTTTGCGACTAGTGTTTGTTCCCTCCTCACCTAGTCGCGCTTCAATCGCCACTCCCATAAGCCCCCATGCTGATGTCGCTGGTAATAGGTTCTGAACCGCTTTTCACCCGAAGCTTCGCTACCATTTATATTTACCTTGCTACACGTGTTCGTTGCGGCTCACTGTTCATCGCACACGCGCGCACGGGCACATGACGCACTGACGCCACTATCGGTGTTCGACCCGCACTCACAGCAGTGTAATCACCCTCCGCGGGCGCACGTAGGGGCTGCGTCCCTACAGTATAGGTACATAAAAAATGAATGATAAAATTAATAAAGGGCACAATAAACAACTGAAGGGATAAGACCACGGAGACCCAAAAATTTCCTGGATGCTGACAACTTTCACCGTTTCCCTAAAGACGACCGAAATCACCAAGATCTTCGGAAATTACCCTAGAGTTGGCCGCACTACGTTCCTCATAAAGCGCCTGCTCACCATCGACGCCTGATTACATTCTTACACCAAAGGCTGTCTATCATTACCCTTGGCAAAAGGGATGTACACCTTACCGCTCAGTTGGCCGCTGCTACTGGTTCACAACTGTAACATAACGCTATCAAATTTCCCGCAGATGTAAAAAGTTCCCACCATGACGCTTACGCTACTTTTTTCACCGGACAAGTCTGTTGAACGCACTAACTTTTCTGAGTTCGGGTATTTGAAGCTCCAGTGCTCAAGCGCTTTGTAGATCGCTTTGAGGTCAAGGATATAAAACGCTCGCCCACACCTTTGGGAAACACTTTTCAAGGCAATGATTGAACAATGATTCAATGCCTTCTGTTTACAAGCTCCTTTAGATGCGCACCTTTTACGTGGCTCTTAACACGGGAGGGGTGCTTTAAGAAACTCTTGAATTTCGCGAAATCGGTAGTTTGTGTGTCCAGCAATTTAAATAGGTATGCACGGAGTTCATTTTCCTGCAAAACAAAAAAAAAACACTATAAAGGTACACCAAAAAAGACATGCTACACGCTATTTTCCCTCACAACGGCGAAGCATTGTTGTAGCTTAAGGGGAACATCATATCAGCTCTACGATTATCACGGGCTCAAACTTGTGCGACGTAGTTACTTGAACGTTCTAAAAGCCATAAAAAAATTACGTAAGCTCACACTAATGCATAAGACCTGAAGGTGGTGAAGCTGTGCGCAACCATAACGACCATCACGGAGGTTTACTCCCAACTTAGCCGATTTGCTTCTTCCCTGCCGCAACGACCTTCATCTCTGCAACTTTAGGAACCAGCTTCTTTCATTTTTTTTTAAGTGACGTTTTTTGCATATCTCTTTGTAGCGGTGTACTCTAAGACGTACACCGCAACGAGCAAGTGTTGCCACGAATCCTGACTTGGTTAACGTCCCCCTCAGCGGTCCCCACAAATTCGCGCTCACGTGCCCGCGCTCGGTGATTTCTTTGTATTGTTAATTGGGGGCACACAAAATTAACAATTTGCTAATCACATTCACTGTTAAAATGCACAAATTCTTTGCTTATGCATCCGGGCCATCTCGCTGTGGCTTCAGCCGGGCAGTGCCGCTCGGTGTGGGTCCAGCATCGCTCTCGTCCCCCTCGCTGACCGGTTCGGCATAAACGCCACCACGAAGCCACGACCACTGCCGAACCAAATTTCTCAAGCGCATTCGTCGGCCGACTCCAAGATCTCGTGGGCACTCGTTCAGTATGACGTTCTTGACCATGGTAACGAAGAGGACCCAGCTCACGTCCACGAGCATGGTGGCAAAGGCAGAGCTTCGCGGGTCCCTGAATTTCCCTGATGCTTCGGCGCTCGCGGCGAGAGACGAATAGGTCAGCACGCGAGCAAGTCCAAATCTGCACGAGCCGCTGATTCCACGGTGCTTACCCCGTCTGTAACCCCCTCTCCCCACCTGTTTCCAATAAGCGGAGTGAATCATAGGCCGGAGTCCTTTTAAAGGAGAGAGGGGAGTAAGCGATAGTGCTTTGCAGTACAACTTGAAAGCAGAACTATTTTACCACCAGCGAAAACCGGATCAGGGGACAGGCGCAAGTCAACACCTTCTAGCCCAACTTTCAGCCTTATCTTGAAATCAGCTTGCAACTGAACCTATTTGCTCAAATTGCTTCCTAGTTACAACCAGGAGGAAGAAGTACTCCGACAAATTTGAACGCAAAATTATTGGAAGATGACTTGGACATCCCTCGGCAGAAACCTATTGGCGGCCGAAAAACTGCTGTGGCCTACGATTGCTGCTCATGGCGTTGAGGTCATTTCGATCATTAACAGTTGCATTTGCTGTAAAATCGACAAATGCGAGTTGATCTTTGGCATATGTATTCACTAACGCCTCAGAAAGCGTCTGCCGTAGCAATCTAGCTGCTCCGTGTTAGTTTCCTGTGCCTTCTTTGTTTTTCGGGTGTCAAGATTTGTCATAATTTTTATCGCTTAGGTTCGCTTTTGGTGGTTTCAATCATTTTAATGTTCATTACGTTAGGTTAGATTACGTTAGTTTACGTTAATGGAGGGCGAAGTAGTTCCACACGCGGCACTTGTTCATCGAACTGCCGATGGACGTCGGCTTAGTGGAATTCTAGAGTACTGTCTGAGGGCGCTCTAACCACGGCCTATTTTAAATAAGACACGTAATTGCATGTAATATGAAATCTAGCCGCATAATTACTTGTTCTTTTTGTCTGTTTGATGTACCGTTTCATAAAAACGGTGCACCCTTCCCTGTAAGGACGTCTGTGTTGAACGCGAAATATTTTGTGAGGGATTCCTTAGCTGTCGTGCGAGTTTCGGTTTTGACTTGGGGACGGATTAGGCTTCGTCTTTCACTTGCACTCAGTTAGGACATTTGATCGCACCGGCTTTTATTTTGCAAGAATAAATCTCCGCGTTCAACCATCGTCCTCGTCAGAAGGAGTGTACTTAACTTTCCTGTTTGATTTTGACGTCCTTGCATCCCTCTAAAAATCGTAACTGCTTTAACCGCGCTGGAGTTGCGCAATCTTATAGATGTTAGCTTCATATTGCGATGGCGTCTGTTTTCATTTCGACACCGGGAAGGTTTTTTATCTCACTTCAACTGTATTCACCATCGTTAGAGAAATTTTTTTTGCCTGCACAGCGTTTTGGATGTACTACAGACATCAGTGAGAAGATGACAGCCTGGCTGTAATATTTCGGTCTAAACAACTGTTACGGCTTTTGTGGATCATGGGGCTTCATTTGCAGGTTTGACTAAAGATCACCAACTGAGGCTACTTTTTATCGTGTTACATTGTGTTGGGCTGTACTCCGCCAAAGGCAGTTTTTACATCGTTTTTATTTTGTTAAATATATTTGTTTTTTCTTTGTTTTCAGAAATTTGCTGAAATTATAATAGCAATAAATTTAAATACTTTACATTACCATATTGTGCATGCTTCTACGGATACACCGTACTACGGGGTAGGTATTTCTAAGAAATTTTCTATGGTTACCGTATGTTTTTCAGTTATATTTCTCGTGGACTAATTGAATGAAGCAGTTCATAAGCTAAACCAATTATATTTTTGCTTCTTACTGCTACAGGTTCATCTTATGTTTGCTTGAACTGTTTGTACAAATTGGTTTGTTTATTACATTAAAACGAATAAAAGCGTACAGCTCGCCGGGTACGCGCCATAGGGAAGCTGCTTACTCAAGGTTACCGAGGAAACACGATTGCGCGGAGGCAACGACTTCCGCAGTGAGAGTGCCGCAGCAGTCGTTAGTTTTAGGGAAACGGAGAGAATACGAGCATATTTACAAAGCGTAAGGGCCCGTATCGTGAAAAATTCTACAAAACTCTCTCGCTTCAGCGAAGTTCAGTGCGTGTTCGTACCTGTCGCAGCACTGTGGGGTAGAGCGTCGGTATTTGTTTTTTACGTGGAAAGGTGAGCAAGTTCCTTGAGTGCTTTGTACAAAAACCGAGGTTTCGCTCGACGACCGTATCTTTGCCGGAGTGAACCACAAACGTTTTTGCATGCAGTTGCACGTAGGTATGATGGCCAAATGCAAAGCTCTTTCTTAAAGAGGACAACCGTCCGCGCTCGATATTGAGTGAGCGAATAAACGTTACGAGACAGCAAGCATGATCTTCAGGTGATCTTTCGGTTTGTGAACTGAAATTTTTATGTACGTTTCGGCTAAACTCTGTGCTACGTGTATATCGTGTGCCTAAATATTTGCTGGTCATTCGCATTCGCAGTGTGACTCATCATTTTTACTCAAGGTACAAACACAGAAAGCGACTTGGGGCGTCCATCTGACCTTGCAGCAAGGGCCACGTGCACCTAAGATCACAAACACCACGGGCGCTTGTGCACGCCGACTGAAGGGCTATTCACAACGCTGGAGGCACCAGCTGAACCAGTTCGCAGCGAAAGGGTCCCCCCAACTGAAACCGTGCTATCGCTAGTTTTTTTTGGAGTGGGTGGTTGCGGTATGGGGATAAAGGTGATTAGAAGCTGCTCATCCTTTAGACTTTCGCCTGTAATCGCTATCTCGTTCCCAGAAGACGGGTGCCCAAAAGAGGAGAGTGGTGAGTGCAACTTCGCGTGCCACCAAAAAAAGAACACAAAAATGACCTGGCTACATTATTCAGTGCACGTTGGCATCGAAGGCGGTGCTGCCCCGAGCAGCGTGTGATTTTTCTTGTGCTCCAAAGAGCGTGTGGTCACTCCACGCTCTATCCGTCAATCGAAAGTTGCTCGGCAAACGTGGCTCAACCACCTTCAACCACGCCAGAGTTTCCGGCCAAACCACGCGAAACCTTAATCTGATAGTTGACCACCGCCGACGCTGAAAAGAGGCAAAATTTGCTAGCACATTTAGGCTAGTGTCTGTCACGTTTGAATCTTTTACTTCAGAGCAGCGCTGTTCATTCCTTTCACATGGTTAAACGGCTCCTATTTTTGATGCACGCACAAAGCAATGCACGGTTTATGCTGCGGGACGCTGGGCAAAAAACGACTTCGCGTTACTGGAGGAGGATGTTCAAACTATTCAGCGTAAAACCGTGTTAACTCTTTTGGGATGGGGTATTGAAGTCTCCAGTAACGCTATCATTGTATTCTTTATGTCGGAGCGGGAAATGTTTAACAAAACGCACAACAAATGACGTTGAAATGGTCCGCCCAGAAAAAAAGGCTGTCTGCATCACACTTTGTTTGGGAGGACATGTAGAGCACTTTGTATTCAGAAATCGCGGAAGAATCAGTGCTTCCTTTAGTTAGAATATGTTGAATTCAAATGGCAGATCCGGAGCACTTTCGGAGCCACTATCCTACTCTCTCTTGAGCTGACGCATTCCAATGGCAGATCGGGAGAAACCAAATCCTCTTCCAATGGCACATCGGGAGCGCCGTCGCAGCCGAGATCACTCCGTGAAACAAGATAAGTGTCAGCGCCAAAATCGGCAGAGTTCGCCGGAACTCACTAGGGCGCTTACTTTTGCCGCGTGACATCGCCAACGTCGCCTCCGTCTCCGCTTCCGGTCAGTGCTCGCCCTTCTGCCTCATGCGTCCGCGCAGCACAAGATAAACATAAACGCCCCCGGGGGACCAGACGATTTCGGGAAGGCGCGACACAAAGGATGCTGGGGATTCGCTGTTGCCGTCACGGTTCGGCACTTTTGTCCGGCGAGAGCGGCTGCGTTCCAAAGTCAGCTTTGGAGTACGTGCTCTTCGCGGAGTCGGCGCGCTCCGCGGTCGATCACGGTGACCGCTCCAGATCTCATTGAAATACAACAATCGTAAAGAATTTTTTTTTCTGTTAGTGTCGTGAACATAATACTGTTTTGTTTTATGTGCGCTGTTTTTGTGCAAAAGTGGTGTCAACAAAAACGCTTCGCTTTCGCTTTAGGGCTTTCTTGTGAAACGTGAACGAAACAACAGCGAAACACTGCAGACTTATAAAGAGCGCGCAAAAGTAATTACTTCGGGATATTATTCCGTACTTACATGTCTTTCAGTCGCTTTTTTTCCATCTTCCTCCTGGACATTTCTATCTGCACGATCGTCCTTTCTTCTCAACAGCAGATATTAAAGTCGAGCCTACGTGAAGTGTGCTTGCAAAAATTATTGATGCGTTCTCATTAGCTATTCTAAAGCTGAGTAAGTAGCCTCTTTCATTTCTCTGCGGCCCCTACACCCTGCAACATATTGTCAAAAATGTTCAGCTGGCAGTAACCAATTATTTTTGTCATCCTCCCTTTGCGTACGCCAGTCGTGCGGTGCCCCAATAAGGGCTAGTTCTACAGATAAACGAAACGCCTCTCAATTTAGGTTATAGAAGTTTTATTGTGACATCAATATTGACCTAGCCCAGCGACTTTCGCCATGCCTCAGAGTTCGACATTTAAGTGGTACCACGTGACTCACAGTTGCTTGCAAGCGGCAATTCTCGCAAAGCTGCCAATGGCGCCCCTTATCTCGAAGAGTGAGAGTGAGGGAGGAAAAAAGACATGAAGGAGGAGGAGGGACAATGCAGCCAAGCTGTGAAGGCGGAACAGATTGGCTTGTTCGTCTGCGCAAGAAGCGACATGTGCACACTAATACCTTTTCGCAGGTGAATCTAGAACACTGTTTGCTCTTCACAGTTCACATTAATCAATGCCCTCACTGCCCCAGCGAATACAGACTAGTCTACTGCACCACGTATGCCTCCCTGAACACTCATCACGACCCTTCGATACAGTACCGCTGAGCAGGTCGCACCTGAAGGACCAACTTAAGGGGATCACCGCCGCTCGAGCCAATGCCCAACTCCGCAGGTTTTTGTTAAGGGCGTCACGGGCTCAAGAAGCAGCACTTTTCATCTTTTGCATAAAGGTTATTCCTTCTCTTCAAACTTTCCGTGTGTTGTTCCTTACGTTATGTATTTCCGGTTCATACTTAGCGTTTTTATTATGTTTCCGTGGTCCCTTAAAGTCGCTGTCGCTTTTAACCTGCGTTCCGGTTTCGACAAAATTATAACAAATATAATACAAAGCGACTCTGGAAAAAGAACGGCGGGGAAAAGTCTAGCATCGCAAAGCAGAAGGATGTATCACGTTAGAGCTGGATTTGTAACATTCGCTTAGTTATTGAGAAACCGTGCGATGCGATTAGCCCGGAGGCCCAACACTTATATCTGCGCGAAGAAAAACAGTTATCGAGGCTACCTAAATTTCCTAGAAAGCGGGCCGTGTTAGATGTCTCCATATTAACTTTGCCCACCTCAGCAACTTGAATCTGCTGCGAAATTTCGACACAAGGGCATTTTGCCTCAATATAATTGTTTTAAAAAGCCATGCTCTACCCCGGAAGCCTCACTTCATCGCATTCTTGGATTCTACTGGCAACGGAGCGGAAGAGCAGACAAATGAGATTTGCAAATATACTAAAAAAAATTTCCAACAAGATGTATGGAGGGACGGAAGCACAACTCAGGCTTATAACTAAAGCTCTTATCTATAGGGAGGCGAAGTTGAAGGAAGTTTGCAGAGTGAGCACGGCGCTGATTTTATCGAGAAGCGGTGGTTGGGCATTACCAGAGTCCTTCAATGCTTTGAAGGACTCTGGCATTACCTTGAAGGAAGAGCGGTTCCCTACGGGCTGGTGGGGAGTGGCTGCTGCCGCCGGCGGCTGCTTTGTTCGCCCTGGCAGGTGGGGTGTACGGGTGACCGAGGGGGATTGGAAGGTGTTAGCACGTGTAGGTAGAACACTAGGTGCGGTTTTTAGAATCAGCTGGTCGATGAGGGGCAGAAGGCGAGAACAAAAAGTAAACGCCTCGGAAAAAACTCGCCAAGCTTGCCCTAAGTATATCAAGGTTTAGATCATAGCAAAGCGGCGAGATTTCTTTGTATGTGAGCACTGAAGGAATAATCACCACGCATTTCTACAAGTTGTAAATTGTTTATTTTCATGTTCCGTCGTGATTTCGCACTGTGCTAGGAGTACTCATCGTCAGATGCATCACTATCCTCGTGTTCGTCATACAAAGGATTACATCAGAGGTAGCGTTTGCCGATAACTGGGTCACCGCGGAGGCGCGTACGTGAACAACGTATGCGAGGCGTTCCCGGAGTCGCGTCGAGGTTCCATGGAGCAGGTGTTGCGCCAGCTGTGGCGTTGTTGGTTGCTCCTCAGGGTTTTCGCCATTGATTGCTAGCCATAAGTTCGCTATCGCAGAAAAAATGCCAAGAAAGTGGCCAGCACCCGTGAAATTGTGTTAGTTATTTGAAGCTTTTATTTGAAAGGAAGGCCATAGCCAATGAGGGGGTGGTTGGGGTTGGGATGGGAAGGGGGGTATATAGAATATGATCTTAGTTCGCACTTCACAGTTCACACTTAGTTCACACTCAGCTCACATTACACACTTAATTCACATTTCAAACTTATTCACACTTCACAGTTTTTGAGTCAGTGTGACAGGTTAGGCGTCGCCCTGCTAGACGACTCGCGCCAGACCACTCTTAATTGCGAAGCTAGCAAGCTCCGAAAGAAGCTCACCGCGGTCTATGTTGTCTGATATGATCTGATCTATGTTGTCTGATCAGGGAAGGTAAACGGAGTGTGACGGGATAGAAGCTGAGTTCGATGCTTTTGGAAGTATACGCATGACCAAATTAGATGGTGTAAATCAGATTTGACGCCCATATTGCAATAAGGGCAATGTTCCCGTCCTTCAGGTCTGCGGGTCCATTTCTGAATTATATGTGGAGTATACGCAGCGTCAGCACAAAACTTATTTATGAACACTTCAGCCGCTCTTGGTTGCGTGCCGACATTGAACAAGTAACCTGTGGGGGAGGCCATCCGTTGTTCCTGTTGTCGTGCCTTCTTAAGTCTGAGCAGGAGAAGAGCCGGGGGCGTGGAAGAGGACAACGAGGAGCTCGGTGGAGTGGAACGAGCGATGCTCTCCTGCGGTGCCTCGTGGGGAGCCCGATTTCCTGTGTTCGTGTCCTCATGGCCCGGCGTCCAGTCAATTCGGCCTTGTACACCCTGTCCTCTGAGGAGTTCAATTTGCAGCAAAATAGTGTTCACTATTGGGTTGGATGAGAAAGGCTTCCGGAGTTCTTGTACAGCCTCAAACGAATCTGTGAGGGTACGCACGTGTCCAGGGGGCCGGGTGTCGAGATCGTAGCATAGACGACTAAGTGCATTATTTATAGCGTGCAATTCACCTTCCAGACTTGTGGCATTATTATAGTGGAGTGTAGAAAAGATGTTTGTTCCGGGCATATCCATGCGGTGCCAACAGTACTCGATGTAATGCTTGCATCTGTGAAAATGTCAACTTCCCCTTTGAGTTTGATGTCCTGTAGGTGCCGAATTCGCCGTTTTCTTGCATGGCACTTGGTTTGTGGTATCGCTCTGGAACTGTGTCCTAGGGCATTGTCTGTGAACGTCCAAGGTGCCAACACAGTCGGCAGAGGCACTTCCGGGGGAGGCTTCTGGGTGTCCCATGCCATAAGTTCAATGCCCTGTCTTGTGAGGCTGCGTTTAGCCTCAGCCTGACATCGCGTACCGTGCATAATAGTGTCTATTGGAGGGATGGGGACAGCACGCTCGAGGGCGTCGATTTGGGTGTGTTTTGGAAGGCCGGTAATTGCTCTCAGAGTAGCTCTATGTAGAGCATGGAGAGTTTTAAGGTTTGTCTTGTTAAGTTCATAAATAAGAGCGCCATATGTCATTGTGCCAACCGCGACAGCTCGAGCCATGGAGAGGCATGCACGTTGATTTGCTCCGCCGTACTTATTGGACAAACGAACAATTAGTGCGAGCATCTGTTTCCATTTTTGTCTTAATTGTGACAACCAAGCCTTGGGACTGCCACTGCTACAGAGGGGAAGGCCAAGGAGTCGAACTGATCCTCTCGCTGCCTCTATGACCCTTCCGCCGATATGCAGAATGGCATCCTCCGTGTGCGCGTTTGCTTTGGAGTTTGTCACAACCAGAAGCTCGGTTTTCTCCGGGGCTAGTTCAAGGCCTAGATTGGGTAAAACATCCTCGAGTGTGTTCACCGCAGCTTGTAGTTCTATAATCATGTCCTGCTTAGTGTGGTAGTCACTGCCTTCGGTCCAAATAGTAATATCGTCGGCGTATATTGCGAACCGAGTTGACGTTTCTTTCTCCAATGCCTTTGCGAGCTGGGCCATAACTATGTTAAAAAGTACGGGGCCCAGTACAGATCCCTGTGGGACTCCCCTCTTGTTGTAGTATTTATTTGGTGCCCATCCGGGCAGTGAGCCACAAAGCTGAACCGGCCGATTTTTGAGGAAGCTGCGTATCCAGTTTTGTGCACGCACACTGGGGAACACCTGGGCAAGAGCGTTCAGTATGGCCGCCTGGTCGACTCTGTCAAAGGCCTTGCGGAGGTCGACAGTGAGGACATAGTCTGGAAGATCACGGCGATTCGCTTGTCGGTTGATTACTCTTCTAAGTAGCCAGAGGCAGTCATGCGTACCAAGGTTCGGTCGGAATCCTGTTTGTGTTGGATGAAACCAAGCCTTCACATGTTCAAGGTAATATTGCATTCCGTTGTTTATTAGTCGTTCCATCAATTTACACAGCGTAGCGGTGAGAGAGATCGGTCGCAGGTTGGTTACTTCTGAGGGGTCTTTGCCAGGCTTTGGGATGAGATTGATCAAAGTATGCTTAAAGGTTTCCGGCATATCCCCCGATTGCCAGGAGTCGTTAATTAAACTGAGCAGATGTTCAAGTTGCGGTTCATCCAAGTTGCGTATATGTTGCCACGTTATGCCGTCATGCCCTGGTGCCGATTTCGTTTTGCTTTGCCGTATTGCAGCCCGAAGTTCCGCAGGCGTGAAAGGAGTGTCCAGAGAAGGGTCCGGGTTATTTACCGTAATTTGAGGTAAATAATCAGTGGGAGTAGAAGTAGCTGATGGGAAGAAGTTTGTAATAATGTTTTTTTCTACATGGTCCGGAAGCGCACTGAGCGTTAGGGTGGCGAGAAGCGGCGACCGTTTCTTTCCCTTTCCAGCCATGCTTCTATAGATGCCCCAAAGCCGAGAGAGGCCGCGCTCTTTCCCCATTTGGCAGCACAGTTCCTGCCAGTTGTCATATGCAAGCTGCTTCTGATAATCCCGAATAATTTTAAATTGCTTGCGAAGTTTTATCAGGTCGCAGTGTCTTTTGCCAAGTTGTCGGTATCTGCGTGTCAGGTCCTTAGCTCTTTTCCATAAGTTGGCAAGGTGACCATCAAGCGCCGGTGTGTCTTCAGAGCAGGTGACCGCTTCCTGCGACATCTCTGCTGCAGACCGAATTGTCTGAACGAAGGACGTAAAATCTGTGGACATCTCCGATGATTCATTTAGTATTGCACGGAAGCTGTTCCAGTTGGTAACTTGTAAAGTTTTATTTGGAATTTTCCGTCGCCCTTTGAGCGTAATCGCAATAGGAAAATGGTCGCTGCCCCACGTGGTATCGTATATTTTCCACCCTGATGCTACTCCATGAGACGCGAAGGTAAGGTCAGGTGTCGTGTCTCGTTGTGAGGGGTGTGCTCCAACTCGAGTAGCCACCGTGAGGTCATTCAAGAGAGCGAGGTTGTTCATAGACGTAACTTCTTCGACTTCACGACCCCGCTTGTTTGAATCAGTGTACCCCCAAGCTGTGTTTCTAGCATTGAAATCACCTCCTATCACGATAAGGACATTAGGATACCGATTTATGACATCTGTCAGCCATTGGAATGAAGGTTGAAATGCAGAACTGTTAACTGGTGTGTAGTACACTGATGCCACCAGTATCGGCTTCCCGGATGGAAGAAGAGCATGCACTAATATCACCTCATGTCGCTTTGAAGTAAGACCAGCTAAACGGATTTGTTTACAAGCAATATCACTTCTGGCCAGGATTATTGCGTATCCCGGCGCCGAAGGTGTAGGGTTACTGGATACATTAATGGTTCGTTTACGTGCATTAGTAATGGCTGGGTCAGAAAATGTGACGTAACCGCGTATAGTCGGAACACATCGAGTTTCTTGCAGGAGTACGAAGAGGGGGCGAATTTGCTGTACTTTTTGATATAAGATTGCCGAACATGTAACGTAGCTACGGCAATTCCATTGTAATATGTTGAGAGTGTTCATTGTTGCTTAGGAGTAGGGTTGTTTCTTGGGGGAAGCTTTCGTGGTGGTTCCTCTTTATCTGGTAGTTTATTAGTGATATACTCGATCATGGAGGACGTCTCTTTCATGAAACTCTCGAAAAGAATACGAATCTTTCCTATTTCGTCTTGCCGAGAAGCTCGTTCCTTGTGAATGTCCGATCGTATTATGTTGAGCACTTGCATTAGTTCTGGTTCAATTCTTGGTTGCGATTTAGGTGTTAGTTTCTTACTTTGGCTCCTGCTGCGACGGGTAGAGCCCTTGGGCTGCCCTGTCTCTTGTGGTGTCGACGCTTGGGAATTCCGTTCTGCCAGTGCCTTCTTTAGTTCCTGGTTTTCTTTTCGTAGCTGTTGTACTTCTTGACGAAGAGATGCCAGTTGTGTCAGTACTTCTGAGCTCAGGGAATTGTCGTTTTGAAGGTTGATTTGTTGCGCGTGTCGGAGGTCTGAGGCAGGAAGGTTACTGGAGGCGCCTCGCATGGAGCTATACCCCGCACTTTGTGCAATTCTGTTTGCCCACGATACTCCGCGAGCGATGTCGTTGGCCGGTAAATTGGTCTTAGGTGGGAGACGGCTCGGGCATTTCGAACTGACGGAGATGTGTCCGACGTCTTTACAGGCTACACAATTTCACAGTACTTCTGAATGTGGCCCTACCGTGTACTGTGAAATTGTGTCTCGCGGCGACTTCCGAGTGTCCCGGGCATGCGTGTTTAATTACAAAAAAAATTGCCAGAAGACCCTAGTTCCCAGCACATTGCTAACGATTGTGAGCGGTGCATCGCGACGACCGTCGATTCCTTGGCTCCCACAGAGGCTTTAGCAAACAAAATCTTAGCCCTCTCTTCAGGCGCTACCAAGTATGTAAAAAAAACTAGAGCGCATGTTCTAAAGCTGAAAAACTCCTCTTTTAGAGAGGCCACCATGGCCGCCGCATTCTTTAGCACACACTATGGATAATTGGAGGCATGGGTACGAGTGTGCCAATCCTTCCCGGGATGAGTTAGAGATGGCGCCACCGCTGCCTTGAGTCACTGAAGAAGAGCTGAGGAAAATCTAACTTCTAACACATGACGCGTCTCTAGCAGACGACAGAAGGAGCTCAGGCAAAAAACCCCTCAGTAGCTCTAAATTAAACTTGCTGGACATGTGCGAAGCGTATGGTTTTTTTATGTCGAAATAAAATTTTACCCGGACCTCATCCCAGCGCAAGAAATAAACAAATGCAACAAATTAAAATGTACCTTGCCAAATGCACTTTTGTAAAAAGCATGTGAGCATACTTGAGGTAACAATGCTTACTCCGGATCTAACGCAAAAACAGTACTTAAGTTCTTATAATTATCTACGTATGTGTGAGAATTCTTCAGAGCTTGTGTAACACCGCGCATCCTAATAGCTACAACTAAGTATCAAAAGCCAGATCGGGTTGGTGTTTTTTGTTTTAGTTCGAATTTTACTGTGTTATGCGAGTTTGCCTTTTGTCTAGTAAAATTTCTTTCATTCTTTTTGTTATTTGTTTATGAAATGTGCAACAAAAAAACTTTTAGGAACCGCCCTCACGCGATGATCTCAAGCTAGTAGGAACGACAACTGACACACGTAAAACAAAAATTCCGAAAAAGCACCAACCGAGTAAAGATTTTTATTTGGAAAAATGCACAATTGGCGGTGTCAAAATTCCGCTAGCGCTAAAGATTTGCGAAGAGTAAAAATATAAACTCACAAAAGCAAACATGGTAATCTCATAGATCGCTCTCGCTCGAATATGGGAAGAGTAAAAAAAAACACAAGTCATGAAAAGCTCTCCGTAAGAACTGAAACGGCAGAAGACAGCCCAATTTGGGCACTCTGCAGAAGTCAAATCTGCATTGCAACAATCCTACAACCAGGTAATGCGGCTTAAAGGCCAACTGCACCCAAATTTTTGTCAACGTAAAAATAATGTCACCTAACAGTACATATAAAAAGGGTGCGAATTGCAAAACACTGCGATTCAAACATCAACGCGCGCGACACAAACGGCTCGTGACATTGGCAACCGAAACGGAATAGAAAAAGCGGCCATAGCGGTGGCCGGACGTGACGTACGTGGTGTAAAGAAAGCGGCGGCGCCAGAACCAGCGGTCTTAGAGCCGCCTTTAAATGCTCGGGGTAGCGCCGCGATTCGCTCTGTTATTTCCACAGAAGAACTTACACTAACGTTTACCTGTGATAATAGAGTTAGGCACAATTCCGGCATCCCGTTGCTATCGGTCGAGGTGATTAAATAGACCTCCCGACAGTAATTTTTTTCCATCAATATAACTGCCGGAGTAGCAATTAGTGGAATTGCAAGTAAAACAGCGGACCCTGATTTACAAAGCTACTTCCTCGTACAATATCCAAGAGCAGCTTTCGTTATAGACCACGCCTCGGCTATCACATCGCTATCTTTGAAGGGAATAAACCGCACGCGGGCGGCGATCGATCACTATTTCTACTATACATTACTTGCAAACAGGTTCGTGAATATCGGACCAGTAGTTTTCGCCTTGCTGCACATCAAAAATCGAATTATAAAAGTGGTCTGAAACTATAAGCCAGCTTCCACAGCTAAAGGATGCAATAAAGCACACATAAAGTTCCTATCTACCGCCGTTTTCTACTTTACACAGATACAGGTGCCGTTGAAAACATTTTACTTTCAAATAAACTGAATATAATGCTCAAAGTAAATACTTCACTTGGGAATCGAACCAAAATCTAGTCTATTATTTAGGAGAGGAGCAGTTTCGTTTTTCGCGCTTCGCGAAGATGATGGTCGATATTTGTGCGGAAGTATTTGTTACTACAAGAAAGGCGGATTTTGGTTCACTTAGCGCAAGCGGAAAAAGTCGCACAAATGGTTATACCTTCGTGCACAGCAGCTATAGTTAGGTCGTCAAACTTTTGGAAAAGTCTAAAGGATGGAGGCGACGTTGTGCAAGCCCAAATATGGCTAATATTGAATGCGGAATTGCGAGTGGTCAAGAATTGAAAAAATATCTTTTTTTTCTGTGGTATATGCAATAGGAATGACAAATGTAAGGCAAATGCTCGTTTCGCGCAAGTTTTTGCTTTGAGTAAAAATAATATTTTCAAGTAAAAAAACTTTTGCTAACTCCAAGACGTTCGCAAGTGCGTGAATAGTTTGTAGGCTTCTAATCTTTTTATTTCTTCGAAAAAAATGGCGGATATTTGCCTACGCGGTTAGTTTAAATATGTGATGGCGACGGCGGTACAGCGCGCTGGTGTAGCATAGAAACCCGGGCGAATGCATCCCAGCGCCCGGCATTCCTGCATTCCTGCATTCCTGCGCACTGAAAGGCTCCGGAGAAGCGGGAGCTGGCACAGGTTCCCCAAACTCAGTCACAGTCCGCACGGCACCTGTTTCGGCGACTCTCAACCAGGTGCGAACGTCGTTGCTCGAAGGTACTTTGAATGGCGGTATCTAGTGCTCTCTCTGATTACGAAGCTGAGGATTTTGCCATGGTGATTTTATGAGCATAGACAACTTATTTGGACAAAGAAAAAATTCAGTGCAGTTGGCCTTAAGAATGCTTCTGAGCTAGCATTCAACTCTCGAAATTTCAGTATATTTTTTATTCGTTTTGTGCTCGTCTTCCCCAAACGATAAAAATAAATAAGTTTGGCGGCTACCTTTTTGGCAGCTCCCAATTTCCGCAAGGAATCTCATTTATTTATGTCAAAGCATTCTACCTCGAAAAGATACATTAGTCACCCAAGCTGAGACTTTTGTGCGCCTTTTAAAGACGTGAAAGTGGTACCGAACGTTTTTTCCTGCATTCTGTCCTCGGGCCCTTCTCGGAACACAAGAGCAAACGCGGGACAGGAGCTTCCGTACGGAACGCTCCACAAGCTTACAGGGAAGAAGCATAGCTTTAACACCACTTTCCTCCTTCGGAAAAGCGTTGCACCTTATGATTCATCCTCACCCTTACATGGAAAAAGTGGGAGAGGGGGTGGCAGGCGGGGTCAACAAATCGGTATCACAGGTTCGGACAGCTCTTGACTTCTCCACGTGCCTGACCTGTCGGCCTCCGCTCTTGTTGACATTCCGGGACCCGCGAAGATGAATATTTGTTGAGCGTTAAATCCTGCACGTGACCGTTGCTCTCTCGGCCGCCATGACGAAGACAGTAAAACCGCATGCCTCCAAAACCAACTTTGATGGAGCTCGGCGCATGCTGTTGAATAACTTCGGCCGCGAGTGGTCGTGGCTCGGGGCCGGCGTCTACGGCGACCCGAGAAACAAGCAAGACGAGAATGAAGCCGGAAACACGGCAAGCCAAAATGGCCGGAAAAAGCGCGCCCGGGACCCACCCGATGGTAAGCAACGAATGTTTTCAATCCTCACGTAGTTTGGACGAAGATATGTCGTCCAAACTGAAGCGTAACACTGGATGCGCCGATGCCGATATGCTATTCACCTTGTGTTAGAATGCCGCTTATGTCGGTGGCCAAAATACCTGTGATACGTTGAATGCCCTGTTTTGTGCACACCTTACGTGTTTGTCGCGAAAACAAGGAGTCGAGAATAACAAAAGGTTAGGGGAACATGCACGGGATACTGCGACCCTACCTTACTTGCACAACCTATTGCTGTGTCATTTTTCCATTGGTAAACAGTGTGTTTAGGCATATTCCCTGTGTCGGCGATAGCATCAAAGGCACTAACCCTCAGGAGTACTAAGCGTAATACCTAGAAGTACAACAACGTAATTACTAGTCGCAAGTGTTTTTTAGGAAAAAAGAAAGAAAAAGGTGCTGTGAAGCGTCCTTGCTCCGAGATCTTGATTGATTGGTGATTTTTTGATTGATTGATTGATTTGATGTTTAACTCGCCGACGCAACGCAGGCGATCAAGCGCGCCGTAGTGGAGGGCTCCGGATTAATTTTTACCACCTGGAGATCTTTAACATGCACCAAAATCTCGTACACACGAGCGTTTGTTTGCTTTTCGCGTCCATCAGAAAAGCGGCCGCCGCAGCCAGGAATCAAACCAGCATCTTGTGCTCCGGGATCCTATTTCACAGGGTCATCGATGGACAGAGGAACATTATCCTTTTCACGGGCTGGGTTTTCTTGGGGCTAGTGAGTCTAGCTTCCCCCTGCTTCAGGGTAGAGGAGAGGGTGGAGAAAGACCAGAGGAAGGATTATATTATACGGAATGTTGTGAACACGTATTCTTTGCCTTTTAATGATTTGCCCAAGTACAGTGCAGAGCTTCATGTGCCCTGTGCAGAAAGCCAACATAAACCTCCGATTGTACTGCAGGTTATAATATAAGCATTGAATTGCAATTTCATTGAAGCTCGCCCAAACGTGACGCTCGGGGCGCAACTTCGATGTCGTTTCCAGCCCCCGTACTCTGCACCCTCGCCATCATCCACGGAGTGTAGATGCTGCCATTTTTTGACCTGAAGCCTACCTTGAACTCTGTACGAGATACATTTTTTTATTTGCGGCCATCTTAGAAAACTTCTTTTAGAATTCAAGTTCTGAGTGGCTACAATGTCACCCCCTTCATCTATTTCACTGGGTAGACAAACCAGCACCTTCGAAGCGGCAGCGATCACAGTGGGAGCCTGTCGAGGAAGACACCTTTCAAGGTGCCGAACAACTCGCGGAGAAGCCGCAGTTTCTACACCTTGCAGATGGTGAATGCCGTGCTCTAGGGGATCCGTTCAGTTGCTCTTTGCAAGAAGCCACGGATATAGTCTACCAGCTCCCAATTTCAGACAACGGCTACAGCGTAGGAATGAAGCCATTCCCGGAATTGGGGTTGTCGGAAGTAGCCAGGTTTCTTGGAGACAACGACGACAGCCAATGTGAACCAGCTCAATTTCGTGTGCTACATTTCGGCCACCTGACTGATGAACCAAGCTTGTTTCCCTGCGTGTCTTTTACGGAAGAGTGAAAGCCATGCGAATTTGCCTCAAAAGTGCCTTCGATAGTGTCATTTGCTTCCGAAAAAATAATTGACCGCTCTTTCATGTCATTAATAAAGAGATTCCCTTGCGTAACAATCGTTTGCATGTTTTAAGTTGCTTTTAGGAATTCAGACAAATTAAATTTATTAAAGATTTGCTCTAGAAATTGTCTACAGCAAAAGTATCTTCCCCTACAGAAAGTTTGTTTCAAGACTAAAGTTTTAGTTCTCACGTTTTGTGAAACGCACGAGAGGTAAAAAACTGGTTGTACAACTAATCGCCAAGTGAGGATGTTTGCGTTCTTTGGCCTTGTGCCACGAAATCCAATAATCATGACCAGAACGCAAGAGGGGGTTCCGCGCCAAGAAACAGCGGGGTCCAGGAGGGTTCAGAGAAAGAGCGACCAACCAGGTGCCACAAAATGGCGGCCTGCTTCCACAGGAGCAAGACGAGCGCCTTGAGAGGTAATGTATGCGCGGGGAAAACAGGTGGCTGTGGCCAATGTGTAACCAGGGAAATGGGCTTCACAAGGGCTGTTCGGTTGCGTCGGACGCAGCCGCAAATGTCAGCATCAAGTTCAACAGGATGCCCAACTAGGCTTTCGCACCCTAATAAGGTACTGAATGTGCTCTGTCATTTAGTGGTGCAGCATAAGTATCCATCTTATTAGGCATTTACAAACATAGCTTGTTAAAAGCACGTTTTCTACATAGCAAATAATGGCTGCTAATCATGACGTCAAGTGAAAACGAGCACTGGAATCTACAACACCATCGGCCGAAAGAAAACTGAAGGACAAATTATTTGCTGGATATTGTACTCAATAACCTACTCTTTTGCGGACATCCACCTGCCATTATTTCACCCTAGATACAACCATCAGTGTAGTAGCTCTAGTTTGCATGACCTGGCGATGAAGATTGAAGGGCGTCGGGTTGCTGCGGCCGATCAAGTCGTTTCGTTGCTTTACCGACCCTTTCAGCGGGCACGCCCGCGAATGATATTATTCGAACAGCGGTATATCACCAGACACGCTCTCGTTCATAGTGCTGCTGGCAGTTGCTTTTCTGTAGCAGCGAGTACCTTCTTACACGCGAGCGTAAGAGCCCCTTCTTGTAAGTTTCCCTCCTTGGGTACACGCTGTAAGCCTGTCCTTGAATAAGAGAGGGGGCCACCAAAGAAATGAGTATGCCCGCAGTTTTTTTTTTCATTGGCGTACTTTGGTGGTAACCAAATTAGTGCGGGGGACTCTGAAGCCTTCCTATCCGTGTTATACAAGAAAGAGTTCTGGTCGATTAAAAAAAGGAAACGTCAGGGCTATGTCATTGCTCAGACGCCCATGACTACCTCCGCATGGGGGAACGTTAGGAGCAGGCCATTCGCTGTACCACGTGGAAGCAAATAGCCCTAAACCTGCATTCTACTTAGTACAACAATTTTCGCGTTAACATTTACAATTCGCATCACAGAATTATGACACTTAAGAAGGCTTGGCTCGGCTAGGCCCGGTTATGCAACAAAAAAAAATTCCCGCGCCTTCCCGCGAGGGAAACACGAGTAAATGCAGAGCAATGGGGGTCGTTAATGCCGCGTAAAGTCGCGTTAGGGTGGGTAGTTGGGTCGTAGTTGCGTTGGTGTTGGTTTGGGGTAGAGAGAGGAGAGTAAAGTCGCGTTAGGGTGGAGCGAGCGTCAACCAAGGAAGGAAGGAGCAACGCAGTGACTGAAGCACGAGCTACCGCTAGCCGCGTAATATTTGCAGCGCGCGCAGTAGAGGGAGAGCAGTACGGGGGGGGGGGGGGGGGGGGGGGGCGGAAGAGCGCGCATGCGCAAGAAGCGCGCGCCCTTCCACGCCCCACCGCGTTGCTATCACGCACCTGTTACGCCGAGACACGGCCAGACTGGAGGAGCGGCGAGCGCGCACTTTCATACGGCCTGCGCACCTAACAAGGAAACCATACAGCAGATTCTTGACAGAGTGAGGGCGCTTCGAACCAACCCTCTACGCTCCCAACCCTCTTTTTTTTTTAGTCGACGCATCGCCTCTGGCCGAGCCAGCCGACAACACTTGCCGCACGTGGTTTGGATCTGCCGCGGAATATCACCGGTACCAATGAATGCCTTCGCTGCTATATCTCACCAAAAAGAAGACTCGTTGTGCACTTATTAAGAGTGTCAGCTGTATTTTTTTGACAGTGCGCTCGCTGCTAGCGGTCCGCTCAGCCCGACGGAGCGTGAGCAGCAGAAACACGTTTACACTAAGCGATAACCGTATCTCCCTCGGCGGGAAATCATCCGCGTCACTGGTCGTGCCCTGTGCGCGTGCAAACCAAGGCATCATCCGAAAGAAAAAACAGGAACTGATATTTCAGTAACGGAAAATGCCGCGTTTATTGCCTGCCTCACTATTTTCATATCATACAGTCGCTGATAAGATATGAAGGCCTCGAATATTTTTCTTCATGTGCCCCGAGTTAAAATGTTTCTTTCAATTTTTTGATTAGGCCCTTCCAAGTGATAATGTTAGGCTGTTTGACCCTATCAGATGGAAAATTCAGAAGGGGGGATGGAGTCGCCTATTTTAATGACGCACATGTAATTTACACGGACAGGTATCACGTGTAGCCACGGCAGGGCTGGGGCAGTGGCAAATGCGCGCGCGCCGCCGCTCTAACCCGCCCGTGCGGTGGGTCAACCGGCGAGGGTTGGTGGGAACTATACCCGAAGCGCTGGCCGTATGAAAGTGCGCGCCCGCCCGCTCCTCCAGCCCGGCCATGGCCGAGACCGCGACAGAGCGAACGGGCTGACTACGACGCATGCGCGCGCCAGCTGCTGTTGAGAGAGAGGAGCGAAGGAGGAGAGGCGCACCTGCTGCGGACGCGGAGCTGTGGATACCGTCCGACGCCGGAAGAGGCAAGGCTAAGAAATGCTCTGCATTTAAAAGCAGCCGAATCACAGCTTGCGAATCAGACGACATGGCTAGTCGAACGTTAAATTCATGAAGCTCTTACTGCCTTCATTTCGCGAGTTTCCAAAGGCGTCCCAGCGTCCATTGCACCTTCAAATCTCGTTGCTATTGCCTGTCTGCGTCTTTTTCCCGACGCTTATCTCGCCGATGTTATCTTTCTTTGCTCGTCTCGGCGTGCCGCTATTCGCAATCGCATTCGCGTTCCCATTTTAACTCATAGGCAAGCCGAGTGATATCTGTCGGATGGTCCACCACTGCTCGCCGCTTTCGCAACTGGGACCGAGCCGGCAGCTTTGGCACCGAAGGACCAGCTTTCCCGGTGCGTCTTTCAATCGCACAACGCTAAAATGAAACACATTGAGAGAAATTGTGATCAGTCGGGAGGCCATACGGGCGTTTTGTCGGAGGAAAAAACGTAATAAGGATGCGGGTTCGATTGCCAGTGGCGGCGGCTGCTTTTCTGATGGAAGCGAAAACCAAGAACACCCGTGCGTTCGTGATGTCGGCGCACGTTAAAGATCCCCAGGTGTTCATAATTAATCCGGAGCCGTCCATTCCGGCGCACCTCATGCCATGTCTAGTTTTGGCGCGACAAAGACAATAATCAATCAATTAATCAACAATTCGTAATAAAGAAACACCTAGTAAGTCAATTTTTCGCAGAAAAATTGGCCGCATAACACAATTCGTCTTACGGCTCCAGTCGCTACTAAATCTAGTAAACGTTTTTACATACCTCCATGTCAACCGACCGAAGAGGAAACGGCGCTTCATTTGATTGGCCTATGCTTTCATGTGAGGTTACATTAGTTGTGCTTTTTTGAAGTTTGTGAATTGTTCTAATGTTTTTCTCGGTGCAAGTTGGCTCACAAAAACATTAGGTCTCCAAGACCCTGTTTTGCACTTCAATTAGTGACAATACTGCCGCAAATCATGCCTCTTTATGTTTTGTTATCACCTCCTGCCGCCGCCCGACTGTCTTCACACGCGTTCTAGTCACGAGAGCACTGTATACAAATGGGAGAAGATGAGGTGCCCGGCACCCGCTTCGCCGAAGATCGCCTGGGGTCGTCACTCGCTTGGCTTTGACGTTTCAGTATTCGTTGAGGCTTTTGCAGAACACAAGTTCCCTCAAGCAATCTTTGTGCCTCGGGGAACCGTGCGTCGCCTTTGGGTATTTGGCGATGTACTCAATAACGTCTAGGTAGCTGTTCTTGATTTCTGATAACAGGAATAAGAGTGCCTCGTGAGGTACATGCGTCGAATCATAATTAATGTCATTTACGTCACTTTTGACGTTCAATAATACGCATGGCAAGTTCATTCTTAAAACACGAGAGGTGTTTGCGTTTTTTTGTGGATGACTCGCTTTTTCAAATAAATTGTGCTATTATTCTGCACTGTGATCGTGTTGTGTCATTACATCGGTAGGGTGTTTCCGGCAATACTAGAGAGTTTTAGCTGACCGTTTTTGACGCTCCGCTACGCTCCCGACAGCCCGCTAAGCACACCCGGAGCGTCAGCGGCAGAAAGGCTTTTAGCTAAGCGATAACCGTATCTCCCTCGACGGGGAATGATTCGCGTCACTGGTCGTGCCCTGTGCGTGGGCAAACCAAAACGTCATCGCTAAGAAAAGATACGAATTGGAATTTGGTCGTTCAGGTAAAGTAATGTACCGTGTTTAGTGCGTTATTTTACCTTTTTAAAATATTGTAGTCGCTTACACGTTATAATGGTTCTAAATTATTTTAAAGAAGCCGATAACTTTGGAATAGCCAAGACAAGGCCGACAAGGCTGTCTTTCTTGGCGCTGCATAGAAGCAGCCCCGCGCTTCAGTCGACGTTTTTCGCCGTACCAAAGCTTGTTGGGGAGTGTTGCACGTTTGTCTATTCGGAAGAGCTTTCGCGATTTTGTCGCTCACGTTTCAACTAAAGAAACGGAGTTCGCGAGGCGCTCTTGCATCGCGGGGCAGCCATGTTGATATTCCGCACGGTAACGTAAGCTGCCGCGACGGTCCGCTAAGAGGCCCCGATTAGCGGAGCGGGGCCCCGCTCCGGTATCGCCACTAGCGCCTTTGTGCGCCAGGCATGCGCAATGGCGCTCCCGCTAGCTATCGGAGCGGAGCGAACCGTCAGAAACGGTTAGCTAAAACTCTCTACTAAAATGAACCGGTACCAAATAGCCCCGTCCACAGTACTTGAACATATTTTTCAATTAGATGATTTGTGATTTTCCCAAATTGTCCTAATAAGAATGTTGGGAAAAAATTACGCCCACCTCGCCTCGTGGGAACCCTGGTGTGACGACGCTGATTCCAGCCGTTGGGTCTTACTCGAATTGCGTGAGCGTCGGGTAATGCGTGAGAGAGAGAGAGAGCAAGCATAGGCGGACGACCGTCGACTTCGTTCGCAAAGGAGAGGACACCGCGGAGAGAGGGCGCTGCACATTCGCACAGCGCCGCCCACCGGCGGAGTGAGAGAGCGCGCCCGTAGCGCGCGCGCCACAGATGTTGGGGGAGAGGGCGCGCTATCATGGCGAGAGGAGAGGGGGTGAGCGGAGGAGAGACGCAGCTGTGCGGACGCGGACGACAATGACGCAGGAAGGACAGGGCCGCCGGCAAGAGATGCTCCTCTGAGCGTCGCATCTAAAACAAGCAGAAAAAGAAAGCAAACACCGAGAAACGAATTGCCCCATGCGACGACGTGCGGTAGTACGAGTTGCACTTCTATGACGAGGCATCATAGACGAGAGCACTGTCATTATAGCCCTACAGCCGCGGCAGACAGCGGGGCCGTCCTTCGTTCCAAACAATTTATGAATCATGTGGCGAGGCACGTGGAAACCGCTGGAAGACGGTGTACGTTGCTGCCGTGAGTCAAGTGGCATCACTTCAAGGTCAAATTTCCAGGAACGGCCGAACTTCCAGGGCTAGGACAGTTTGGTTGTCGTCATAATGAAGTTTCGTGCGCGCCAAGAACACATTCTGGGGAACCGCTGGGCCGGCGAATAAGGTGAAGTGATTGTTAAGAAAACCGCATACAATATGACTCTAGTGTTCCGAGATGTACCGCCGCCGAAAAATCGCGAGAATCAGAGACAGCCGACGCATACGCACTGACCGCCTAAGGGGGGAGCAGCCACTCGCCGTCTACTACTGTTGGCGGCCGCGTCGCTGAGATTACAAGCGCTGAGTAACATGGCACTGGAAGGATGGAATAAATAGAAAGCTGCAGAAAAACGCATTTCGTTCTTATTGCTCAGAAAATAGCAACACTGTCATCTAGACCGTTTTTATTACGATATATTTAAAAGTCCATTTCGTCCAAAAACATTGGTACACTGGGATCAGCCGTAATGTGGACGTCAGTTTGATTGCTGTCGGGCAGCGCGCTAAAGTTACCTAACGAAGTATTATTTATATGTTATCTGACGTCCTGCAAGGCATCTACGACATAGTCAAATTAGCCACAAAAATAGAAAAGCCACAAATATGATACTACTGAATTGTTTCAACCAGCGTTAATTTCCACTGCAAATGAAGTGATAGTTACGCGCTACTGAAAAAAAGGTCCATTACTGTCACCTCAAGTTCACGGCAAAGTAACAGCACCAATTTAGAAAACGCCTGGCACTGTAAGCATACTGCTGGGAGAAGCTGGATAGTGATTTCCTAGCGCTGCACCTGCTTTACTGCCGATTTCTCAACAGCTCGCATTAGGTTTCTACCTTTGCCGCACGCGCCCCCGCACGCATGCACACACATACACGCGAGCACACCAACGCTCGCGCGCACGCACGCACCCAAACACACGCTCGAACGCACACACGCACGAAAGGGCGCACCTTCACACACACTCATTCGCGTAGAAAAATCTTACAAAGTAGAGGCAAAACTGTTTGTGGATGTCCATGCTGGGAGCGCTGGCTAAAACTAACGATTGGAAAGACAACCACTTTCCCCGCCGCACATGCGAAATGTGCACCGCTCTCGTTGCCTTTAAAGGAAGAATGACAACTGGGTGAGGTGAGCCCGTAAGTTTAGTACGCGGGTTTGGCGACTACAAGTTATTTGTGGGGCGTGCCAGTCCACCCTTCTTTGCTCCACTATGGGTGCTGCAAAGCGCGACCGGTGGTCGGGAACAGTCTAGTTTGAACCTAAGAAACCTGAGCAATATTAGCGGTGAAGGCGGGCATTTGTGTACCAGGTGACACAGCGTCATAGATACTAACCGCACGCGAACCTGGTGCCTCGGGCTACAGCATGATTTCTTGTGTTGTGCGAATGTGGCGGCTCTCATTCACACTGTGTATGAATAGTGTACACATTGGCCAGTTTCGGCAGTTTTGGTAGGCGCCACAGGCATGCCTTGGTACCAGCCGACGTCCCCCGCGTCCCCTCGGACTTGTCGATTCGCTGCTGTGTTGGAAGCGTTGCGGTCTTCTTGCGTTCTCTAATCTCGGCCTCAAGATGACAATTTGTGCAATCTTTGGCTGTAGGAGTAGCAGAATGTCATTTTTTAAACCCACCAAAAGGGAGCAAAAAGTAATCATATTTTCTTTGCCCAATGTCTTTACCCGATATTGCGAACGGACATCGCAGCTGTCCGAAAAGCGCCGGCGTGTTTGGCTCGCCCGCATTACGAAGAACAATTTGAAGAGCCCCGACAACATCTGCTTCTGCGGCGCGGTCGCGTTGACGAGCGGTATCCGGATTCGCTTGGCGACGCTGGCGTTTCGAAGCGGCTTCTCGTTGGCGAACCGCATCCGGATCCGCTTGGCGACGTTGGCGTGCCGAATCGGCTTCGCTTTCTAGCAGTGTGGGATCCGCTGCTCGACGCTGGCGTTTAGAAGCGGCTTCACTTTCGCCTATTCGCTGACAGAATTGTTGGCGTCATTCAGTTCATCGGACAAGCAGCAATGAGGGAGCGGCGCGCGGAGAGGAGAAAAGGAGGAGCAGTGCGCGCGCTATCGCACAGCTGGTAGGGAGAGGGGGAGAGCAGGAGCAGCGCGTGCGCTATCGCACAGCTGGTGGGGAGAGGGGGAGAGGTAAGGATGGACTCTCATGGACGGACATAGCCCCGAGCAAGAGATGCTTTGCATCTAAAAGAGATTAGTTTTCAGTGATTCTCTGCAAGCTCTTCGCCACACCTGATTGTCTAGCGCTGCGAGTAGTTCAATGCATGCGATTGAAGGCCCTTGTGGTTTTATTTCCTTCAGTTGGCTGGCATTACCTTAGTGTGGTTGAACGCCCGGTGTCTGCTAGGGAGATGGGCTTAGACGAGTCCCATAAAAGAACATTTAGCAACAAGGATATAAAATGACTGCTGTAGTTAACATTTGTTCTCCACAAGCTCATGATTCTCGCCGTGACTGATGTCCACGCACTGCCGATTTTGTCCATCCTAGCGTAGCACTAAGCTGTTTCCTTACCATTCCGCGACTAGTAGAATTAGGCACCCCGCATAGTGGAGCGCAGCTTTAGAGAACCCGAATTGAAATAACTATTGAAGAAAAACAAAAAAAACTATACTTGTTTGTAGGAAAGCCAGCAAATCTCATGAATGAAAGCAGCCAAGATTGGGAACCTCGCCAGCACTTTGACTATGGTGTTGATGATCAAGGTTTCTTGAAGAAGACGTAACTTTAAGAACGCGTGAAGCGGGCGCAACTGAAAATCGACCACCGCAGCTGCAAACTGCGATGTCAGACCTTTCAACTAATGATGCATCTATCAAAGAAGACACCAAGTCCCATGGGCGGCCACATTCTAAGGATCCTACCCTAAAGCGCACCAGCCCTGCCAAGTGGCTCACACGACGAGAGGCTCTCAAAGGCTTGCTTGTGGTACCAACCTTTCTTTCCCGCAATAATGCCAGTCGTCTAAAAGTGCAGTCAAAGGACCTCGTGGTTGTAATTTCTCTTGCAAAGGCAGTTGTTCAGATAGGGTTAACTGGGGCAGACTTGCGAGCTATCCCGGAGGAGAATTAAATAACGACCTGCCACCTTCACACCATCAAGAAGCCGAAAGGCCATCTAGAAGCTGGCAGCCAAGTGGTAGACATCGACAAACGGAGGGTGGCAGGTGAAATGCACCTTCTAGCAGCAAGGGAAGATTAACTGGAAGTTAACAAAAGCGCCACATCGGCAAGATGATGCGAACGTTTCTTATGCGTGCGTAGTAGATTTTTCAGTCGTCTTTGCAATTTCTCGCGTTGTTGAAATTGCAGTCAGGCACACCCATTGAAACTGCCTTGCATGATTGCAGGCGCTGCTTGCTTTTTGATGAAGCTAAAATTTACTTTTCTCTCTAGCATATCTCTTATAATGTCACGCATCCAAAGACGACGCTGCTGTCCTAAAGGAAAGGGAAGTGCATTGGGGCGAACTTTTGCTCCCCTAACAACTCAAAGATTGCAGAGGCGGCGAAACAGCAGTCCAGAAAGTGACGTGGGCAGAATGGTGTCGGCAAATAGAATACCGCGGCGTTTGCTCTGCGGGCTTTTATCGTTCGGCACGAGTGTTTTTGAACCGGCGAATTACATCCAGAACTCTGTAGATAGAAGAATATTCTGGGCTGCTGACGCTATTTCAAAACACTATTCCTATCAAAAAAGATAACATGTTCCGCCTGAAAATAACGAATGGCAAACGGTTTTCACTAGGGACACCGATAAAACAGCACGGCGCAGCCTTGTGGTAAGGACAAAACATAAATATTCAAACTACAGGATGCATGGTTCTAGGAATTCTAAGATTGCATCGACCCCCATTCTATGAGTGCATCGACCCGATTCTAAAATAAGACGACAGTCCGAACAAACAAGAAAATGTCCGTCGTGTTGCGTAGTAACGTTTTAGAGGAACCACGTGGACGACTTCGAACCGCGTGCTTTGTCGTGATGTTCCGGAATCACCGTCGGTGATCGCCTCGTAGGTAATTTTAAAATGGCCCAATAATTGCTAGGCTCTCTTTCTCAAAGTCACAGCTTTTCGTTTCCTTCGACAGGCAGCAGCTGTCACAGGCTATTGCTTTCTCGCAGGTTCTTCACTTTTGGACGAGGATGGCACCCAAGCGTATAGCACTGGCGGCCGTGTGCTTTTTCATTTCGGCGTTTCGTCGAAATGCGCGAGCACGGCCCGGCTTTGAAGGCGCTGTTGAAAATAGCAGAATGCTTTCTATTGCGCATTTGCCCAGTTGCAAGGGGTGCTACATTTGTCAAGCGCGTGAGTGGCTCTGCAATGCGTGTGAAGTTTCTCAAAAAAAAAACGCCGGTAATACGTGCACAGTGTAATAAATCTCCCGTGTCGTGGACGACCTGGCTCAAAAACTGGAATTCCTTGTACGCGAAGCGGCACTTCGGGTTTGTACGCGAAGCGGAAGTACCAACCCCAACCTTCCAATGTGTTTTCTGAAAGTCTAGGCGAATACTAGAACGTGCCTACGAATACGAGGCAGCTGTGACTCCTCAGACCAGCTTTACAGTGTCCATGACTTTTTGAAGTATTGCTGGCGTCGTGCACAGCCTAAACGGCATCACCTTGAAATCGTATAAGCCGTCAGGAGTTATGACTGTAGTTTGCTTTCGATCTCTGTCGTCCTCTTCAATTCGCCAGTAGGCTGTCTTCAGCTTCAGCAATGAGAAGTACTTTGCTTGGCAGCGGTGGTCGAGGACGTCGCCCATTCGTGGCAGGCGGTACACGTCCTTTTGGCGATTTTGGTTAGTCGCCCGCAGTCAACGCACAACTTTGATGGGCCGTCTTGTTTCTTCACGAGGACTACCGAGGCAGCCCGGGGGCTTTTCGATGGCTGTATAACGTCGTCGCGGAGCATGTTTTCCCATTTTGTCCGGATGGCTTCGCGCTTGCGTGAACATGCGTGGTATGGTGTCGGTCGGGTAGGTCGGGCTCCATCTTGGCTTATCACGTGGTGCTTCGTTAAAGGAGTTTGACGTAATTTTGAGTTCGACAAAAAACTCTCCCTGTAGCGATGCAGTAAAGCAAATAATTGGTTCTGCTTTTCTTGCGGCCAGTGGAGGATTTACGTAAAAGGAATGCGGAAGCTTCAACGCATTTTCAAGTGCGCGTCCAATGTCGGCGACCGAGATCACGCTACTTGATTCGCGCGTTTCTTCGAGGAACGCCATTGCAGCGCCCTTATTTAAATGCTGGTTCCCCTTTGTAAAATTAGCGACCAAAACATTGGATTTGCTTTGCTTAAAGTGCTCATTGCCTCTTGCGACGGAGACACCACGGTCGGGAAGCAAACGTGGTCAGTCTCTACGATAGTGTACATTGCAGAAACAGCATCTCTCCCAGCAGACGGTGATCATCGAGCCTGCGCGGAGTGGCAGGGTAACATGATCGTCAGCGATCCTTTACAACAGCATGGTGTTCGGTTCTGACGTCATGGAGTGACCGGTGGAAAAAGCTATCGACTTGGTCGGCAGACCAATTATTCGGACATTGTGCTCCAAAAAGTCATTTCCGATAACTACGTCGCAGGAGCAGTCAGGCAAAATGAGGAACGCAGAAGGGTACGTGGTGGGGTGTATGGTGACGCGCGATGTGCACGTTCCACTTGGCGTCCCAATATGGCCTCTTGCCATGCATATGTGCAGACCGCGCATTTGGTCGTAACTTTTTTCTGCTTGACGCGAATGATCTGCTCATTACTTAAAGGCGGCTGCCGTGTCTATGAGGGCGACCATATCAAAAACTGGACGTCGGACGCCACCTTCCCCGAGTTCCGGTTGCGTCGTATCTCGGCTTGTCCGTGTTGATGGTCGGGCACTATGCGTCGTCATTGTCGTCGTCTTCTCACCAGCAGGCTTGGTCATGTCGGCTACGCGTCCCACCGTGTCGCTGTCATCATGTTCGGGACTCACGCCACAATTAGATCGGGTCGTCGGGCGGAGGGCATATCGTGAATCATTGTGTTCAGTGCGTGCCTTGCCTCCTTGGGGAATTTTATTTTACATCGTTTTACAACATTCACCTCCACAAATTGCTGCTTTTATTTTCCCCTGCATGGGCTGTGGGGCCTTCCATGTAAGACGTCACCATATTACGGAGCTTCGGCGATTGCTTTGGGTAGGGTAACGGTGAACGATTGAAACTGGTTTTCCTCACGGTTGGGTTGAGATAGATACTCGTCGATCTCACGTGCTCGTCTGTGCAGGAAGAGGGCGAGATGCGTCGACGGAGAAACCACGCAGTCAGAGTCTTTGCATGGGCCGCGACGAAAGATGTGGTTGGCCTGTCTGCAGTGCTAGCACAGCGTACGATTATCGGCGGTTTGCCATAAGTCCGCGTTCCTCGGAGTGCGGTTTTGGGCTTCAGGGGTCGGGCGGGGACAGTGAGCGGCGGGTACAGCGGGCTACTGGACGATAGTTTGGAGCAGGGTGGGTTGACGAACAGCCGCGGAGAAGGTCATAGGTTGTGGCACTCGATGTGCTTCCGACTGAGTAGACGTCCCTAAAGCGTGTTCAATTTCTGCCCGGATACCTTCGGTAATAGAGGTGACTTAGGGGTTGCGGCGCTGTTTGGAAGAGTTTTCGCAGTTTCTCCCTTACGAGAGCGGGGATTGGTTCGCGTAGTATACCAGAGCTAATAACCCCACCATCGATCGTCTCCTAAAGTAGCGCATTTATCGGGCGGTCGTACCTCCTCGTACGAATTTCAAGCATCGTCTCCATTTCGTGCACCTCAGATGCGGATTCGGCCACCGTTTAGGAAGGGGGATTGCGGACAAGGAAAGCGAAGAGTTCTTGTTTTACTAGTCGGGTCACAGTTCTCAGTTACTTTTCTTCCGTCATTTTCGGGGCCTCGCAAAAAACAGTTGCTTCAGTTATTCAACGAAGATCACGACTTCTTCGTCGGGGTGCCGCGTTCGAGTTTCAAGCAAAAGCGCAGCTCGTTCTTTTCTCACCACAGTAGGAAATGTCTTAACTCGCTTTTGAATTCAGTTCAGTTGGTCACAGAGCTCTCGTGGTTCTCGAACCGAATCTGAGCTGTATCTTCGAAGTAAATAAACCTTTGCCGGAACGATCCGGTGTGTTGTAGTTTATTAAACATTATTGAGCTACTTCTATAAATTTTTCATTACTCGGAAAATAGAAATAAGAAGTATCCCTCCTGTACATGACTACCGTAAAAACCCGCGTATAATACGACGTTTTTTATTCCAAATTTTGCTATGTAAAATTTCTGCCTCGTAATATATGTGGATCCCAAAGTTTTCAGCCGAAAATTTGCACTTTCGGTTTCAGTGGAGGGTGCGCCATCTCGCGGTGGCGTTAGCTGGCTGCTGCTTCTCTCAGCTGGCGCCATTTTGATTGTTTTGACCACGCGAAAAATCTCGGCACGTTCACCGCAAGTCTATCACGAGGTCGGGTGCACAAAAACAGTATTCGGCTGCAATTAAAAGAATAGTTATTTTATGTGCCGAGACCATCAGGAATTGCGCCCCAGGACGGCAGTTCGGCCTCACCGAAGGCAGCATTCGTTGGTGGAGAAAGCAACTGGTGCTTGACTGGATAAAGTTTGTGTGGTGTCGGCGGCCTGGAGCACTGTTGGGGATTCCCGTCAGTGCTCGTGTTGGACGCCTTTCGCTGCCACCTGGCCGATTCCGTGAAGACGTTGTTGCGCGAACCCCGCACCGAACTCATTGTCATGCCAGGAGGAATGACATCCCAGCTGCAACCGCTAGACGTTTGTATTAACAAGCCTTTCAAAGACTGCATCAGGTCCTGCTACCAAGAGTGGATGAGGTCAGAAGACCTGTCAGTGACAGCTACCGAATGGCTGACGCGGGTTTCTCCAGCAGTGCTTTGTGGCTGGATCGCGGATGCGTGGGACAGCATCCCAGAGGAGCTCGTCAGTAGCTCTTTTAAGAAATGCGGCATCTCGAACGCCCTCCTTGATGGCACTGAGGACCACTTTCTGTGGGAAGACATTTCCGACAAGGCGACTTCAGGAGACAGCGGCAGCAAACCTGACGATGACTGAACGGACGTCGGGAGACAGTGCCAGCGAAAACTGACAATGACTGAACGGTAACTGCAGTGCAAATAAATATTTTCTGTGCTCTTTACCTCGCATTATATGCGGATGAAAACTTTTTTTTCTGATTTTGCTGTCCCCGAATTACACCTCGTATTATACGCGGGTCCGTATTATACGCGGGTTTTTACGTATATGATAGCTTGTTAGAAACTTGCGACGGAAAGTGAAAGTCCGCTTTTTAGGTACGATTCGAACCAGCGATTCAGCAACACTCGTCGTTGCTGTTCCAGGTACATGAAAGAAGACAGTAGCATTTCAAGTCAATAATCAGATCATGAAACAAGGCACATGGTAAAGCTTCGCATATTTTTATTGGTTCCAAGCCAACAGCATGAGAACATAGGGCGTGAAGATTTCCTGTGAGGTCGGTGTGGTGTAACTAATGCTAGTGTGCATTATAGAAGGCATTATCAAGGCTTACCCTTACGCCTTACCCCTGACGGCGGCTTGGGAAACTGACAAACGACGGTAGTGATTGCTCTTGGTACGGACCGTTCGACTAGTTATATCGCTGGGTTGGCAAACTCTGCTTCGGCTATTTTCGCAAGCATAACAAGGCTGTCGCCCCTTAACCGCTGCCATTTTTTTGGGACCACGTGTTAACGGATGCACAAAATTCCATGTGCAACCTCAAATTTTCCCCTTCGACGAATTGTCCAACAGTGCTTAGGAATTCCGTATCACCGGTTCACTCCGAATTCAAGAAATGCTTTCTTGGAAGGTTGCTTAAGTCTATGATTGATAATGTTACCCATCTGATAGCTACACCCAGTAATGCAAATATCGGGGTATTTTATTGTGTTCAAGCATTCGTTTTTATTGACAGGACTGAAACACCAGGGGACAATTATTCCTAGCGACTCTATTCTTTGCGATTTATGAAACAATACAAGGTTCATGCATTTCACGAGCGCTCATGCCAGCGTAGCCGGTTACTGTTCGTAAGCGGTGCTGCGCGGTTGTCTTTCAATTGTCCAACGACGACAAGAACGCAGGCAGTACTGGCTCCTCCAGCAGATCCGGAAGGTCAAACGCGGGATAGGGTATTCCTCCGACGGGGTTCGTGTTATGGTCGATGGGCGCCTGGGTCGTGGCACAGAGGGATCGAAACCGCTTGGAAGGGCTGGGGCCATCTGCAAGCGCAAGATAAAGGAGAAAGAATATTAGCAAACAGAACAATTGCATGTAAACTGATCTGAAATACAGTGTTGATACAGGGTGCATAGAATACAGTCCCATTACATTGAAGCACTTATTCGTTTTCTAATGCGCATTGCCGGTGGTTACGTAAACTAGCTATGGGGGTTACACAAAGCTAATGCAGCCCACACCCCGCAAAACCTACAAGATTTTGCTTAATTTGTGGGAAAAACTGGACAAAATACACATGTGTAAACCCGCACATATGCCAAACGCTGCAATTGATGAAATATTTGCTGATTTATTTTAAAGCACATACCAAATCTGAAACTGATAAATGCTACCAAAAATGGATAACAAAATTAACCCTTATTCAAACATATCAAACAGAGTAGCCGAAGCGGACATAAAAGCTCGGAAACCTCAAACAACATACCAGAAGAAACTAGAAAGGATTCGTAAATAAATTTCATACGAGATGAAAAATACCTTCCTGGAGAAGGAGCACAAATCCCAAAATTTAAAAAAGAGGGATTACACAGCATTCAACAGTGGTTGTAAGCAAGCTGTTCAGAAGCGGAACAGGTTCAAACGTGTCCCTAGATGGCCCCAAGTGTCTCTTGAGCTGTGCTTGCTAGGAAACGCCTTTACGCTACCGGGAAATGGCATATAAAAAGCTAAGGACAATAGAAACAACCGCAGAAAACCACTCTGTGTGAGTTGCTCATTCTCTGGCTCATTGCCACTGCATAGCTTGAAATTCGATGGAGTAAATTCACTCAAAACAGTCTGAGGAAAATCAAACTCACACTAGAGGGGAATAAAACAAATTGATTATAAAAGCGACTACGAAGGAAAACCTAAAAAGTACAATTCCAGCACATAACATCTCGAATGTAATGTCGCTACTTACCTTCAACTTGTTCTCCTGGACGTTTGAAAGTGGTCGTGCTTCCGTTCTGCCGCGGTATGGCCGTCTCCAGTGAGTATCACCTTGGCTCCTTCCGTTGGTGCGCTGTCGCTGCTCGACTTTTTAACACTTGTATTCTGCTCAATTTGACGGTCGGCCGAGGGCTCCTTACTAGGCGAAGCTGCAGGTCCGTCCTGTCTCTTCCCCGGAATCATCGTCGCTGCTGCCACTGCAGTCAGAGGATTCGGATCCGCTGCTGCTGGAGCTGGAGTCGTCTTCAGTATCGCTGCTGCTACTCTGCGAGGAATCATCATCGTCGTGGTGCCGAGACAGCTCCCGCAGCAGGTTGTCCAGGAACAGGCGCCGCTGGATGCCCAGGTCTCGGGGGCTGCACTCCAGGCCGCGATCTTCATCCATGCTGCAAGAGAATAGCGTCAGTGTCCCTTTCCATGGCAGGGAACGACACAGGTATGAGCTCACCGGGATGCCTGGCAAGAAAAGGATGACCGAAGTGAAGGTCAGCTGGAAGCAGACTGACCCTTTTCTTCCAAGGTGCTCTCAACCCTCTTTGAGAAGGAGGGGAGAGCTCCGACTTTCTCCCGAGATAAGAGTCACGTGCCTGGTCCTGACAATGCGTGCAGTGTTGTGGGGTGGGCGTTCGAGGAAGTGTAGGACAGGCAGGGCAATGACCTTGAACTCCAGGATATTTTTTTCTCACCATTTTTCCCCCGTGTCGACGCTTCCCGTGTCGAATTCTTTACCGACCACTGGTGAGTGGGAACAGTGAAAGCTAACCAAAGCCGACCAGCAGTCGAAAGGCACGTGGAAAGCATGCACTGTGGGGCAAAAACGTCGGGAGATCACAAATGTGGAATGCAGCACGACAGAACCTATAAAATACAATTCACCCGCCGGGGTGGCTCACGAGGTCGCGGGTTCGATTTCTCGGCAGCGGCTGCCGTTTTTCTGGTGGAGGCGAAAAGGAAAAAAACGCCTCTGTGCACGAGGTTTCGGCGCACGTTAAAGATCCCCAGGCGGTCAAAATTAATCCGGAGCCCTCCACTACGGCGCGCCTCATCGCCTGCGTTGCGTCGGCGAGTTATAACCCTACAATCAAATCAAAATGCAATTCGATGGCTGATGGATGCGAAGGATACGATACTTATGCGTCGACAGTCCGGCACATTGTAGTGATTCCCCTCTGGTAAACAATAGAGTTCCTACACAGCAGCCCACTTGTTAAATGGGTGTAGCTGGGCCATGTAAAATGACCATTTCGCCGGCACAAAGGCTACAGCGCAAATAAGGAAGCACATGCTGTTGGTTTTGAGCGTCTAACCAGTGAACGCTGCATCAATTCGAACAAGAGGCCTCGCCTACTTGTCGCACACCACAGTAACGCGAAGTTCCTATAGCAATACAGTCTCTGATGCCACAAGCGCCCAAGGAGCGCCACAAAAAACTCAGTGGAGAAAAAACACAGCGACGACTATGGGCTAACACCTACTCGCAGGTGCAGTCCTATTTACCACTGCATCGTCTTTGCCCAGGTTCCTCAATGATTGCCCTCACTGCCCAGGAGGAATACGGATCTCACTTACTACATCATACGGGGCCTGGACAAAACATTCAACCCGGACCCTTCAATACGCAGCTCCCCACAGGCTTAAGCATGAACGACCCGAACCTATGCTGATCTTTAGTGCTCGAGGCCAAGGCGCTCCTTTGGGTTGCTTGGGCTGAGGGTGCCACCACTTGAGATGCCACTTTTCGCTCTTCGTAATACCACGCTATGCCTTCTCGCCAACATCCGCGCGGTTGTTTTTTTGTTTAGTTCGTGTTCAAACTTTTGTTTTCTTATGTTGCTTCTATCTTTGTTTATTTCTTCTGCTCTTTTATTTGAGTCTGCTTGCCGCAACCAAATAACAAATATACAATGATGGCATGCTGAGCCAGAAATGAGGCGGCTTTGGAAAAAGAACTACGAAAAAAAGTTGGATATCGTAAGGCCGAAGCATTTGACCGGTTAGTGCTGGAAAAGTTTTAACAGTTGCTCATGTAAAGGGGAAATCATCCGTTACGAATAGCCCAGATCTAAAACCCTTATATCTGCATACAAAAACACAATAATTAGTGAGGTTCTTTGAGTTATTGTTTAAAAGTGTGTGAGGTTCATAAAATTTTCTTTACTAAATGCGCACAAGCTACAAATTGCCTACTAAGCCTGGTTGTGTTGGAGGGCTGAAGATTAATTTCGACCCTATTGTAATCTTGAACGTTCTCCAAAATCGAAACATATTGGCGTTTGGCCTCATTATACGCGTGATAATTATGCAACCTCTGCCACATAAAGCAACAATTACGCATTTTTTTGTATTCTGCTGGCAAACAGAACGGCACGAGCCGGCAATAAGATTTCAAATATGTTAAAGAATTTCTTACGAGATCTATGGCCTGAACAAAGAAAAATTATGGCTTATCACCTTAAGCCCTTGTCTATAGGGAGGCGAAGCTAATGTTTTCGAGGCAGGCACCGGCGCTGATTTTATTTACAGGCGGTTGACATTGGCATTTCCGAGCGTAAGAAGGTTCCTGTAAACTTAGTGCGGGCTGTGTTCTGATGGCTCTAGAGCCGGCGGCTCCTTTGTCGCAATGTGGTGTAGGTGAGCCGGATGCCAGATGCGGGGCGGGGTGACCGTGAAGGATCCGGAAGTTGATAGCCACTGCAGATAGAAACGTCCGTGCGGTTTCCGGAAGCGGTCAATTGGGGAGGGACGACGGCAAAAAAAAAGGCGATGGCCAAATAAACAAAGCATTTTCCAGTTGCGCCTTCAGCGTAATACACGGGGGTTCGACGACCTTACTTTTTAATGTGTCCCTTTCACTGTTTTTTCGCGTGCTGAAATACATGTGAAGGCTCCCCAACCGTAGCAGTCTCGCTGATTAGACTGCCACATTTTGTCACAGCAGTGTTACAACGTTACCAAAAACGAAGAAATAGCACAAAAAAGGCGTGGAACCTCAGCAGAGTCCCTAGTCCTCACAAGGCTGTTCACTTGTTCCCGTGGTAATGGGTCACTAGCCCTCAGTTGTACTCCAAGCGGCATAATCTCTTTGAAAAAAGTTGAAAAAAAAATGTTTCTACAATTACAAACGAAATGCATCTGCGGCGTTTCCATCTCTCCCCGATAATGATGTGTGCTTTTCAAGCATCATTCATATGAGGCCGCTGATGCCTTTTGACTAGCAGAAATATACCATAACGGGAATCAGTTACGTTTACGGCACATTTCTTGCAAGCGTCAATGTTTCTGCAGCCCTTAAAATCCGGATGTTCGAAGCGCCAACAAGTGAAGGAAGTAACAAACAAAAAAAAATGTGCTCGGACATCTTGAGCAGCTGGTCGCGGTCACCTTGCTGAGGAAAAGATGGGCAGCCAACGACCACCCAAGAACATATTTCATCTGTGAAATAGCCGCGGCACACTGGCCATTAGAGCGTGTGTTGTAGCGGATGAAGCGACTTTGGCAGATACGACTGCGGCGGCAAGAAGTGAGCAGGGGGCCTATTCTCGACTGCATAAATTCGCAGTGAATCAGCTATGCTTTTGGTAACCACAACGTAAGTAATCAGTAACGTAATGCACGTATAGGTATGACGATATGCAGCGCAATATGATGCTTCACTCATAAAGATGAACAACCAATGGTCAAATATTTGCACATAAAAGATATAAATACGCTTGGCATGTATTATAAAAATAAGCCGTTCGACTCAGTGTGACAAGCTATCGGAAGTGCAGAGCAGTGATTCGGCCATAATTGGCTTTACCGCGTTATCCGCTTACTGCTACAACTCCCATGCAAATCCAATTTCCCGCCTTCGCAGTGCTCCCGCGCCCCCTGCCTGAAACTGCGCCAGCGGGAGTTCTGTTCTCTTTGTGCTTTTATCTCCGCACATGCCGGCGTTGCACTGCCACGTTTTGCTCAATGCGCGAGGATTGGATTGGATTGCATTGGATTGCTTTGGATTGGATTGCATTTTGATGGATGATAAGCAGCAGTAAGCATGATAATCAGCTAATCCTAGACAACCAGGAAAGGTAAGATAACCAGCTGAACCGTAGCTCACGCTACGTATATCCTGGCATAGCCAAACTAAGCCACTGCTAAGCGACAGCGGTTCACGAGTTTCGAGCGCTTATGACTATATAAACCGCTGGCTTTTGAAGCCTCTGGGTCGCCGCAGCGAAGGACCGTGACAGCTACACCGTAACGCCGTGGCGATATGCTTGGTTCCAGCGAGCGAGCTAGGACGACAAGGCGAACGCCTAAAGTGATCCTGCACGTTAAAATTACAACGGCAGCTGAGGCTGGCAAGGAGGAATACATTTCTTTGGGGTAAATTGGCGTCCACTCTACAAGGCGATCAAGTAACGTTGATACAAAAGCGAGCGAAAGGCGAGCGTTGAGCTAAAGAACATCACACAATCTTTTTACCGTATCTATTTCTTGCTTTGAATCGCTTTTACTGACATAGTTCGTCGATGCAAGCTTCATTGCGTTATCACCTTCCGTGCCGTCACCACCGCCACGCTATCGTCTGCTCGCAGAAAAAGACGACTGTGACCATCGGTAGCATTATGCGGTAAGGACAGCCAAACTGTACGCTTGATAAAGGTGGAGCGTGCCGATACTGCCGATTCGTCAATCGTTAAGCTCATCCTCAATAAGGGCAATAATGAATAAAACAGTAGTTTTTTGTTATTTTTCGCTTGATATGATCATGTGACCCACCAGCGTACTAGTACAGTGAACTAGAATATTTAGTTCACTGTAGTGCTAGTAGTTACCTGGGCGCTGAGAGCGCGGCAGCGCCCCTATTGACCACGCAGCGCCCCCTATTGTCCAACGCGTCTGGGTAGTACAAAAGCAGACGACCCTGCCCGCCCTCCATATGTTTTCAATTACCAAGGGACAGCAAAAGTTGGTTGTACCTAATTTAATCGCTTTGCGGCGTGTTTAAATGACTGCATACTTGAAGAAATCGCCCTTAAAGTAGTTGCAGAAGCTAAACAAAATAATATCCTCTACAACAAGCCGATTTATCGGCTTTCTTTTGAGCGAGCTGTCGTGATCGTCGCGGCGTGGTACAGTATCGCCATGTCGGGTGGTGTGACTTCTTCATGATAATTATCGTTCTTTCTTGTTGCGTGCTGTCGACAAGGGAACGTTCACAAGTAGCATAAACAGAACGCTGCTAGCCTTAGTAACTGTGAAAGGGTTGCTTCAGCGGAGCAAGCGACGGAGAAGAGCAGCCGAGGTGACGCGGCTCGCTAGCACTCCTTTAAAACCCGCCGTGGTTCAGGTGACGCGGCTTGCTAGCTGGGTGGTCACCGCCCTTGGCTAAAGCCAGGCACCTGCGAAATTTTGTTTTGCATTTTCGTAAAGTAAATGATTCTTGCCTAAAATTTTACCGCCCCCGAAGCTATTTGTGTACGAACGCCTGGGTACACGTCTAGGAGCGAGTAGGTGAGGCAATACCGTCAAATAAACCAATTGAGCGCAAGTAAAGGACGCGAATCAAGCACCGAATCGCAAGTCCTGTTGCCTGCTTAGATGTGTACTAGAAATTTACATAACATAACGCAGCAGCATACACGCTGCGCGGCCCAAATATTTACATGCGATCGTCACTGATTGTGTTGATTATCTTCTAGTGCAGGGTCGTACAATATGAAGCCGACACCCCAGTTTTGTCCTCAAATGTGGCTAGACGGCGAGACAAGAACAGAGAATCGATTGCTTCCAGTTGCGTTGTCCCCCATCTTCACACTTTGCCAGATTACTTTTAAGATGGTATTGGCCCCTCAACTTTTCCTTTTGCCTTCAACAAACCACCCCCCTCCCACTCGGTTTCCCGTTCAGCCCTCCGCAGTGTCGGCTTCATGCAAACTCGGTCTTACACGTCAAAACGTTGCTAAATTGTGGCCCGATTTGCTAAAAAATTCCCCGCATTTCCCCCAGGGGAAGAATGTGAAAGTGCGAATGGACGAGTTGAATTTGCGCGGTTCGGTAATTCGCGCGGTTCGGTAAGAGAGATCCGAAAGAGAGATCACCACACACACAACAAACAAACAAAAAAGAAAGAGCATACAAAGAAAGAAAGATTTTATTCACAGACACCTATTTGTGTTGTCGTTGTACTTGATTGCTAGAGCGGATCTCAGCTTTGAAATTTCGTGTCAGTACTCCTTTAAGCGGGGGCATAGCCCTTCTCAAGATTCTGGCCAATCCCCCAGGCCAATCCCCCACGTGGGTATGTGCCATGCCAGAGGAACAACAACAAGAATAGCAGGAACAACAACAAGAATGGGAGCGGCCAGGCAGCGCGCGCCCATCTCCCCCCGTTGCTAGGGAAGACGCGGAGCGCGCGCACCCGCAGCTTCCCCCCGTAGGGAAGACGCGGAGCGCGCGCCCCGCAGCTGCGGACTACGGCGGCGGACGATTATGCCGCTTACGGCGGCGGACGATTCAGGCTCGCTTACTTAAATTGATGAAATCATTATAGTAAAATTGTGGCCTTCAATTATTATGAGTATTTTACCATTGAATTTCATTGAATTTCCCCTCTAACTAACTGTCAAACCCCGATGCGCACCCGGCTCTCCGTGGCAGTAGCGCGCGGCATAGCCCTGCCGGCGGCCGCTCTCGCTCCGGCCGCTCGGGCGCTCCGATTGCTCGCAGCGCCCTCTGCGCAGCGCTGTGGGTGCATCAACGGCGCAGCCTCGCCTACCCCATAGAGAGTGCGCGGGGACGGCAGAATAGCAAATCTTGCTTGGGACCATAGTACTAGGAGCTTGAAGTCTCTACGACGGGGAGGAGTGTGAAGACATGCCATGCGCAGGGTTCTTTGTAATGGAGACGCTTGTGCTGCCCTCTTATGATACTGTTATTGACAAAGATGAATACTAAATACGGGACATTATTTTTGTGCGCCGTTATCGCTGAGTTGGAAACAGTCAAAAAGATTGTTTCTTTCTCTAGGAAACAGTTTAAAATTGCGCGTCTTCCGGAACTGCGCCTGCTGCAAATTCACGGATATTTCACGGTGCCGAAGGTTGGTGAAATTTTTTGCCCTATTTCACGGCGACCAGCAGCCGCCATTTGCAAGCTGGTTACGTACATTGATGTCATTTTTACGGAGGCTGAAGTTGCCAGTGTATGACGTCAGCGTTCCCGCCAAATGTTTATATTCCGTCAGGCCTTCTCAGCCAATCACACAGAGGGCGTGATACACAAGCCATATTGTTGTTGAATGGCATAGGCAGGCCTAGGTTGTCATGCCACGACATCACACTTGTGTCTAAGGCTGCACAGCGCCTGAAGTACCCACTGGACTACTGGTCATCACCCCATGTTTTCCCTTACTGTGATCTGCATTCTGTATTTATTCTCTGTCATGCCATTCCGCCCTCTTTTCTTCCGCCTACTTTTTCTCCCCACTTTTTCCCCTCACTTCTCCCCCTTCTCACTTCTCCCCCTCACTTCTCCCCTTTCTCTCGTCCACTTTGAACTGCATTTGGGTCCCAGGTTGGGTACGCAAGCCTGACTAGTATGGGCAATCCTGCCTTTTGCGGCCCTGTACGCCTGCTTCCAACCACCATGAGTACAAATGAAGTGATTAAACCTATTAAAAACAAAAGAAAACCAAAAACGACAATACTATAGGGCCAGATATTGTGATTGAGGTTCTCTTCTGCGTAATTGTTTATTGCTGACCAAGCAATATGCGTTTCCGCGCCTCAGCAGAGAGAAATAAGGCAACTTTAGTACTTGTGCCAGTAAACGCCATGAAACGTCAAAACGATGAAACCGCTTTTTCAATAGGAAGCGCGTGACGAAACTGAAAGCCAACCAGAAATGACTTCCGGCAATTCACAGTTGACAGTGAATTTAGGCGTTGATAATAGGGCGAAAAAGGATGGAAACCTCGGCTAGTTTCGGTATTCGAAATAAACTGTCGTCATGACGTTGGTAGCCAAGCGAAAATTGATAAAAGTTTACATATGTGGATTTATCTTTCCCAAATGCGCAAACACAACACCTAAGGAACGAAGTAAAGTGATGCTTTGGAGAACACAACGCAGGAGCTGTATGTAAACATAGAATGTGTTCATAGGAATAAGAGATTGTTGTGGCTATTTTTTTGTTCAACACACCACCTGAAAGCGTATTTATTTATTTAGTTCCTTCATTCATGTCGCCGATGGGTGGATCGTTCGCTCTTATCTCTCCTGCTGCATCCTGTTCGTCTGCTCCTGTTGCTTTTCCTCTGTGCACGTATAGGAGTTTTGTAGTTTGCCTTGAAGGTAACAATTTTTGTGTCTGTGAGTGCGAAAGGGCACAAAATCTCGGGCAAACCAAGAGAAGGACACAAGGTGTAATGCGCTGCTGTGTGGTGCGAAAACTCGGGAAGGAATAGCACAGCGACATTTTTTCCGCTTCCCAGTGGATGGCAAGTAAGCACACTTCTTATCCAGTCTAAGTAATGAAGAAGGAAGCGCTATGCTTATAAAAAAGCTGCAGGGCGAACCGAAAAATCTTCCGCTGTTGCTTTACAGTGAATTTCGTTTTGTTGGGCACAACGTTTTTTCAGTAATGTTGAAAGCATGTGTAGCTACTTCTAGACAGTTTCGCATCAGCCTATTTATGTCAGCGGACGCGGCACGGTAATTTTGCTTAGGTATCGGTTTGGTTAGCGGATATCGGTATGGTGAGAGGTTGCTCTTCTTTTTTTTTTCCGCAAGAGGAAAGCTTTCAAATTGTCCTTACCGAATGTGCTTAAATTCTTCTTTCACGAACTGCCTTGGCTTTAGATTGTTCCGACGACCAGTTTTATATCGTGACATTAGCACCTCTGAATTTTTATTAACACAAAAGAAGCCGACAAAATTTTTTATATAGGAGCTGTTCGCTAGCAGTTCGTATTGCAATAAGTTCCGGTTACCTACGCAACGGTTGAGCTGCGCCTAGCTTTTCATCCTGTGCTAGGACACATTTTTTGCACCTTCTTCGCACTCTAAATATTTGTTTCCTTTTACGTGTCTTTTGGTGATATCCATGGTGGTATTTCGTCCATTTTCAAGGTATGACGTATGGATAATTTACGCAGAAGATTCCCGTTTTCGAATGTTTTTTTGGCTAGGAAGTTTGCAAGAAAAAGAAGCGGTTATTAATGGTGTGCAAAATGTGCTGGTCATGTGCACATTATAGGCATTTTATTATTGAACACGTGTGTTATTATGAAACATCGTTTCTGTAGAATTGTATTGTGCACAATGAATGAACGTGGTGGTCTCTGCAGCAATTTTGTGTACCCGATGAATTGTACCAAGACCGGCATAGATGAGTACATTTGTAATATATACGAGATACACAGCTCTATGCTTTTGTGGCATGAATGTAATTTCTTCGTTTGCGATACGTTGCTGACCAGATCAGTGAATAAACCACACTTCCCGCATACTCTTTTTTGCCCGGACAAACTTGACACGTAATAGGGCGTGCTGGATCGCGAGTATTGAACTGAGAATGATTTCCAAGCATATGTGTTGTGCACGTGCTGAGAGTCCAAGAAATTAGCAACTGAAAGCTATCAAAAACAATTTGTGGAGCAGCGATACAATCTGAAAGAAAAATGCCAAGTGATGTTGGTTCATGCTTGTGGCACACAAAGACAGTCACTCTCGTTGAGCCCATAGCAGCGATAAGGGCATGGCGTTTCCTCTTCGCCCATCAACAAAAGCGTTGCCATAGCAGCATTATAGATTTTTTAACAGCGGAGCTGTTGTTGCTGGCCGTAAGTTCGGGATTCATGCGCGCCGAAACATCCGCGCGAGGAACATTACCACGCAGGTGTCGCGCAGCTGTCGCATTACCCGCTCTACAACGTAAGGCAGTGACAGCGTCGTCCACAGCACTTCTGAAGAGCGTGCGCATGCGCTCAGTATCGTAGGAGAGACCTTCGCTAGGGAGGCCACATCACCGTGCGTGTGCGATAATTATCGTACAAGACCACCTCGCGCGCAACGTTCTAGAAGTGCTCGGCATGGCCCGGCCGCGGATAGTTCACATGGCCGAGGAAGAGGCTGCGAAACCGAAGGCCGTCCGTGCTACTGTGTGTCCATCAATGCTCACCTGCCAACAGCTTCGCGATTCAAGTTTTGCGCATAAGAGCAAGCTTTCCCTAGATTTTGTTGTTGTTTTTTTGGATTGACGGTTTTGGCAGTCCGAGCACCAGGGGTCTACATTGCGCAAGTGAAACAATAATCGCATACCTGGGAATATACCAGCGGACTTACCCGGACTGGACTCAGTTGCTGTTTTACGTTTTAAAACCGAACTACAGGACACCACGTGCTAAGGAGAATGGTTTTATAGGTCGAAAGAATTTTATCGATACCTAATATTTGCACAAAGAATAACAAAAAAAAAAAAATCGGCAAACTTCGCCCCACTAGTGGCCTTGCTAGTGGCGTGAAAACAGGGCAAACAGCGACGCTGGCGCTTCACCTAGCGTATTTCTTGTTCAGCTAGATTTATGCGTGGTTATTCCTTGAGAATCGGCCAGGTTTTTAAGCGTGGTTGTGCTTCTAGACTTGCTGACTTTACTGCGTGGTGTGGTCATTAGGGTCTCCGAAGAGCAATGATAACTCGATAATTAAAGGTATGTGTATTACGGCGTGCCCACTGGGTTGGCGGTGAAGGTTCACAAGTAGCGGAAGGCGCAGCGGGACGAGCGTTCGCTCCAAAATGTTCGAGCTCTTTCGGGTGGCCTCCGTGAGGCTTGGGTGGTCTAGCGTGTGGGACGCTAACTGAGAGTTAAAGTTACACCTTCTCGGCCTTTTTGATTCCTTGATTTTGTCATTTATCTCCTCTTTTCCTCCTCCCATCTGCACCTGTAGTCCGAAACACGCTATGGACCAAGCTACAACGTAAAGCGTTTCCAAATCCATGCTGTACTATATGTATTGCCGCTCCGACAGGTGGCGACACGAGCATCACGTGAGCGCGGCGGTGAAGTGCTGGTGGCGCACGCGATGACGCCATCGCTCGGCGAGGTTTTCCTGCGCACGTTCGGATACCCATCCACCGGTTTAAACAGCATCACTGTTAAAAAACCAGTAAAATAATAAATAAATTATGGAAACAAGCATGGTAGCATATTTAATTTAGCAATGTTACTACGGATCTACATAAAAGCTATACAAAATTCTCCTAATTCTCTAATCAAGGCTTAGCAATCGTCACAGCTTGCTTTCATTCGGCGTTACGTATTATGAACATTTAGCTGTCATAGCTAGATTTGTGTAATTTTCGTTGTTTTAGTTCCAATTTGACAATGTTACGCTACCTAGCCTTTTGTCTCTTAATATTTACCTGAGTTTATGTTGTTGCTTATGAATTATGCACATTGCACTGTTACGACGACTGAATTGTTCAACTTAGCCAATTATTCCTTTTTGACTAAAAAGGGCGCTAAACAATTGTTGATTTTTGTGAACAGTTGTTGTGTTTTGATGTCTGCAATTTTCCTCCGTCGCCAGAGGGTGGTATTCAAAGTAAACATATTCTTCATTTGCGAGGGTGCAGTGACCTAAAAGCCTCACCCTCCAGTTAACGTGTTATTTTACCTGGTGGGTTACATGGGTGTCCACCTTTACCAAATGGTTTTCTGGCCCCAACCATGACGAACATCTCCACCAGGGAAGAGTTCAACGCTGCAGCGCTCACTTAAAGATTATAAGAATATGGGTCGAAGAAGAGCCGCACCCCGCACGGGGCTCCTTGAGTAATCTTGGTGACGGTATTGGAGACATCGCGGACCCCAAACTCCCATACTGACGCCGTTTATCTACCGTGTCTAGAACTTGTAAGGTGAAGGGCAGAAACACAAGCGGTGGCCGTCGGAGCGTACGGTAAGGTCCGGGGGATGGGCCCCCTGTCGGTTTACCAGGCAAGGAGCTGATGAAACTTTCTCGGCATCAGGGTAAACCGAGCAATGGAAGTATCCCCGTCCCCTTCTTTCAATATCGCATGGTTTTTTCGTTATCCCCCCCCCATCCATTGATCGGGCCCCTAAAAGGGGCCACACGATGTACTAGCTAAAGGTAAATCAGAACATTTCACCACGCTTCTTGTCATTCACTTTGAAGAAACCACTCCTGTTGCAGGGAAGTCCGTCATTCTTTTGAAAGAATGCATTGCTTTGTTGTGGGATCAGACTATGATGCTAAGAAACTCGCATCAGGTGATATACTGGTCGAAGTAAAAAGGAAAAATCACAGTGAGAACCTACTGAAGCCGACGACGTTGGCCGATGTGACTGTCACTGTGACACCACACCGGAGCCTCAACTCCTCGCAAGGAGTCATAGCAGAGGAAGAATTAGAGTCTGAGACGGAATCATATCTTCTTAAGGCGCTCCAACCTCAAGATGTAACAGCAGTGAAACGAAGCCTAATTCAGAGAGCGAATCAAGAAACTCCGACAAAGCACGCACAATGCCACCAAGAAAAGGTTAAAGTAGGTTTTCTTAGCTGCAACGTACGACCGTATGACCAGAAAGGTCAAAGTGGGTTTTCTTAGCTGCAACGTACGACCGTATGTACGATACCGAAGCGCTTCTTCAAGTGAAAACGATACAGCCATAGAACCCAATCATCCAGAGGAAAGGTGACATGTGCTACATGTTCTGACACAGGTCACTCTCAGAAGATTAAGCACCACGCTGAAGTGCCTGAATTGCAGTGGACCGCATGGTGCTTATTCGCGTGCATGTACACAATTCAAGGCCGAAAAGGAAATATTCCACATAAAAGTAAACGAAAACATCAGCTTTCCAGATTCGCGCTAAAGCACGCGCAGCTTTCGGCCACATCGTATGCAGACGTTGCCCACCGGGGGGTTGGGGCGCCATTTGGTCAGCACAGCAACACAGTCCCAGCCTTCTACTGATGTGTTGCTGTACCAACCTCGGTTGAACAGCCACCTGCTGCCTCTACAACACCTGTAGAAGCTGCGGGGGCTGGCGTCTCTTGCCGGACTGCCTTCGGTAATCCAGAGTAGTCAGGAATTGCCAAGTGCGGCGACTCCAGTGAATGTGGCGGTTGTGGTCACCGCTGGGAGCTAAGCCGCTCCCAGTGTTTCCTCTTCACCGGCCCTAGGGACACCTCAGGGCACAGAGGAGATGGAGACGGGAGGGCCCACAGAAGCGCCCATCCAAGCCTCACCGCCTGCCCCGCCCGCGGCGCGGGCGGCTGAAACGAAAGGAACTCGAAAGGCTGCCAAATCCAGGAGGCCCAGGTCCACAGGCACCCGCTTGAACGTCAGATGAGGAAATGGACGTCGGCACCTTCCTGCCTGCATCGCAGCGCAAGGAACGGGCTGCGGGGGTCCAAACCAACAGAAAGGCCAAAGAAACCTGCTCCAAGAATGCAAGCCCCGATAGACAAATATGAACCTACACACACGTTCCTGTAGCTCTTAAATGTACAGGTCCGCACAGAAGTAAACAGAGCACGGGGAGTGTGGCTGAACCTCATTCGCCAGCGCCGCGTGTGGGCGCCGGCGGGAACTAATGAGCGCCGGTTTAAGAGCGCGCTCGCACTGCCCCCGCCGCCCTATCTGATATGTTTGATTGTCGCTCTGCTGGCGGGTCGCACCGGGCGTGATGGTCTTCAAATGCCAGCGCTGGGCTGTAGAGAGGCGCTGGTTGCATTGCCGCTCGCATGTATCAGCGGCGACCGAATCGCCGGCTGCGGTTTATCATAGCATAACTTTGTGGTATAATTCATTGCAGGCTGACAACATGATCTCACTGGACAATAAAAGAAAGCACATTCGCTGATGTTTTTTTTATTCGAAAAAAAATCCGATTCGATACATCGTTTTTCTTAATTTGGTTTTCTCTCAAAGGCATTGCTGGTCCCTCATTTCAGGTCTGTTCTGAAGAAGGGAAAACATAAAATGCCGATCCGGTGGAAATTTTCTCTGCGGGAAAGCATGCTGAATGTATTTTTAACGAGCACATTGTATTAGTCAAGAAGAAGCTACAGCTTTCAATCAACTCCTATGCGCTGCTATGTCGATGGTAATACAAAGAAATTATTACTGCTCTGAGGCTTCGACACGCGCCGTTGAAACAATAACTGTGTCCTTTCAGTCTGGGAAGAAGGAGGACCAGTGGAGCTGCGGTGCCCGTAGTGTTAGAGACGTCTTAGCGGCGAAGGTCACATAATTTGTTTCCGGGTAGTTGCTGTAAAACAAGAGTGACAGCCGTTTTCTGTAACCATACTCCCTTCGCAGGCAGGCATGTATTGACAGCAGACCGGATTCCGTATCGTTTAAAACTCCTCTGTGAACTCAGTATCACATTACAGCCCTTTTTCTGTAATCATGCTTCCTCGAGGCGGCCAACAATGCAGCCAGAGAACGTGCTCGGCTCGCTCCCGCTCTCCAACACGTGATATGTCGGCCCACGATGGAATGATTTCTCAATAAGGAGTCGCGCCGCATTCCCCAAGTCTTTCCCACCGCAGCTATCCCCCTGCCCACATATATCTTGTCAGTCGCTCCCTCCTCCACAAGATACATCCCTCCAAGTTCTCTTCCCCAACTGTCCCCTCTGTGACTCCGCTGACTCTATCGCTCACACCATGTGGGCCTGTACTCCACATGCGATGCGATGCGATGCGATGAGGCTTTGAGGGGGGGGAGAGGTAGGGAGGATGAAAAGGCCCGAAACTGTCTGGCGAAGGGTGCCGAGACCTTATCAGGCCTTACTCCAGATGCCCTCTCCAGCATCACGCATTGGGAGGACGCACTGGGAGCTCGCAACCGAGAGTGCAGATAATAATGGTTGACTCAGCCGCCACCGCCGCCGCCAGCCTGCGGCAGGCGGCCACCATGCGTTCCTAAACCAACTTGCTTGGAAAAATGAAGTGATTTATCTCTGTATCTCTCGCTCCGTAAATCGCCATGCTTCCCTGTTCAAGAGGCTATGTGGGAAAGCAAGCTTACAAAAACCAAGCTTACAGCGATCTTCTGAAAGTCGGTTCCAGGTCTAGTCACAAATTCATTGCTACAGGATATTTTCAGTGCAGTGCAGCCGTCTTTTATGAAATATAAATGCCCTGAAACCGTTTTATGTTTTTGTGATAATTTTTCTCACATTGGGAACCGGTTATTCTGAGGCGTAAACGACTTCTTCGGAAAACGTTACGCGATATTACACACGACGGTCGTAAAGCCCAGCCTTAGAACAGCTGTGCTGTTTAAAAACACATTGCCTTACTCTGTAGCAGTGCGGGAGTTGTTTCAATTAGGCTCCATCTGGGATGGTTCAGGAACAAAAAGGAACAATTCCAGAGTTTTACTGTTCTGGATAACGATGGTTTGGATTTCTACGTAAGTTCACATGATAAAGCTTGTAATTGCGATCTCGTAACAAATGTTTTCTTCTTTATTGTTATTTCTAATTTAATGTTTTTTATATACCTTTCCTAGATTTTAAGATTTCTCATCATTAATTTTGTGCACTATCACTCGTCCGCGACGTCAACAAGGGGTTTCTGCATACTCACGATGTGCCTACAAGCAGAGGCCAGCCAGCCTTTAAAGGCACCGTTGCTTGTCACCGTCCACCTTCGTTGCGCATCGCGACGCTCGGCGCCTGCAAGAGTCCGTTTTACCTAGAGGGTATCGTCTTATGTGAGTGGTGATTCAGCAGTTCAGCATGAGGTTTTATAGACCAATTACCACTTGATGATTCAAGTCAGTGCAACCTTGAGTGCCCCGCTACGAAACCGGTTTCGGGTGATACCTTGATGTATATTGGCAGCGAATGTGAAGGATGGCGGGGGTGCAGCTTCTTCGGACACATGCGGCGCTGGTTTAGCCCCTTTATACTCCAACAACTGTTGGAAGCACATAATGCTCAAGCGTTCTGTGTCCCCTTGGAGACCAAATCAAGATTTGTGCCTCCTTCGAGAGGGTTCGGATGTGAAGGACTGCGTACGGCCATTCTAGGTCCCCGGAAAAGTTTTAGCTTCCTACGCGGACGACAGTCGATATCCCGCTCTTTCTGGGCTGACGTAATGCCAGCTTCGTCACCCAGCTAATAGACTTGCATTGTAGAACAAATTTCCCCCCCTTAATTTGCTCCAACGACTACATGCACCATTAGCAGTATTCTTTTCCTCAAATGACAACTGGATTTCAACCCTTTTACAACGAAACTGGATATTTCTCGGTTTTCACATATGGCCTTAGCGGATAAATCGTTGTAGGACGGAAATCTCTGCCGAGGAAGTTTTGTTACTAACAACGATTGTACCTCTTGTTTTGTGTAAAACTATACAAAAGCAAAAATATATGACAGTCGGATGCTAAGAGGATTCTACTTTTTCATCGACATTTATTTACTTGTAATAATTTACTTAGTTCACAATGAAGTTGCAAATGCCGTAGAATTCCCGTCTTCCTTCAATGTATTGCCGTCTATAGAGAAAGTATGATTACAAAAAACGACTGTGACTGTCGTTTTTTGCAGAACTATGCCAAAACCAATTTTTCAAAAATTACCAGATGAGAGCACTCGAACAATATGCCTATTATAATTTACTTTTTATACATGCGTTGTTCGCGACGGTGGTGAAAGTGTTACAGAATCCTCTTCTACCCAAACAAATGCCGTCTAAAGGAGGGAAAAGGACAGCCCCGTGTTTTTTCGCTAGAATAAAACTTGAGTCCTTCTAAGTTTCATTCAGCTAATGATCCATGAAGTATGCCTAATCAAAAAATACAAACACGTATTGTGTTCGTCCACTAGTTGGAATGCGCCCATCTTTGTTAGTCATCTTCACAGAATGGAAGGGCACCAGTTTTTTTTCAGTCGGTTTTCGGTGCCCTGTTGCCCTAAAGTCACCCCACTTTTCGCGATATATTCACCTTAAATATTTGTAGCTAGGGCCAAGAAAGACACAATGCTTTCAGCCTCTTTTTTTCTGGGAGCGATCCGGATGAAACCTCGACTACAACTGTTGATAAAGAAGCAATTTTCTTCAGTGGACCGAACGATGTTCCACTGATAGGTACAGCTGTGATACGATAACTGAGCTTGAGGTATAAAAAGACCAGGAAAGTTTAGAACCTGGCAGTACGAAGACGATCCCGCCGAGAGTACCGCTGAGTGCCAGGCTGGAAATTATAAAATACTGTACTGACAGTGTTCCTCAACAAAAGATATGCCGAAGGACCGGGAGATCCATGACAGCGGTCAACCGTATAATACAAGCATATCGGGAAGAGAACGGACGAATCGACGACGCCCCACGGCCCGGAAGACCCCGCTGCACTGCCGAAGAACAAGATCTGCTCATCATTGCCGCCGTCACGAATGAACCCTTTCAAACTCCTAGGGAGATCCGCGACAACGTCTAGTTGGATATCAGCGAAGCCACAATTAGGCGGGACATGAATGAGGTTGGTTTGAATGGCTGCGTTGCAGCGGCAGAAACCTTTCATCACCAAGCGGCAGAAGCTGCAGCTCCTGGCATTCGCTCGAGCCCACGAAAACTGGATTGTCGACGACTGGTGAGAAGTGGTTTTCAGCGATGAATCCACATTTTCCTCCAGGTGGGACCAGCAGCGGGACTTTTGTAAAATTATAGGTAATTTCCGGAAAGGGAGAGGTGGCGACGCAGAAATAGAGACGCACGTTTTTAGTGAAGGTGACAAAAAATGCCAGGTTTTTTCTGAGATACGCGAATACGCGCAGGCCAGTGCACCCAGTGCCGTGGCAATTGTAGGCGCGGTGTCATCACGGTGCCAAAAAGGAAAGAAACTGCACGATTTATCACTTGCAATCCAATAACCCGTGCCCGCGGTTGCACATTGTTGCGCTACTGAACTACTTTTGGGTGAAGGTAAAAGAGGAAGAGCGGCCGTGTGTTGAGATCAGGAAGCACGTAAGTTGATCACTCGGAATGAAAAATACAAATCCCATGTAAAGGAGGGGCCCATGAGGCCCATTTAGGATTCTAATGTGGCGGTAGCCAGCATTAAGGAAGTCTCGATATTGCTTCGTTCGGTAATATGCCTTGCGGCCTGGTAATACATTTGGCACTATTTTAGAGGACCTCCCGCCGTAAGGACGTTTCTATCGACAATATTCACGGTTTGTTTGTTCGAGTTTTTGCATATGTTCCTTCGAAGGTCTTCCTATATGCTCGACTTTACGAACAATTTCTATTCGAAAGAACATAAAACTCATTACCTCTTAAGCAAATTCGGTAATTTCTGCAATGAAACGGTGTGTTCCATGCAATGGTATTAGCCCCGCACGGGGCACCTTGAGTAATCTTGATGACGGTGAGTGGCGACACCGCGTTACCCCGAGCCCCCCATACTTAAGCTGTCACCTACCGTGGCTAGAAGTTGAAAGGTGAAGGGTTAGAAGCCGTTAACGGTGGCCGTCGGAGCCTTGGTCAAGCTCCGGCCGATGGTCGCCCTGCCTGTCTACCAGGCAGGGAGCTCCGGGACCTCTTTGACTACCAGGGTAAGGTCAAAGAAGAAAGTACCCCTGTCTCCCTGCTTTGATACTATGATATATGGTTTCCAAATTTTCCAAATCCAAAGATCGGCCCCCTAAAGGGGCCGCACCGAAGTATCCTTTCCTCCGTTGCCAACGACGAGTTTCCCAAAGCCGGACAACTATGCTAGGTTTTTGGTAATCGAATCTGTTGATGCGTCGAACCCCCTTGCCACAAAGTCTGTCTTCCTGATCTCCAAATTTCTTTGAGGCATTGTTGGTCAGTCCTACAAAGCCAAAAAACTCAGAACAGGAGAAGTTCTTGTAGAAGTGAATAACAAGCAACAAGCTACAAATCTCTTGGCTCAAACTCGCATCGCAGATCTTGACATCAAGGGCACACCCCACCGCAGCCTTAATAGCTCCCAGGGTGTGATCTCTGAGTCAGATGTAATGAATGAAGCTGACACCGATCTGTTGGAAGGCCTTAAGGACCAAGGTGTGACAGCAGTGAGGCGTATCATGATTCGTAGAGATAACAAGGATATCCTAACAAAACATGTAATATGACATTTGACCATTCCACAGTTCCTGAATCAGTAAATGCAGGTTTCATTCATTGCCCCGTAAGGCCATACATCCCCAACCCCCGCCGGTGTTTTAAATGCCAGCGGTTCGGGCATGGCACTACCGCCTACCGTGGTCGACTAACATGCGCCAAGTGCGCACAACACGATCATCCATCAGAAAACTGCCCATAGCAAACCCTCATGTGTGCTAACTGCCAGGGGCCCCACGGGGCCTACTCTAGAACATGCGAGAAATTCAAACAGGAGAAGGAGATCATCAAGGTGAAAGTCACTGAGAACCTTACCTTCCCAGAGGCGCGAAAGAGGTTCGCCTCTTTCCCCTGGGGAGGTATGCCGACGCAGCTCGCCGGGGGGCGGAGCGGCGTCTGGTGTCCACAGGGACCCAGTTCAGCGAGTCTGACCTGGTCCCGCCTCCGCCCCCCGCTGGGTTGCCTCACGCAGCCCAACCCGGCACCACGCCGCTTGCTGAGGCAGCAGCGGTTGTGGTGCGAACCACTTCTGTTGGGACCGGTGCCGCTCCCGCCTCCGCTCCCCGTTCCTCCAGTGCGTTGGAGGGTACCGAGGTGATGGACACCACGGGCCCCGCATCGGCTCCCACCGCACCGCCCGTGCCACTTTTGGCGTCCCCGACGCCCGCGGTGGTGGCGGCTCAAACGAAGGGCTCCCGAAGTGGGGCCAAGTCCGGGGGGCCCGGTCCGTCGGGCACCCCTCGGACATCCGACGACGAGATGGATGTCGGGCCGTTCCTGCCTGCAACGCAGCGCAAGGAGCGGCCTCCGATGCCCAAGCCAGCAGCAGATAGGCCCAAAAAGCCAAATCCTAGAGTAACAGCCCCGAAAGACACATGAACACACATACACACAGACTTCAGTAGCTTCTAAATCTCCATAATGGAAGAGAAACTATTACTCAATGGAACTGTAGAGGCCTCATTAAAAATCTTGATGATGTCCATGAGATATTGCATTCGAACTTGCCAAGTGTGATGTGTCTTCAGGAGACGCATTTGAATCCCAATCACACAAATTTCTTAAATAGGTACATGGTATTCAGAAAGGATAGGGTTGGCTGCACACACTCTTCGGGCGGTGTAGCCATAATAGCCCGGAAATCCCTAGCATGCCACCCTATCGCTCTCAACACCGTCCTTGAGGCTGTAGCAATACGCACAATAATTTTTAATAGGTTGATAACGGTATGCTCAATTTACATTCGTCCTGATTATGCACTTTCCAGCTCTGACTTCGAGGCGCTGGTCGACCAGCTGCCCGAACCGTACATCCTAACAGGCGACCTTAATGCACACAACTCTCTTTGGGGCTCCTCCAGAACGGATGCCCGAGGTCGCCTGATAGAGAAATTTCTTACATCTTCAGGAGCATGCCTTTTCAACAAAAAGCAGCCTACATACCATAACTTAGGACATAATACATACTCACATCTCGACTTGGCTATTGGTTCTGCAATTCTCTTTCCATGTCTTGAGTGGGGCGTGGGCACTGACCCATATGGTAGTGACCACTTCCCCACTTCCCTAACATATATAGGTAAAGGCCCATGCAGTCCATCTTCCCATAAAAGGTTTAATGAATCAAAAGCAAACTGGAGCACAATCACACAAACATCTCAACTACACCACACATCCATCAAACACCTACACGTGGAGGAAGCCGCCCAACTCGTCACAGCGCACATCCTCGACGCCGCCGAAAAGTCCCATTCCCCACGCCTCTGGTGCCCCGTGCAACCAGAGGAGGCCGTGGTGGAATGAGGACTGCAGGCGGGCGTGAGAGGCCCAGAAGAAGGCGTGGGGTGTCCCTTCGCCGGTACCCACATCAGATAATCTCATTTGTTTTAAAGTGGCCAAGGCTTTTGGGAGGCGAGTGCGCCGTGAGGCGAAAGGGAGAGTTGGCGCACCTTCCTCACTTCCATCAATTCGTACACAGACACACACAAAGTCTGGACACGTATACGAAACTAAAAGGACAACAGACACACAGCCTGCCCCTGGTTAGTACAACAAGGGACACACTGGAAGACCAGGCTAACACACTCGCACAACACTTCCAACACGTGTCCAGCTCAGCACACTACACTAATACTTTCATGCAACACAAAACATCTGCAGAAAAGAAGCCCTTACGAGACAAGAACAAGTCGAATTCTGCTTACAACTCTGAATTCACACTTCATGAGCTGAAGGTTGCTCTTGCCACTTGTAAGCCCTCAGCTCCAGGGGCAGACAGCATTACATACACCATGATACAACACCTACATGCAGACACTCTTGAGACACTCCTACACCTCTACAACAGAATATGGCTTTCGGGGCAGCTTCCAAGGTCTTGGAAGGAGGCCATAGTTGTGGCCTTTCTGAAGGAGGGGAAGGACCCTTCCTCTCCAGCAAGTTATCGTCCCATCGCCCTGACAAGCTGCCTGTGTAAGCTCCTCGAGAAGATGATAAACCGTAGGCTCGTGTACTTTCTGGAGTACAATGGTCTTCTCGAGGGCTGCCAGGCAGGCTTCCGGGCAGGGCGATCCACAAATGATCAGCTTGTTGCATTAGAATCATACATCAAAGATGCCTTTATACACCAACAGTATTGCATGACCGTATTTTTTGACATCGAAAAAGCGTACGATACGGCATGGCGTTACGGCATCCTTGCAGACTTAAAATCGTATGGTGTAACAGGTAATATGTTGAACACTCTTGATAGTTACCTGTCCAAACGAACATTTCGTGTGAGAGTCGGGTCGGCACTGTCCAGAGTTCACATTCAAGAAAATGGCGTGCCTCAAGGCGGAGTTTTGAGCTGCACGCTGTTTATCGTCAAGATGAATTCGCTTCGGAAAGCATTGCCTCCATCGATCTCCTGTTTAGTGTATGTGGATGATGTACAATATCTTTTAAATCTTGTAACATATCCATATGTGAACGTCAAGTCCAGCTTGGGGTAAAGAAACTCTCTCGCTGGGCAGACGAAAATGGTTTCAAACTTAATCCCACAAAAAGTACCTGTGTCGTATTCTCAAGGAGACGTGGAGTGAGGCCCGATCCTGAAATAAACCTCAATGGTGACCCAATCCCTGTTAAAAAGGAACATAAGTTTTTGGGTGTGGTGATGGATGAAAAACTCACATTCATATCTCACATCAAACAACTCAAACAAAAATGTCTAAAAACCATGAATATTTTGAAAGTCCTGTCTCACCAATCATACGGTGCAGATAAACAACTCCTGCTGCGCATTTTTACCGCTTTGGTAGGGTCTCGTTTGGATTACGGTAGTGTTGTCTACGGGTCGGCTACAAAAACAGCGCTAAAAATGCTCGACCCAGTGCTGCACCTGGGGCTTCGCCTCTCGTGTGGTGCGTTCCGTACAAGCCCTGTCCAAAGCCTGTATGTGGAGTGTGACAAGTGGTGCCTGGAGTACCAGCGAATGTATGTTGATCTTTTATATGCTTGTAAAATATCATCAATCGACAACCATCCTTTTAAACCTGTTTTTATGGATACATCCACGTCACAGCTGTTTTTAAATCGCCCATCTCTGTCTCTGCCTTTCTCACTTAGGGTGAGAAGGGAAGCTTCTGAACTGTCAATCTCCTTTTTGGACACGTTCAGAACATCTACCATTGACTTTATAGCCCCCTGGCAATTTCGCCCTGTATCGTGTGACCTGTCGTTTACACAATTACAGAAAAGCAGGGTACCACAAATCGCGATTTCACAACATTTTCAGTATCTGCAGCAAAAATACCAGGCTGCAGAATTTTTTAGTGATGCATCGAAAACTTCCATCGCGGTGTCTTGTGCTGCGCACGGACCCAACTTTACGGCCTCTACATCGATGCATGTAAATTCGAGCATCTTCACGGCAGACGCGTATGGCAATTTTCTTGTTGCTGGTCATATTGTTCAACATCAAATTCAAAAGTCCATCATCTACACAGATTCACTCAGCGTTGTACGTGCATTATCATCCCAAAAGCGTTCTAAAAATCACGTCATAAATCTAGTTTTTAAGACTTTAATGTCAGCGTATGCCAAAAATCTCGAAGTGATTGTATGTTGGGTACCGGGTCACTGTGGGATTGCAGGAAATGAGACCGCAGACCAAATGGCCGCCGCTGCGGCACACACGAACACAGTGGACATTACAAAATTACCGTACACCGACCTCAAGCCATACATAAGAGAACACCTTCGCAGAACCTGGCAAGCCGACTGGAGCACACAGACAGACAACAAGTTACACCTAATTAAACCACACCTAGGACCATACACTACTGACTCACACAACAGATTCATTGAAGTTGCTCTAGCTAGATTGCGGATAGGCCACACACACGCAACACACTCCCATCTGCTCACTGGTTCTCCAAGACCCTTGTGTAGCAGGTGTGGGGAGGGCCTATCCGTAATTCACATTCTCATTACATGCAGAGCACTCCACAGAACAAGACGCAAATATTTCCCACGACTATACAGACAACACATCCCACTACATCCAGCACTGTTTTTAGCGGATGATCCCATAGTCCCTATACAAAGCACTTTTAGGTTTCTTAGCGAAATCAAATTTTTACAACTTATTTCCTATCACGCGTAATTCTTGCACATAGTTTCATGCCCTGCACTATCACACCCTGGCCTTTTACATCCAGCCATCCTCATTGTCTCACTGATTTTACTATTTTAATCTCTGCTCTTGTTGGGCAATCTTAGGGGTTACAATCTTCAACCGTCATACATAACCATTGCTTTGGCGCTCTTTGCCTAGTTGGCCTTGCGCCATAAACATCCACACCTTGAGCAATGGTATTAGGCTTGTTTGCGCGTAACTATTACATTTTATTACCAACACAAATTCATCCTACGTAATACAAAAGACAGCGTGCTCGCACGAAAAAGAAAGCAGGCCTGCAAGCGCAGCTAAACTATTCTTGATCTTTTTTTCGTTTCCCGTCTCTAGACCTCATCACAACGCGCCATCGTCGATGTTGACGTCTCAAAACAATTTATTGCGTGCATTTCAGAACTTTTCATTGACCACCAAACCTTCATTGTTAGTGCCCACATGTTTTCTGCAAGGTTGCGTTTTACAACAATCGCTTTCCGATACTTTTTTCTTTTTTTTGCCTGATACCAGCCTTGGTATGTGTCTCATGTGCTGAGCAGCGGTCGGTGGCCGGTGAATGTGTGGGGAGCCATCACCAGGGACGGCCTTGGCCCCCTCATAAGGCTTCCACGGCCTTTCCATTCGGCCGCCTACTGCGAAGTTATAAACAACACACTCATCCCTTACGTCCTAAACGGACCCTTCAAGGACGGCTGCTACATCTTGCAACAAGATCAAAGCCCCGTCCACACTTCAAAGGCCGTCCAGTGGCTACTAGAAGGGCGCGATGTGCGTTTCTTCGAGTGGCCCCCGAACGGGGCCGATTTGGACCCTATAGAGAACGTGTGGGGGGCCATGAAGGACAACCTTGCTCATCTAAACCTCGCTACGGCGACCGCCGATGATTGGTGGATGACTGTGAAAGCGCAATGGGAAACTCTCCGCCAGAAGCCAGGCTACGCAGATCAACTGTACGCCTCCATGCCACGCAGGATTCAAGACACCATTAGGGTGGACGGCGCCTTCACCGGCTATTGAACGTGGGAACTGAATGAACGTAAATTCATTTGTAACATGTCGATTACTTTATAATATTGTTCATGGAAAATATTTTCTGTAATGTTTTCAGAACATGTAAATTATTTTCATTTATTGAGGTTATAAAAAATCGAAAAGTCAAGATGCGGACGGTGCCCATTTCTGTTCACACACTATCCCGATTACAGGTTTTATTGCAACTACTTTCGCGCTGGTACAGAGTTACACAAGGTGTTTGTAATAGCAGAGCTGTTCTAGGGCTGGGCTTTACGACAGTCAGGTGTGGTATCGCATCACGCTCCTTCCGGATCACGTTTTCCCACCCCGAAATATCCAGTTCCCAGTATAAAAAAACATCGGAAAAGTATCAAAAAGCTACTTTTAGGAAGGCCCCCTATTTTAGGGAGGCTTTTATTGCCCTCTAGAAATTGCTTCCAGCAATGCAAGGGTGCGTAGCGGTGAAGCCAAGTTACAAAAGGTCGGTGGCAGGCTTTCTTACATTGCCTGATGCGCAGTGAAGCATGCTCATTTACGGCGGGAGCATGATTACAGAAAAGGGCTGTAACGTGATACTGAGTTCACAGAGGAGTTGTAAACGGTACAGAATTACTGTCTGCTGTCAATACATGCCTGCCTGCGAAGGGAGTATGGTTACAGAAAACGGCTGTCGCTCTTGTTTTACAGCAACTACCCGGAAACAAATTATGTGACACTTCGCCGCTAAGACGTCTCTAACACTACGGGCACCGCAGCTCCACTGGTCGTCCTTCTTCCCAGACTGAAAGGACACAGTTATTGTTTTAACGGCGCGTGTCTAAGCCTCGGAACAATAATGATTTCTTTGCCTTACCATCGACATGACAGCGCAAAGGAGTTGATTGAAAGCTGTAGCTTCTTCTTGACTAATACAATGTGCTCGTTGAAAATACATTCAGCATGCTTTCCCGCAGAGCAAATTTCCACAGGATCGGCATTTTAGATTTTCCCTTCTTCAGAACAGACCTGAACTGAGGAACAGCAATGCCTTTCGAGGAAACCAAATTAAGGAAAACGATGTATCGAAGCGGGATTTTTTTTTCAAATAAAAAAACATCAGCGAATGTGCTTTCTTTTATTGTCCAGTGAGATCATGTTGTCAGCCTGCAATGAATTATACCACAAAGTTATGCTATGGGAAACCGCAGCCGGCTACAATTTTATGCATCCCTTTACAGCGTGCAACAAGGCACGTTTCCGAGCGCGCGTAGCTTCGTCCCGCTCAACAGCGGCCGATTCGGTCGCCGCTGATACATGCGAGCGGCAATGCAACCAGCGCCCCTCTACAGCCCAGCGCTGCCTTTTGAAAACCGTCACGCGCGGTACGACCCGCCAGCAGAGCGGCGATCAACCATATCAGATAGGGCGGCGGGGGCAGTGCGAGCGCACTCTTAAACTTGCGCTTCTTAGTTCTCGCCAGCGCCCCCACGCGGCGCAGCGATGCAGTTCGGCCACCGCTCCCGTGCTCCGTTTACTTCTGCGCAGACCTGTACATAATGGGAAGAGAAAATATCCTCTATTAAATCTGTAGAAGCCTCCTTAAAAATCTTGATGATGTCTAAGAGATATTGCATTCCAATCAGCCAAGTGTGATGTGTCTACAAGAAACACATTTAAGCTCCAAAAAACACAAATCTCTTGAATAGTGACATGGTAATTAGGAAGAAAATGGATGGTGGTGGTACATGTTCAGGTGGTGTGGCCATCATTGCCCCAAAATCATTGGTATGTCACCCTATCCAATTACAGACTGTGCTTAAGGCTATTGCCATTACAAGCGCAATTTTCAATAGGGTAATAACAGTGTGCTCTATCTACATCCCTCCTGATTTCCAGCTTTCAAGCTGCGATTTCGAGGGCCTTGTAGATCAGCTACCAGAACCTTTCATTCTTATACGCGACCTCAATTCACACAACACTCTTTGGGGCTCTCTCCGCACGCATTCCCGAGGTCGCCTAATAAAAAAATGTCTGACATATTCATGAACATGTCTATTTAACAAGAAAAGCCTACATTCCATAATACAGGACACGACACCTATCCAAACCTTGACTTGGCGATTGGCTCCACAGTACTCTTTCCATCGCTTCAGTGAGATGTTGGCACTAACTCATATAGCAGTGACCACTTCCCTACTTCAATAACATATATACAGACCTGAACAGTTCAACTTCCTATTGCAAGTTTATAGAAGCAAGAGCAAACTGGAACATTTTCACAGAGACATCTCAACTAGACTACGCATACATAACACACTTACCTGTAGCGAAGGCATCTCAGCTCGTCACGGTGCACATTTTCGCCACAGCCGAAAAGTCGATTCTCCAGGCCTCCATGGCCCCGCGACACCCGAGAAGGCCCTGGTGGAATGATGACTGCATGCGTGCTCGGGAGTACGAGAACAAGGCATGGGGCATCCTTCGTAGATACCCCACAGGTTGTAACCTTATTGCGCTCAAAAGAGCAAGATGAAAAACGTACATTCATCTCTTGCATCAAATAACTAAAAAAAATGTATAAAAACAAGAAATATTCTGAAAGTCCTATCTCACAAATCATACGATGCAGATGAAGAACTCCTGCTGCGACTTTACACCGCTTTGGTGGGGTCTCGTTTGGACTACGGAAGGGTTGTCTACGGGTCGGCCACAAAACAGCACTAAAATGATGGACCCAGTGCTGTTCTTGGGGATTCGCCTATCGTGTGGTGCCTTCCACTCAAGCCCTGTCCAAAGACTGTATGTGGAATATGACAATGCTGCCTGGAGTACCAGCGAACTTATGTTGATCTTTATATGCTTGTAAAATATCATCAATCGACAACCATTGTTTTAAACCTCTTTTTATGGATACATCCTCATCACAGCTCTTTTTAAATCGCCCATACGTTTCTGTTCCCTTCTCACAGAGTGTGAAAGAGGAGGCGGATTTACTTAATGTCTCCTTTTTAAACACCTTCAAATCATCTTGCATTGATTTTATAGCACCATGGCACCTTCGCACTGTGTCGTGTGACTTGTCTTTCATCCACATTGATAAAAATAGGGTACCGAATAATGCGATTCTGTAGCACTTTCTGTCCCTGCAGGAGAAGTACCAGTGTACAGAATTTTACAGTGACGCCTCCACAACTGCCTTCACCGTGTCATGTGCTGCGCACGGAACTAATTTTAAAACTTCTGAATCAATAAATGTAACTTGTAGCATCTTGACAGCAGAAGCTTATGGAATCTTTTTTGCTGTAAATCACATTGCGAATTGTCATATTCCAAAATCTGTAATTGATACTGATTCACTAAGTGTCGTACGGGCGTTATTATCCCGAAAGAAATCCAAAAATTACATTATCAATCTTCTTCTTAGGACAATTATGTCGGCAAATGGGGCAAACCTTGAAGTGCCTGTTTGGCCGGTCCCAGGCCACTCAGAGATCGCTGGAAATGAGACGACAAATGAAATGGCCGCTACTGCACTCACAAACACAGTGCACATAACCACAGTACCCTACACTGATTTTAAACGACACGTAAAAGAACAACTACGTAAAACATGGCAGACACATCGGACTGAACAGACAGACAACATACTGCGCATTGTAAAACCACACTTGGGACGATACACAACCGATACACAGAGGTGGCCTTGACAAGGTTATGGATAGGCCGCACACGTGCAACGTACTCCCATCTGCTTAAGCCATGTGCAGCGGGTGTGGCGAGGGCCTATTCGTAATCCACATACTCATTCAATGCAATGCACTTGACATAACACGACCCAAACACTTCCCACAACTATACACACGACATATTCCACAACACCCACCATACTTCTTGGGAGAAGAGCCCAGGTTTTCAATCAAACGTGTTTTTGAGTTTCTAACTGATATAAAATGTTTTCATCTGATATCTTATCATGCATCTTGAAAACCTGGTGTAACCTTCAACGAGCAGAGAAGGCCCGACAGCTCACTCGATTTCGTTTAACGGACCAGCAGCTGGTTGATGCTGGACGCTACAATCTCCGACGCCGAGACGCCGAGTACCATCCTGGGGGTCGAGTGTGGGTTTGGCTCCCATCCGGTGACACGGACTCAGTGACAAGCTTCCTCGACGGTATTTTGGATCCTACCGGATTCTACGACGTGTTGGTCAACTCACCTACGAGGTGGTCCCCGATAGTGATTCCGGCACATCACGACGACGCCCGCGGCCCGAAGTCGTCACGTGGTTCGCCTCAAACCGTACTGCGCAAGATGGACTTTTTTTTGTTGTAGTTTCTTGTTCGGGCTGTCATTTTATTTTAGCATCGGGTCGATGCACTCTTAGAGGGGGTAATGCCGCGAACCAAGCATTGGGATTGCTTATTTATGTTGTGCTTTTACTGACCGGCTGCGCCCGTCTGTGTTATCTCTCTGCCAAGGGAAGCGCGTGTTTCATTCTTTATTTCTGTGCCGCATGTGTTATCTCTTTTGATAGGGAGAGTGTTCCCAACTAACGTGAACAGCCTAGAATAATCTTCTTGGATCTACAATGTTCTAGATGCGAATCGACGGTTCGAGAACCACGCGCGCCGAGAGATAAAAAGCCTGCAGAGCAGACGCCGGAGTATTCGAATCTCGACGCTCGCCTACACACGTCATTTTCTTGACTGCTGTCTCGCCGCCTGTGCATTCTTTGAGTTGTTAGGGGAGCACAAGTTCGCTCCAAAAAACGTGTTTTCTTTGAAGACAACTGCGTTGTATTTGGCTTCGTGACAATATATTGCTTGATTCGTTATTGACTGTTTGATTGCGTATCATCGCATTGAAAAATCCACCTATGAATATTACCTTAATTATTTCATTAATTATTTTTAAAAATACTGCCCGTCTCATTTGAGATCAAGGCAGGTGGGCATACAGGAGCTCATGCATATATTTACAAGAGTACTAGTTCGGTAGGTAATATAAGAGTAATAAAATCAAAACGTAGTAACAAGAGCAAGGGTTGAGTAACTCATAATGTAAGCGTGATTGTTGAGTTTCCACATATTCATAAAGAATACTACAGAAGTGAAAAAAGTACAGGGGTTGAATACGCATAATATAAGCAAAATAATTTAATGTTCCACATTTTATGAAGGATGCCAACAGGGGAAGTGAACTGAAGTAAGTTAGAAAACAACTTGTCCAAGTAATTGACATAGCGACCAACACTATGTGCGGAAACTACAATGAACAAGACTGCACAGGAACCGGACAGTAAAAAAAGTCACAAAATCATCCAGCAAGTTATCACACTACGGCAAGTTTCATATGTCGGTATGTAGTATTTACATCAAACCAAGAAAACTAAAGATAAAGCACATTGGTGAAGCCCGTAGTACATATTCAATTCACAGGAAAGATACATTATTAAGGAAAAGTAAGTCCATTCTAAATTCGTAGACGCTGAAAAAGATGCTGCACGTTATACAGCCGCAAGTTAAGAAGTTCTCACTGTGCAGTGTACAGTGTACATGCTCACAGTGTTTAATGTTGCTTTTGCTATAAAAGCAGGATGAAATAAAAATTTCGTCGTGTACAGGTATCAAGTGTCATGGTATATATTCCATGCGGCTAGTCTTCCCCGACTTCAGGCATTAAGTCAACTGTCTTTGTGCTGCCATTAGCCTGTCTGCTTTCACCGCATGGGTCACCTTCAGTAATCTTGGTAATGGTATTGGCGACACCACGGACCCCGAGCCCGCATACTAGCGCTGTAATCTACCATAGCTATTAGTTCTAAGGTGAAGGGCAGAAACCACAAACGGTGGCCGTCGGAGCCCACATCAAGGTCCGGAGGATGGGCTAGCTGTCTGTTTACCAGGCAGGGAATTCCGGGACCTCTGTCGGTATCAGGGTAACCCGAGCAAAGAATGTACCCCCTGTCCACAGCTTCTATACATGCTGTATTGTTTTTTCTAAATTCCCCGAACCAAATGATCCGCCCCCTCAAAAGGGCTGCACCGAAGTATAGTTTCCTCCCCTTCCGACCATGACAATCCCAAAACCTGATAACTACCCCCACTTCTTGGTAATTTAATCTCTTGAACAAGCCAGGCCTATTGCTTCACAGACCATGTTCTTGATTTCGAAGTTTCTGGAAAGTATTGTAGGTGAATCATAAAAAGCTAAGAAAAAAGAACGGGCGAGATCTTGGTCGAGGTACACAGTGAACAGCAGACCACAGAACTCCTGAAGCAGACCCGAATTGCAGATCTTGACATCAAAGTCACGCCCCACCAACGCCTCAACAGCTCGCAGGGCGTGATTTTAGAGCCAGATCTAGCAAACGAGAGAGAGGCCGATCTTCTTGAATGCCTGAAAAGTCAAGGCGTGACGGCTGTCAGGCGCACAACAATAAGAAGAGACGATAAGGTAGTACCCACTAGACATATCATCCTGACATTTGACTGTTCCGTCCTTCCATATCAAATCAATGCTGGTTTCATCCGGTGCTCCGTTCGAGCGTACATCCCGAACCCGCGGCGCTGTTTCAAGTGTGAGCGGTTCAGGAATGGTACTAGCTGGTGTTGGGGCCAAACAACCTGTGCCAAGTGCTCCCGCGCTGTGTCTGTTACCTTCGTCGTCCTCGTCTTTCTTGCGGTGGTTATTTGCTATCGCCCAACATGACCATCAAAAGGTAATTGTAGCTCACAAGAGCTCCTTTGCAATAACTGTCAGGGCCCACACGCGGCATACTCTAGCACTTGCGAGAAGTTTCAACTTGGGAAGAAAATAAAAAACATAACGGTGACAGAAAACATCACCTTCCCAGAAGCGCGGAAGAGGTGCGCCTCTTTGTCCCTGCGGAGGTACGTCGACGCGGCTCGCCGGGGGGCGGAGTGGCGTCTGGTTTCGGCGGGAACTCAGTATCGCTAGTCGGACCTGGTCTCGCCCCCGCCGAAAATCGAGCTGCCTCAGGCAGCCCAACCCGTCACCACAGCGCTTGCGCTGAGCCAGCAGTAGCTGTGGTGGCAATGGTCACCGTCGTGACCAATGCCTCTCAGGCACCTCTATCTCAACCTACCTGCTTCCACTGGAGGCTGCGGAGGCGATGGACACCGGGGGTCCCGCATCAGCTCCCACTTCTTCCGTACAGCCCGTGCCACCGGTGGTGCTCCTGCCACCTTCTGCGGTAGCGGCTGAGAAAACAAAAGGCACCCGATTGGGTGCCAAGTCCGGGGTGCCTGTTCCATCGGGCACCCCTAGAACATCCGCGGATGAGGTGGACGTGGGACCGTTCCTCTCTTTGTCGCAGCGGGAAGAGCGGGTCCCTGCATCAAATCATGTAGAGAAGCCGAAAAAGGTCCAAGCACCAAAGGGTCCAAGCACCAAAAGATGATACATGAACAACACCCTCAAGTAACTCGGCCGACTTCATAGTGGGACGAAAAAACATAATCCAATGAAACTGCATCGGCCTTCTTAAAAATCTTGACGATGTATACGAAATACTCAATGCTAATCAGCCAGGAGTAATGTTTGTTCAATCAGCACATTTGAATCCGTCACACAAGTTTCTTGAATGGCATTGAGAAAGGACAGGGATGGTGGTACACACTATTCTGGCGGTGTGGCCATAATAGCCCGAAAATCGTTAGCATGCCACCTTGTGACTTTGAACACTGTCTTTGAGGCTGTAGCAATTCGAACAATAAAATTTAATACGTTGATAATGGCATGATTCATATACATTCCTAATGAGCTTGCACTTTCGAGCTCTGACTTCGAGGCGCTGGTAGACCAGCTGTCCAAACCATATATCTTAACAAGCGACCTGAATGCACACAATTCTCTTTGGGGCTCTTCTCCTCGGATGCCAGAGTTCGCCTGGTAGAGAAGTTTTCAACATCCATTGGAGTATGCCTTTTCAACAAAAACAGCCTACATACCATACCATAGGACACAACACACACTCATTTCTTGACTTGGCTATTGGCTCCGCAGTTGTTTCCTTCTCTCGAGTGGGGTGTGGCACACCAATACGGCATTGACCACTTCCCCACATCACTAACATATATAGGTAAAAACCCATGCAGTTCATCTTTCCAGAACAGGTTGAATGAAGCAAGAGCTAACTGGAATACATTTTCAGACATCCAAAGTACACTACACAACCATAAGACGCCTACACGTGGATGAAGCCGCTGAACTCGTCCCGACGCACATCCCCGACGCCGCCGAAAAGTCCATTCCTCACGCCTCTGTTGCCTCGCGCAATCAGAGGAGGCCGTGGTGGAATAAGGACTGAAGGCGGGCGCGATAGGGCCAGAAGAAGGCGTAGGGTATCCTTCGTCGGCACCCCACGTCGGGTAACCTCCTGGTGTTCAAAAGGGCAACAGCGTTGGAAAACGGGTGTGCCATGAGGCAAAACGAGATAGTTGCAGCTCATTCATAACATGAATAACCTCTTACACAGACACGCGCCAGCTATGGTCAAGAGTACGCAAACTCAAAGGACAACAAACACACAGCCTTCCTCTGGTCAGCACAACCGGGAACACACTCGAAGACCAGGCCGACACACTTGCGCAACACTTGCAACACGTGTCCAGTTCAGCACACTACACAAACACTTTCATGAACCACAAACCCTCAATAGAAAATAAGCCTTTACACGGCAACGGCAGATCATCCACGTCCTAGAAATTTGAGCTTTCGCTTCATGAGCTGAGGGGTGCTCTGAGTACCTGTAAACCCCCAGCTAAAGGCCCAGGCTACATCACATATACAATGATACAGCACGTACACGCAGACACTCTTGTCACACTTCTTCACCTTTACAACAATATATGGCTTTCGGGGCACATTCGAAATCTTGGAGGGAGGCCACAGTTGTAGCATTCTTGAAAGAGGGGAAGAACCATTTCACTTTCACAAGTTATCGACCGATCGCCTTCACAAGCTGCCTGTGCAAGCTTCTCGAGAAGAATATTAACAAAACACTCGTGTACTTCTTCGAGTACAATGGTCTTCTGGAGAGGTGCCAGGCAGGCGTCATGGTGGGGTGATCTACGAATGACCAACTTGTTGCTCTTGAATCATATATCTTGAATCATATATCGTATATGCATAAACAGTTTTCCTTACTTTGTTCAGACATCAAAAAACCCTATGACACCGCTTGGCGGTACGGCATCCGTAGTGACCTGAAGTGACCTGAAGTTAGTGACCTGAATATATGGCTTTCGGGGTACATTCCAAATCGTGGAGGGGGGCCACAGTTGTAGCATTCTTGAAAGAGGGGAAGGATCCTTTCTCTCTCACAAGCTATCGACCGATCGCCTACACAAGCTGCCTGTGCAAGCTTCTCGAGAAGAATATTAACAAAACACTCGTGTACCCCTTCGAGTACAATGGTCTTCTGGAGAGGTGCCAGGCAGGCTTCATGGGGTTGTGATCTACGAACGACCAACTTGTCGCTCTTGAATCATATATCATATATGTATAAACAGTTTTCCTTACTGTGTTTCGACATCGAAAAAGCCTACGACACCGCTTGGCGGAACGGCATCCTTAGTGACCTGAAGTCAACCGATGTTTCGGGCAACATGTTGAACAACCTTTGTACTTATATGTCGGAGAGAAAGTTCGAGTGAGAGTTGGTTTTGCACTGTCAAGGTTTATGTGCAAGGAATGGCGTGCCGCAAGGTGGAGTATTGAGCTGCACGCTCTTCATAGTTAAGATAAACTCTCTAGGGATGGCATTGTCACCTACAATCTCTTATTCCATGTATGTACACGACGTACAGATATCCTTTAAATCATGCAATATGTCAATCTGCGAATGTAAAGTCCAGCTCGGAGCCAAAAAACTTGCCGGCTGGGCAGACAAGACTGGTTTTAATATTAATCCTGCAAAGAACTATTGTGTTGTGTTCTCCAGGACGCGTGGGGTTCCCCGGATCTAGACATCACTCTTAACGGCGTTTTGATTCTTGTGAACAAGGAGCACAAGTTTTTAGGTATTTTAATAGAAAAAAAGCTAACATTCATTCCCTGTATCAAACAGAATAAATGCAAATGCCTAAAAACAATGAACATTCTTGAGCTCCTCTCACACCAATGGTATGAAGCCGACAAAGAAATCCTGCTGCGCCTTTACGCAGGGTCTCGGCTTGACCACGGCAGTGTCGTGCATGAGTCGGCTACAAAAACAGCACTGAAAATGCTCGACCCAGTGCTGCATCTTGGCCTTCGCCTCTCATGCGGTGCTTTCCGCACAAGCCCTCTAGTGTGTATGTCGAGTGTGACAATTGGTGCCTAGGGCATCAGCGGGAGAATGTTGACTTGCTGTATGCATCTAAGATCGTGTCTCTCACCAACCATCCTTTTAATCCTATCATGAACGATACATAAAACTTGCAACTTTTTTTAAACAGGCCATCTATTTTCTTACGTTTTTCTCACAGAGTGAGGAAGGGGGCTCCTGCCCTCAATGTCCCCCTTTCAGACGCGCACAAGACACCCATCCATAATTTCATTCCAACGTGGCATCTTCGTCCTATATCATGCGACCTGTCATTCACACAACCAGAAAAATATAGGGTACCCGGGATTATGTTCCTGGTCGGCGAACTTTTTAAATGGTGATAACCAACCCATGGCGGTGAAAAAAATGTTTGCCGTTTAGCTCTGCTTACCTTGGATACGCAAAGGAAAAGCTTGGCTTAGTCTGGTTGAGTCTTGGTTTCGCTTGGTTAACCTTTGATGTAGCTGTATTTTCGACCACGGCTCAAAGCCCTTCGTTGCCGTGCAACGCTAACACAAGAAGGTTCGGCCTCGCTTTCATTCTCGGCGAATGCGGCATTTGTCTTTCGCGGCGAACCCGGCGCAAGATTAGTCGCTCATCACCACACGACTCGGCGGCGAATGCGTGGCAGGTTGCGGGTTTGGTCAGCTGCCGATCAGCTGAGTGGCCACTCCCGTTGTTGCCACCACGACGGAAGCAGCCGCGATATGAGCAGAACTACTTAAAACGCCTTCAACAGCTGCTATGAAGATGTGGAATCGGCAATGGCAAAAGTAAAAACACAGTACACCGTAGTTATGGGGGACTTCAATGCTAAAGTAGGCAAGAATCAGGCTGGAGACAAGGCAGTTGGGAACCATGGTCTGGGCTGTAGAAATAGCAGGGGGGACCTACTAGTTCAGTTTGCAGAACGGAATAACCTACGCATAATGAATACCTTCTTCTGTAAACGGGAGAGTCGGAAGATGACCTGGAAGAGCCCGAATGGGGAGCACAAAAATGAAATAAACTTCATATTATGCGATAACCCTGGCGTCGTGCAGGATGTGGAAGTGCTCGGAAGGGTAAGGTGTAGTGACCACCATATGGTAACATCTCGAATTAGGCTAGATTTGAGGAGGGACCGCAACAAGCTACTACGAAAGAAGCCGATAAATGAGCTAACACTGAGACGTAAAGTAGAATAATTCAGAATCGCGCTGCAGAACCGATATTCCGCCCTTAGCGAGGAAGCCGAGCCTACGACACAGGAAGCCAGCGACAACCTTACACGCATTATCACGGAGTGTGCAGTAGAAGTCGGGGGCACTATGGCTAGGCATGATACTGGTAAACTTTCACAGGAGACAAAAGATGTAATCAGGAAACGGCAAACCATGACAATCTCTACCGCAGCCGACAGAATAGAACTAGCAGAGCTCTCGAAGTTAATCAATAAGCGTAAGACAGCTGACATACGGAAGTATAATATGGAGAGGATCGAATACGCTGTAAAGAACGCAGGTAGCCTGAAAGCAGTGAAGAGACGTCTTGGTGTGGGGAAAAATCAGATGTATGCACTTAAGGATAAGCAAGGCAATGTCATCACAAATAGGGATAAAATAGTCACAGTGGCCGAGGAGTTCTATATGTATCTGTACAGTAGCCGGGGCATCCAGGATAATGCCGAACGAGACAGTAGTTCAGCGGAGATAGACATCCGACCAGTAACGACCGAAGAAGAAAGGAAGGCTTTGAAAGAAATCAAAGGGGGCAAAGCACCTAGTGAGGATCAGATAACAGCAAACCTCTTGAAGGATGGCGAAGAAATTGCACTTGAAAAAACTGGCAAACCGGTATACACAATGGCTAATGACCGCAATGGTACCGGAATCTTGGAAGAACGCGAACACCATCCTAATCCATTAGAAAGGTGACATGAAGGATCTGAAAAATTACAGGCCGATCAGCTTATTGTCAGTCGTCTACAAAATACTTCCCAAGGTAATTGCTAACCGAATTTCTGCAACCTTAGATTTCAGTCAACCTAAAGAACAAGCAGGGTTCCGTAAAGGTTATTCAATAATGGACCATATTCAGGCGATCAATCAGGTGATAGAGAAGTGCGCTGAGTGTACTGAACCCCTATATATAGCCTTCATAGATTATGAGAAAGCATTTGACTCGGTCGAACCCTAGCAATCATTCAGCATTACGGAACCAGGGGGTAGATGAGCATTATGTAAGAATACTAGAGGATATTTACAATGGGTCTACAGCTACCATCATTCTCCATAGGGAGAGCAGTAAAATACCTATAAGGAAGGGTGTCAGACAAGGAGTCACAATCTCTCCAATGTTATTCACAGCCTGTTTACAAGAAGTATTCAGAACGTTGTATTGGGAACAGGTGGGAGTAAGGGTTAATAGAGAATACCTCAGTAACCTCAGATATGCTGATGACGTTGCCTTGCTAAGTAACTCGGGGGATGAATTGCAAAGCATGCTTTCCACAGTGGGCGAACAGAGTAGAACCGTGGGCCTGAAAATTAATATGAAGAAAACTAAAGTAATGATCAATAACCTCGGGACAACACAGCGATTTGAGATAGGTGGCGAGACAGTGGAAGTGGCAAGCGAATATATCTACTTAGGCCAATTGTGACACCAGATCCCAACCATGAGGCAGAAATAATTAGAAGGATCAGAATGGGGTGGGGTGCATATGGCAGACATTCTCAGATAATGAGTAGCAGCCTACCATTGTCGCTGAAAAAGAAAGTGTATGACAGCTGCATCTTACCGGTACTCACCTACGGGGCAGAAACTTGGAGGCTCACTAAGAGGGTTCAACTTAAATTGAGAGCGACTCAACGGGCAATGGAGCGCAAAAAGATAGGTGTAACATTAAGGGACAAGAAGAGAGCGGAGTGGGTCAGGGAGCAAACTGGTGTTAAAGACATATCAGTAGAAATTAAGAAGAAGAAATGGACGTGGGCAGGGCATGCAATGCGAAGGCAAGATAACCGCTGGTCATTAAGGGTAACAGAGTGGATCCCTAGAGAAGGCAAGCGTTGCAGGGGCGGCAGAAAGTGAGATGGGCAGATGAGATCAAGAAGTTTGCGGGGATAAATTGGACACAGTTGGCACAAGCCCGAGGTAACTGGAGAATAATGGGAGAGGCCTGTGCCCTGCAGTGGGCGTAGATAGGCTGGTGATGATGACATAGATGATGACTTAAAACGGGGTCTTGCGCGCCACGGCGACACCGGGTCCGGCGAATCCCACGATGAGCTTCGAAAGGTTGTCGCCTGAAGTGTGGTGCCGGTGAAAATGTTAACTTGCGCATCCTCCGCAAAACCGCTGGGGAAAGTAGTAAAGCTTTGCTTTTAAAACAAAAAGTACAATTGAGACATGCGTTTTGAGTCTTTTTAAGCTTTCTACATTCACGTCACTGAACGCCGCGTACAATCGTTACTGTTAGACGAATTCATATGTTTGCACGCTTAGAATGCGCAGCGGAAATAATACCGCGCGGTTTCATGCAACTGCAATAAATAATGCATACGTGTGCAAATAAAAATTCGCTGATTGGATTGGTACGCGTGAATGGCAGGAGTGCATCTCCATGCTCTCTGCCGTACTGTACAAGAATGAAATTGCACTTCTACTTTTCCTACTGGAGAGATGGAGATGACGCGTAGGTTTATGTTTCCCTGGTTCAGGCATACAACTGGGACTGGACTACACCCCACACGAGAAGCCGATGGAGCTAGTTTTTCTCCTCCTCCTCATCTGGACCGAAGATTGCATCGTACTTCCCGCAGCTTTCAAGGGTAGTGCGCCAACGCTCACGAGAGTACAATGACTGTTGAACTCTTCATCTACTCCCATGATTGCTTAAAGTGTATATACAAGGTGATCAGAGTTAGGTCAACAGTTTGTTAAAGATTAGGCGCTTAGATTTACGCAATGACCACCTCTACATTGAGGTTATGCTCCCAGGAGGATACAGAATGAGGTGGTAAATATTGTCGTCGGTGGCTTCACTAAATCAAATTTAATAATTAGGTGTTTAGTGTCTGCAGGAAGTAGGTATGTTTGTACTGAAAAGTTGGACGCAATCGTGTTTCTACGCAGTTTCATTCGGCAAAATTCTTGTAGTGCATCCGTATTCCGAGATATCCAACTGCGAACTTTAATTGCCGTTCGCACGATTACGCATGCAAGACAATGAAGACCGACGCAAAGGTCCTCACTTTTGTGACGAGCCTTCTGTGTACGGTGGTTTTTCCGTCAACGGGATGGAGGCTTAGGAAAAAGTGATAACTGGCACCCTTTCAGTGTACGCTGGTGTTATCGCAATCTGCAGTAGGCATAACGGCTATGGAAACAGAAAGAACGGGAGGAGCTTTACGCAGGTCTTCAGTGTCTAGCATGGGTAGCATCATTCGAATGGCCATTAAACTCCGCAGTTCGATATCTCGGATTACGGCAGTGCTAAAAGAATTCTGCCAAAAGAACTTCTGACAAAACAGGATTGCGTCTAACTTTTCAATACAAACATGCCTGCTTACTACAGCCACTAAAATGGTACGTACTCAATTTTAGTTGATTAAGCCACCGACATCAATAATTACCACTTAATTCTGTTCCCTCTGCGCGCAAAACCTCAGTGTAGAACTGGTCTTCACGTAAATGTAAGCGCCTAATAAAAAAAGCTGTAAATATAATTTTGATAACCTTGTATTTCTCATAAATAATTTGTGAAAATGTGAAACCGTTTTTATCAAATGCCCTCCACGAGCAGATAATGCAACTTTAAGCCCATTCCAGATATATATTTGCCCTGATTTTTTTGCGTAATTTAACGATTATTTTCTTTTAACTTTTAAAAACACCATTAGGTTAGGGTATATAGTAACAATTTACTTGTTATATGAATTTTGCTACCAGTAATTTGTCGGGCCGGAAAGAGCCAGAGATGCTCCCGTTCCCCCTACTGACACAATACAAAAAGCAAAAATACTTAACACACGCAGACGTGGCCAAAATAAGCTCTTTAACGCCGTAGTCCAGACCCGATGATGATACGGATTAGTAGCCTGGTTAAAAAGACAATTTTCATTCTCTGGGAACTTCGGCTCGTTACTGGTGGTGTAAAGGGGTAGGTTAGGGGTAAGTGTTTATGTGCATTAAACGGGGAGTAGTTTCTTCGTGTTTGAGTATATTAGGATCAATAGGCCGGAGGGAGTATCTATGGCGTGGTTGTGCTGTGTAATATCTTTGAATGTGACCAAAGGTGGAGTGTCCAAATTGTGCTCTGTAACCTTGAAAGAAAGAGCGGAGAATTGCTGATGGGTATCGCTTATTGAACGTGATTTATTTTGGGGTATTTTTATTCCTTCCTCTGCCAACAACGCTTAGGTACTGGTTTAACGAAGGGGTTGGTTATACGCAGAAATATACGGTATGTGATCACAAGGTAGCGCACGTTTTAAAGACTGCTGTTTAGTTATAATGGAAAGTTGATTGACTGTAGGGTTTAGCGCGCCGACGCAAAGAGGCGACGAGGCGCACCCTAGTGGAGGGCTCCGGATTATTTTGGACTACCTGGGGATCTTTAACGTGCGCTTAAATCTCGTGCCCATTGGCATTCTTGCTTTTCGCCTCCATCGGAGAAGCGGCCGCCGCAGCCGGGAATCGTAACCATGTCCACGTGCTCAGCAGCAAAACGCTGTAGCCACTGAGGCATCGCGGCAGGTTACAATCGAAAGTTATCCTAAATGCCTCTCGCGTTCCGGGACCACAAACAGTTTTATGTATAGCAAATAATTCTGTACTTATAAAACGAACCTCGGGTATAACGTATCAGTGTTCGCACCTTGTGCTAATGTTGTAGCGCAATGTAGTAGCGTGCCGGTATCGTGATTGCTCGGTAGTGTGCCCTGCGGATGGTGGCTGGAGAACCGCCGCGAAGGCGGTTTTACTGTACAGGTATTTGATGTTGCGCAATTATGTGCATAGTTTAAAGTCCAGGAACGAGAACAGCAAGCACGCTGAGCCCCGAAAGGTAAGAACCCTAATGTTGTGAGTAACAATAGACGTCCATGGCGCAATATCGTATTTAAGATGCCTGTTTCTTCTGCTACTGCTACGAAACGTAGTTTTCTCTTCAATATTACAGCAATGCACTATGTCTCCGCTAAAAGGAGTATCAAAATAACCGTGGCACTGTGCAGGTGAATCATTCGACAGGACGTCAGAGTCACAATGTATATCATACGTAGGACAATGGGAAATGTCAGGGCTAAAAAAATCGAGGTTAGCGACTGAACCTTTGCGTCACGCCGGACGCTAACGGCATGCCGCGAAGACTTTCTTTTTCCGGTTCAGTCCCTTCCTTTGTTCACGAAAAACAACATTCCAATACTACTTCTGAATACAGCAACAGCTACAAAGTAGGTCCTTGTTTTGCAAACATTATAGTGTAGCCGACCGTTTTTTTTTGGACTCCAAAATTTCGGATTTGCTGGATATGCGGGACTTTCCCGAGGAACAGCCAGTTGTCCCATAGGAGTAATGTTTCACGGATTTTTTGAACTGCAGTTTTATTCGGACTATTTATCGTTCATCTCCAGGTCGTAAAAATCGGTATCAATCGCATTGAAGCTTCTGGGCAAATCAAGTTCCTGTCACTCCCTCTTATCATAATAAAACAGCCATAAACAACAGAACCATATCGTACCAGCGTTAAGCAAGTTACAGGCATTACAGTGTAGTTATCTACCCACTCATCTGTTTTTCACACGCACCTCATTCATTCAATGGCGCCGTCTCTGAACTACCTAGTTTTAGGAATCCTTCGAAGGAAATGAAGGATTTCGAGCGATTATGGTTTTTTTGGGGTTCATAGTGCACGCCTTTATTTTCATTTTAGTCGCAAATCTCAGCTTTGCTGCAAACAACTAGAGGACTTACTTTCCACGAAATATACCTTATTCGAATATCACGACACGATCTCCCGAAAATATCATGTTAAACTTGTGCCAGGGAGAAGATAGTCTACTATTCGCAATTATAAGAGCAGAGACGAGCATTTTAAAAGGAGGGTGTCTCATATATGAAACTTTTCGTGAATTCCAGATGACTCTGGTACGTCCCAAGGGTCACAACATCCCCTTTTTTTAGAGTAGAAAAAAAAGTAATTGGATACGCACAGATTTACGGTTGTGTTGAAATGATGAGGCTTTTTTTGTTTCTGTCATGCAGCCACGGGTGAAAACATCGCGGCCTCAAACAGGCCTAATCTGGAATACGGACGTTTTCTATGGCTACTGGTACCGAGGAGTGACAAAGGTGGGAGCGTAATTCAAAACTCATTTTAAAACTGTAAGTGAAAAGCGGGAAGGAAACCTCGTGTTTATATCACACGTGGCGCATATAAAGTTTTGCAAATTGAACGCTACATGATGGCTCCGTGTGGCACGCAAGATGGGGCACCAGGTCTGCCCTGCCAATCAGACAGAGATATCGCCAGTGAAAAGTGGGAACAAACTTGTGTTTATGTTATGAGTGGCGCAAATTTGCATATTGGATGTGACAAGATGACTACGGGTACGGGTACCAACCGCCAATCCGACAACAATAAAGTTTCTAAACCTAATGGCATTTCACACATCAGTAGGAAAGTCCTGCAACAAATCTAATGCTTTTTCAAACTTCACATGTCCTGTGTTATGAACGCCCCTCAGAAAAAAAGTGACGAAAGATTTCACGGGTACATCAAGTGAGTAGCGAGGGACTGACAGGAGTGCAATTTGCATGTTGCATGAAGTAATGCTCCAACCGACTACGTCCTCTAAATTTCAAGTGTGATCACAAATTTATATGGACGCTTTCTTGGAAAGAACCAAGTGAATATTTTTTTCTGCTTTTTGATAGTTTGCTGAAGCGTTACGACTGCCAAATAATTTTAACTCGCATGCTTTGATATAACACAAATAGTGCTCTTTCGAAGCGTGACTGGTAAAAGCGTGTTGGTAAATTTCGGCACGTTTGCTAGAGAACCGAACCGAAATAAGAGCAGCCCTCAAGAATAAGGAACGAACATCTCGAATACGGAGGCCAAAACTCACGTCGCTAACAACCTAGTTTAAAGGAAACGTACCTGTGCAGTCATATTGAGAATGCATTGCGGGACACTTAAACCCGGTGGACTTTCAAGGCTACAGAATTGTTGCGGAGAGACAAGGCTACAAGAAGGCCGATTACTGTAAGCATTGAAAAGATGGCGTTTTGGCGAGTCAAACAATTTCGTTTTTTTGTTTATATTCTTACTCTATATGGCCGCTTTAGGACAAAAAAATGAGCCATACAAACACTTGCATACTGCTCCTAAATGATAGCCGTCTGTCAAAATCTTAAAAACAGAAGTGACAGATCAGATGAAAACACCCACACCTTTGAAATTTCGCACGTCCAATACGTGTAAAAACTTTGGTATTAATGTGAATGGAATTGAACAACACATTGAAACTGAATAGTTCATCGCACTGACAATAATTGTAAATTGGACTATGGCCGTTATGTCGCGACATAATCCCGCGCATTTGCAAAACAACAAGCACTTCAAGGTTATCCTCGACCCCCAAATTTGGAAGCCCGTATTCGCAGAAATCGTAACCTGAGACTTTGCGCATTCAGACAGAAGTAAGAGCAGGTGAGAGTATTTCGGTTGTTGTACATCGTGCTATACCCACATTCTCTGATACAAATGATAGACCTCTAAAAGCAGCATAGTGTTTCCCACTACTAACCACTCGAACACTTTACGATTTTTTTATGTGAATACAGAATATATATCTAGGTGAGGCTAACAGCTCAAACTTTTTGCTTGTAATCGTTTCTTTTCAAAATTTTCCCACTCTCTACATGGAGAATTCTACAAAGAAGCGAACCTTTGAGAAGATAGCTTGCAAGACAAAGTTTTCGAGTTTGGAAAATATTTTTAGTGCTATGCTCGAGATTTTTCAGTGTGATCTGTAGCGTTGAACTGCATATGCAAAAACAATTCAGGCATACGTATGCTGATCTTTTGTGCTTGCTGCATTTTGGTTTGTTATCATAAATATTTTACACTGTATAAAAGATTTTGATAGTCGACCAGATTTAGGGGAATTCCCGGAGGTGGAGTAAGTCTCTGCGAACGAAAGTTTTAAATCCACCTGAATGCGTGCCATATGGCTACAAAAAAAGCTATGCATCTTTCTCAGAAACTTCGCAGTTGAAGAAAAATTCTTTTTGGTCGAGGATTTGAACCCGGGACCACCGATTAACCGGAGCCGTCACTGTACCAATTGATTTAACCAGGAGGCTTGTAGTTTGTGGCACGACAGCGAATTCAGCAACAATTTTTATCCACCATATTTAGGGAAAATCAATAAGGTGGAGGTTTGGTCTCTATGTTTCTCCCTGGATTCAGCGGACAGTCCAGAAGTTGAAATGAATTGTTAGTGAGATGTTTATCGAGAGGGGTTAAGATAAAAAAAAGTTATTTTTTTGTAGGTTGAGAATTCCTGCTCCCTCCTAATCATTGTTGTATGCGTCATTTACACGTGTAGGATATGCGAAACTCATAATTGACCTTTCCCGAAACCTAGGTGGAGACAGGCCAGGCTTCTTTGCACTTATTTCTAATTTGTACATCCCCTGTACATTTCGCTACCGGGGAAAAAAAGTAAACGCGGATTTTATTACGGTGTAGCGGGACAATTAGTTGCCCGTCTTGCAACATCAAAAACTGCCTAGCTTTCCCTTTTTTAGCCAAATAAATCCTGAGACACGGGAGCATCGGTTGCGGCTTGAGTTGTTCTTGCTCCTGCTTTGGCGTGCTCTTATAGTTCATTTTGAGGGGGAATTTGGAAAGACAATGGGAAGCCAAAAACGACCAAGTTCTTTCAAAAGCCTCTTTTCTTGCATGGTAACCCGCATAAACCAACCCCTTATGCTACTAAGTAATCGGAATGCATCCTTACAATGGGCGCAATGGGAAGCTGATGGGCGACGACTTTTCTTTGTGGAGAAGAATACTCAGCTTGAGAAAAAAGGCCTGCAATGCCAACCGGCAGCCAAAGAAATGAAGTAACAACTTTGTTAGTGACTACTTCTGGTGGGGGCTACTGAACGCATTCATCAGCATGCATTTCTAGACCAGAAGGGTGTATTAAAAGCTTTTTTTCACTTTAAATCTGATTACTGCAAACTAACACTTCATAACCAGGAAAGCTCGTAACACTATTTTTCCAACCAACAAGAAAGATAAAGGAGAGTCTACTGAACTAGAAGCACACTCCAAGCAATTTGGTTTGATAGGCGGTTTGCTGTGTATTTTATCTGTGAAATTGCGAGGGTTGACAAAATCTATTAGAATGAAAGTAATGCGCTATGTACAACAATAATCCTAGTAAAGCAGAAAAAACAGAAACGTGAATCCAAGAATACCAACATTAATTATCTAGCCGTGGGAGATCCTGAGGAAAAGGGCCTCATAAGAAGGCAAAAATACAAGGAAGGTATAGGGCCCCTGTCCCATTATATGAGCAAGACATTTTCAATTTAAGAATCTCGAAATATTCCCCGTATTGTTAAACATCCTTCAGAAAAATGATAATTTACGGTTCTGTAAAGGAGAACGTTAGGACATTTTTCCTGTTCCAATATATGGGCAAGATCTTTCCAATTTATTAAATTTGAAATATGCGCCATAGTGTTAAACAGGGTTCTGAAAAATTACACTTTGGAATTGTTGGAGATATAACGTCAACAGTAACAGCCACTTCGCCATTAGTGAGACATTTTCAGCTTTGATCGTAGTGCTACCTACACATATCAAAAATTTGTGCAACTCTTCAATATGCACATCAGCATAACGAAAAAATTGGGCCCTAAGATCGAGTCATAGTTTGCGATACATGGGTGTATGGCTGAGCCTCGCCTCCCTTCTGCGACAAAGGCTACTCAGTCAGGAAGTGAGTTTGCTGCGAATAAATGAAATGCAGTTTAGCATTTAAATGGGGTTCGCGCAAGATATTTGCTTAGTCGAGATTCTGCTATCGACAAATTTACATTGTGGATGGCCTGAACGTCTGCACTGTGCAAATCAGTACCGAGGAATTGGTCAAAAGGTGGGAAATGCGAGTTAGAACATCAATACCATGAAAAAATCTGTAAATAAAGTGCAAAATGGCGTTATCACAAAAAAACTGATGAAATGCATTTTCAGCGAGCGCTGCGAGCACATGAAGCATCTTTTCATCAAGTTTTTATGCCATCAATGCAGGCAATCAATACTAATCATTACCTAGTAGTACATGCGCTCATGGTTTTACTGAGTGATTTTGAGCTTCGGCACCTACTACTTGGTCCTCCGCGGTTGCGTGTTAGGGAGGATGACACGCCCCATCTCCCAGCACAAGCAATTTCTCTGCTTTTCTTGCTACAACAAGAGCATTTAAATGCGTAATGCGTGAATATATATGGGGGGTTAGGGACTTCCAAGAGATGTTTATTGACTTGGTGGGTTTCAACTTGAAATAATTCCTACAAGCCAACGTCATTGCCCTTCCGCTTGTGGGCCCGAAAATAGGCAAGATATTATATGTCGCACAATTGTTTCTTTACCAAATAAAAAGTGTCAGCGACGAACCATAATTTTTTCCCGCCACGGAAGCTCGTTGGCTAGGTTTAGTCCTGCTAACCATGAAAACATGGTCTACAGTCTTCGCTGCCGCGGCGGGAATGTTTCTCTGAGAGAGGCGAAAACAAAACACTCGCCCTTTACGAGGCGTCGCCGCTCGTTCGAAGTTTTCTATCAAGATGGTTATTTGCTTTTTCTCGAACACCATTTGATAACTACCTTATTTTGCTTTTGGCTCATAGCACGCAATTTTTAATGTGATTACGATTTCTGTACCGGGAATAGCATGACCTATTACCGAAAGCAAAAACTCTGACCTGTAACATGGAAGCTTGTTTCTAAGGTGTGCTTCAACTGTACGCACAGAACGCTTCGATAGGTGCGTGGACGGAAACACACGCAGAAGCTTGTCTTTTAATATGTACAGCTATATCCTCTCTAATAATTGCGTAAACAAAACGGGTGGGACAAGGAATAGGTTCCTTTCATAGATTACCAAGAATATTATTATTTGGAAAAGCTATAGCTATTTGTGGAGCTCAGCATAGGTTGCCAATGAAGTCCCTACGATGTACCTGCGCCACCAATCACTGGATATCGTCAAATCATTTTGGTACTCAGTCCGCCGCTTTCAATCTTGCTGCAAGTTATGGTTTTATTCCCGACAATAATTTTGCTTTATGTAGCTCCTCGCGGAATTCTATTACCAGCTTTCTCTACAGAAAAATAGAATGCCGCTTTCGAAGTTCAGGAGAAGTAATATTAGGGCGCCTTAAGGAGACGCGATGACCGAATCTCCCAAGATCATTCCTTACATTAACTGGGGAGACGGATGCGCTTGCAACTATAATTATTCCGTATTTTATAAGTAGGTTACAAGTATGATTTGCATAAAGTTTTGAGTTTAAAAACGTGCAAAGGAAAATGGGGCCTTTTTACAGCGAAAATCACAAACTATGGTGCACAACCCAAATCTGAGAAACGGAAATGAACCTTCAGAAGTGGCTTTGCAAAAACTAACAAATAAATTTTGCGGTCATTTGTTGATTGCTAGGGCAAACAAAACTTTGAAGTTTTATGGGCTCAAATCAGAACAAAAATCTCCTCGTTCGTTCGAGCCCCGCACGGGGCACCTTGATCAATCTTGGTGACGATGTTGGCGACATCGCGGCCCCCGAGCCCCCATACTCACCCTGTAACCGACCGTGGTAATGAGATTTAAGTGAAGGGTACAAACCTCTCACGGTGGCCGTCGGAGCCTTGGTCAAGCCCCGGCCGATGGGCTTCCTGCCTGTCTACCAGGCAGGGAGCTCCGGGACCTCCTGAACGTCAAAGGAGAAAGTAGCCCCGTCTCCCTGCTTTTATACAAGCTGTATGGTATTTTCTCAAACCCCCCTTCAATGATCTGCCTCTGAAAAAAGGCTGCACCGAAGTACTTGCTAAAGAGAAGGCAGAACATTTCTATAAAGATGTTGTAGTTCATTCCACAGGGGACACACCTGTTGGCAAGAAGTCAGTCATTCTTTTGTCCAAATGCATTGAGTCTGTTGTCGGCTCAGACTATGATCCAAAAAAGATTTCATCCGGTGACCTACTTGTTCAAGTAAAAAGAAAACATCAAAGCGAAAACCTACTGAAACAGACCACGTAGGCTGACCTGTCTGTTACTGTTACTCCACATAGAACCCTCAACTCCTCTCACGGTGTACTCTCAGAAAAGGAATTACAGTCTGACCCAGGGGTGGAACTTCCTCTGGCGCTTCAACATCAAGGAGTAACTTCTGTCAAACGAATTGTAATCCGTAGAGCAAATGAAGAAATCCCAACTAAGCATCTTGTTCTAATATTTTATTTCACAACCCCACCCCAAAAGGTCAAAGTGGGCTTCCTATGCTGCAATGTACGACCATATGTCCCTAATCCCAGGCGATGCTTTAAGTGCCAACGATACGGCCATGGAACTCAATCATGTCGTGGAAAGCTTAATTGTCCTAAATGTTCAGAGTCTGACCATTCGTCGGATGACTGTCGAAACAGAACAGTGAAATGCCCGAATTGCAGTGGCCCACACGCTGCTTATTCGCGAACCTGCCCAAAATTCAAAGCAGAAAAAGAAATTCTACAAATGAAAGTAACAGAAAACATCACCTTTGCTGAGGCACGCCAAAAGCACAAGCTGCTTTCGGCCACATCTTATACAGACGCTGCCCGCCGGGGGCTGGGGTGGCGTTCGGTCAGCACAGCGACACAGTGCAGCCTTGCTGCTGATGTGTTGCTGTCTCAGCCCCCAGCTGAGCAGCCACCTGCTGCCTTCTACAACACCTGTAGAGGCTGCGGGGACCCCGTCTCTTGCCAGACTGCCTTCGGTAGTCCAACGGTGTCAGTAATCGCCCAGTTTGGCGAATTCAGCAAATGTGGCGATTGTGATCGCCGCTGGGAGCTCTGCTGCTCTCACTGTTTCCTCGCCACCGGCCCTAGGGACCCCTGAGGGCACGGGAGATGGAGACGGGAGGGCCCACAGGAGCGCTAATCCAAGCTCGACCGCCCTGCCCCGCCCGCGGCGCAGGCAAAGAACACCCCGAAAGGGTACCAAGTCAAGGGGGCCCAGTCCGCTGGGCACCCCCTTGCCTTCAGATGACGACATGGACGTCGAGCCCTTCCGGCTTTCATCGCAGCGGAAGAAACGGGCTGCGACGTCTAGGTCAGTAGAGAAGGCCAGAAAACCCCTTCCAAGAGTCCAAGCCCCGAAAGACCCTACATAAAATAGTCAACTACAGTAGCTCCGAACACATCATAATAGGAAGCAAAAACATATACAATGGAACTGCAGAGGCCTTCTGAATAATATTGACGATGTATACGAAATACTGCATGCTTATCAGCCAAGTGTAATGTGTGTTCAGGAAACACATTTGAATTCTAAACACACAAATTTCTTGAGAGTTACCTGGTACTACAGAAAGGACAGGGATGGCTGCCCACATTCTTCGGGGTGTGTGGCCATAATCGCCCGTAAATCCTTAGCATGCCACCCTGTCACTCTGAACACTGTCCTTGAGGCTGTGGCAATCAGAACAATAATATTTAATAGGTTGATAACGGTATGCTCAATATACATTCCTCTTGATGTTGCACTTTCAAGCTCTGACTTCGAGGCGCTGGTTGACCAGCTGCCCGAAAAATATATACTTACAGGCGACCTTAATGCTCCAAACTCTCTTTGGGGCTCTTCTCGCACGGATGCCCCAGGTCGCCTGATAGAGAAATTCCTTACATCTTCAGGAGCATGCCTTTTCAACAACAAACAGCCTACATACCATAGCATAGGACACAACACATACTCATATCTTGACTGGGCGATTGCCTCCGCTCTTCTCTGTCCTCTCCTCGAGTGGTGTGTGGGCACTGATCCTTATGGCAGTGACCACTTCCCCACCTCACTAACATATATAGGTAAATGCCCATGCAGTACATCTTCCCAAAACAGGTTCAATGAACCAAGAGCTAACTGGTACACATTTAGAGACATCCAAACCACCACACATCCATTGGACACCTACAGGTTGAAGAAGCTACCCAACTGCTCACGGCGCACATCCTCGACGCCACCGAAAAGTCCATTCCCACCGCCTCTGGTGCTTCGCGCAACCAGAGGAGGCCGTGGTGGAATGAGGCCTATAGGCGAGCGCGAGAGGCCCAGAACAAGGCGTGGGGTATCCTACGTCGGTACACCACGTCGGATGACCTCACTTTTTTCAAATGGGCGAAGGCGTTCGGAAAACCTGTGCACCGTGAGGCAAAACGATGGAGTTGGCGTACATTCATAACATCAATTAACTCCTACACAGACACACAAAAGGTATGGACACGTATATGCAAACTCAAAGGACAACAGACATACAGCCTGCCCCTGGTCAGTACAACAGGGGACACACTGGAAGACCAGGCTAACACACTCGCAGAGCACTTCCAACACGTGTCCAGCTCAACACACTACACAAACACTTTCATGAAACACAAAACATCTGTAGAAAAGAAGTCCCTGCGTGATAACAACAAGTCGCACACTTTTTACAATTCTCCTTTTTCAATTCATGAGCTGAAGGCAGCCCTGACCACATGTAAGCCTTCAGCGCCAGGTGCAGAAAAAATCACACACACCATGATACAACAGCCAAACTCAGACACCCTTGAAACACTTCTACATCTATACAATACCATGTGGCTTTCGGGGCACATTCCTCGCTCGTGGAGGAAGGCCATAGTAGTGGCTTTCCTGAAAGAAGGGAAGGACCCCTTCCTCTCCTGCCAGTTACCGGCCCATTGCTTTGACAAGCTGCCTGTGCAAGCTCCTCGAAATGATAATAAACCGTAGGCTCGTGTACTTTCTTGAGTACAGTGGTCTTGTCGAGAGCTACCAGGCAGGCTTCCGGACAAGGCGATCCACAAACGATAAATTAGTTGCACTGGAATCTTACATTAAGGATGCCTTTATACACAAACAGTACTGCATGACCGTATTTTTTTATATCGAAAAAGCTTATGATACGGCATGGCGTTATGGCATTCTTGCAGACCTAAAATCCTATGGTGTCACATGTAACATCCTGAATACTCTTTCCAGTTACTTGTCTGAACGAACATTTCGTGTCAGAGTCGGTTCGGCACTTTCAAACGTTCACGTGCAGGAGAATGGCGTGCCTCAAGGTGGTGTATTCAGCTGCACCTTGTTTATAGTTAAGATGAACTCTCTCCGAAAGGCACTGCCGCCAACCATATCCTGCTTGATGTATGTAGATGGCGTTCCAATATCTTTCAAATCATGTAACATATCCAATTGTGAACGTCAGGTCCAGCTTGAGGTAAAGAAACGTACCCGCTGGGCAGATGAAAATGGATTTAAACTTAATCCTCCTAAAAGTACCTGCGTTGTATTCTCAGAAAGGCGGGGCATTCTGCCGGATCCCGGCTTTAAAACTCTGTGGTGACTCAATTTCAGTAAAAAGAGAACACAAGTTTTTGGGTGTGGTGTTTGACGAGAAACTCACATTCATCCCTCACATAAAAGGACTCAAACAAAAATGCCTCAAAACAATTAATATTCTGAAAGTCTTATCTCACCAATAATACGGTGCAGACAAACAACTTTTGCTTGTGTTGTGTATGGGTCAGCCACAAAAACAGCACTTCAAATGCTCGACCCAGTGCTTCACTTGGGGCTTCGCCTGTCTTGTGGGGCATTCCGTACCCGTCCGGTCCACAGTCTTTATAGCTGAGTGCGACAAATGGAGCTTAGCGTACCAGCGAATTTATGTTGATCTTCTATAGGCCTCCAAAACCTTATCAATGAATAACCCTCCCTTTAAATCGGTTTTTAATGAGACCTCCACAACTAAACTTTTTTTAAACCGCCCATCAATTTCTGTTATCTTCTCGCAGAGAGTGAGGGACGAGGTGACTATTCATGAGGTCTCCTTCTTAGACACATTCAAATCATCTCACACTGATCTTGTAGCACCATGGCATCTCCCTCCTGTGTCATGTGATCTGTCTTTCATACGATACAATAAGAACAAGACACCAACAAGTGAGGTTTTGCAGCATTTCGTGTATCTGCAGGATAAATACAGGGCTGCAGAGTTTTTCAGAGATGCATCTAAAACGTTCACTGCGGTGTCTTGTGCCTGCATGGACCCAATTAGTAAGAATATAGAACCATGAATGTTAATACAAGTATTTTTACGGCAGAAGCATATGACATTTTTATGGTTGTAAATCAAATAGTTGAACATCATATTTCCAAATCCGTCATCTATACAGATTCGCTAAGCGTCGTCCATGTATTGTCATCCGGAAAGTCATCGAAAAACCATGTAGTTAACCTCGTATTGAAATCACTTATGGTGGCGTATTCTTCAAACCTTGAGGTGACTGTGTTGGGTGCCAGGCCACTTTCGCAGCAGCCGAAATGAACTGGAGGATGAAATGGCTACCAATGCTGCACTGCGAAACACAGTAAACATAACAACACTACCTTACACAGACCTCAAGCCACACATAAGACAGCAACTCCGTAAAACTTTCCAAGCAGACTGGAGCGAACAGACAGACAACAAACTACACGTCATAAAACCACACTTGGGACAATACACTACTGACGCACAGAACAGGCACATTGAAGTTACCTTAGCTAGATTACGGATAGGTCATACACATGTAACGCACTCGCACCTGCTCTCGGGATCTCCAAGACCCCTGTATAGCAGGTGTGGGGGGGCCGATCCGTAGTCTACATACTCATACAATGCAAGGTACTTGACACAACACGACACAAACACTTCAGAAAACTCTACAGACAACATATTCCCCTACACCCATCGTTGTTTCTGGGTGACGATGCCATGGTTTCTGTGAAACGCGTGTTTAAGTATTTGTCAGACGTTACCTTTTTAAACCTCATTTCCTATCATGCATAATCAAATCTGGCCCTATACACCAGCCATCACTATTATCTTTATTGATCTTACTATGTCCGGTTTACACGTATACCTTCTGTGGTAATCACTTCTTTTCAGTAAATAACTGCTCTGGCGCTCTTGGCCCTCCTTGGCCTGGCGCCAATAAATACCAACCATCATCATCATGTTCCTTCGAGTACACTTTTACATTCCCATTTTTGGTCACAGGGGCAAATAAAAGTCGGCAAAAGTACTAGCCCTGTGAGTGCCCCTCGCTACATTAATTCACTAAAGCTCATCAAGTGTGGGGATGTGGAGTTCTAACAACTCATTTCTCATTTGTAGCCGTGTAACCGCCACGTTACTGAGTTTCAAAAAATAGTGACCTGTAGGTAATTACTAGGCAAGGTGGAATATGCTCTACACAGATTTTGTAAAACAAACTTTTGATGAAAATTGTTGTGGAGGATGCTCAGAACTAGCAAGAAAAACAATGAGCTAAAAATGCAGCTTGGGTTCTGAAATACCTTTCATTGACACATTATATTCTTGAATGCAAGCAGCAACTTGTACTTGGGACAGCTGTTCGTGTGCTATCTTAAGCCCGAAGTGAGAATAGCAGTGGTTACCGGCACTCTATCTTGGTCCGAACTCATAATGATGTCTTACAGCCACGAATGTCTAGAGAATGTACTATTTTCAAAATCAGCATAGCCATAACACTCTTTCTTTTCAATGAACATTTCTTGAGGACTAATACTTTTTTCTCAACCAGTATTAGCCATTTTGATATGGCGCTTGGAGCAGAAAAAACCTGGGCACAAAAAACAACGATCGCGAACAAACGTGAAATGAATAAGGTGGTAAAGAACAGGGAGAGCTTCAAAACCTGTGGCGATTGCTGAGAACTGTTTTCCTGGCTTTTTTCAAAGCCTTTTTTTGCACCCGCATAGCGGTAGTCGCACTGTTTCCGGCTGTCGAAAGCATGAAGGTTGAGCGCAGTCGCGAAGACCCCGTCCTGTAGTTAGCCATAGGCTTTTGCCGGGGGCAAAATCTTTTTTTACTGTAGGAACATAAAAGATGCAGCCTGAGTGTTTCCCCTTATTCTACGCAGCTACGTGTCGCAGTCTGTTGGGGGCAATCTTCGCGCGACAACATGATGCAAGCGTGGAGTGGTTTCTTAGCACAGAAACGAATGCAGTCTAACGAACTGGAAAATTGGAAAGTAATGCCGGATATTTTCTTGGCAATGCGAGCTTAAGTTTTCCGCAAAGGCCATGAACTTTGTTGTGGTAGTCCTTCCTTGTGGGAAAAAGGAGTTCGATAGAGCTATTTAAAACCATGCAAGAAATCAATTGCCCCGTGCCCAATGCGCTTTCAAACTCTGAAGTACGTGTCAATGAGATTTGGCTGGACTCTTACTGTGAGGCAGGAGGTGAGATCGTCTAGCAGATAAAACGACAGTAGGAATATTCCAACAACCCAAACAACCACCACAGTCATTTGAATTTTGATGCGGGAGATCTTTGTACGTCCAGCCACGTTCCGGGGAGTGCGAACTGATGTCGGTAAGAGCAGCACAGCCAATAGTGTTGTGAATTTCACGAGTAGATTACTGTAAAAGTTCTAGCTCAATTGCAAAAACTCTCGCAAAAAAAAAAGCCAGCCAGGAAACCAAAAAAAAACTGAATGAAGCAATGCAATGATGCGTCATAGTTGATTACCGCAGAAAAAAATGTGTAATCGTGGTCTCCCGGCCACGTGAAGAAAGTTTCATGTTGGTAGGCGTACGCTTTCGCGAAAGCACATTGGCGAAAGATAACGTCGTCTAACCGCGTACGTTGTACTAGTACGATATCAACGTGCCGTCTGCTGAATTCTCGAGCCGATACTTCGTACGAGTGATAAAAGTTATACTTTATCGTTGCGTTGAAAGCGTGGAATAAAGCGATAAGGACATGATATTGCGTCTGTTGGCACGCTGAAGACCGTTCTTTGAAACTGCTACGGGGCATACATCCCACGCGTATTTCGCATCCATGACATGGGTATTTCGCATGATGACTTCCACTTCCCTGTACGTACATTGTCTAATGGAGCGCATTTTCTAGAAAATTGGTATGAGCTCTCAAACTTTTTCTTTCCCATTCGTCGGAATTGATGTGTGGTAAGAATGACACTACAGTAAGAGCTGAGTCATTTTCAAGATAAGAGACGAGGCTCTGAATAAGCGCCGATTGATCGTTCTTGTATTTCAAAATAAGTGCATCAAGAAGGTACCAGCGGCGCCTGTGCAACACTACAGAAATGCATTCATCGCTTTGATTTGGTATTGTTCCAGCGACTAAAACTGTTCTTGTGTTGGAGTAAATGTTGTGAAAAACAACCTCATAGAAAATCTGTAATGGGTGCCGATAGCGGGTGTATTTTCATAGACAGCTACGCCTGAGCACAATCCCAGTGTTGGCCAGGTGGTTGTCTCAGGTAATATGCACAAGGACACTGTGGTTTATCACCCAGGCTTTCAGGCAAATCACAGATCCATCATTCTCTATCAAATGGTAATTTTTATCACTGTGAATACCGTGTATTTGTGTTGATATGTGACAACAAAGCAGAACAAAAATGCTGTGCATATTTATGAACAAAGCTGCTGATAATGCTCATAATGCCGAGGAATGTGGAGAAATATTTCCGCGATCATTCAAAAGGCCCAAAGATGGGCTATGCGACGACTTTTCCGCGTTGGAAACTTCGTGTTGCAGATAATTTTCTCGTAGAATTTCTTCACCGTTAGCGGTGTTATAGTTGCACTTGAATAAATCTGAAAGAAATAAAACAAAAACAACCGTTTTCCACAATTCGTGTGATGGGGAGAAAAAGGCTGCTCTTATATCTCTCTTACATTTTATGCAGCTCACAAGTATCATTGAGTTCATTGAGTTCACTGTGAGCTAGCCATTGCTCATGTCTGGTCAGCTACGCTATCTAGCGTTCGCACCTAAAGATTACGCCGAAGCTATTCAAAAGCCAGTTTCCAAAAGCGAACTGTGACTGTTTAAAACGAAACACTCACAACAACATGAGTGATAACCTTTTTATGAACAGTGCACCTTAAAAAGAACTACAATTACGGAAGCATTTGCGGCTTCCCTAAGCACGGCTTGGTAGCAAGGGATGAGATTTAGATTTCTGCAGTCAGCCTACGCGGTAAAATTTCAATGTTTAGTTACATTTGTTGGGTCAATACGGTAATCAACTGAAAGAATAGTGGTACCGTCCGTCTGTTTTCAATTTCCGCAAGAGGGCATATCTCTACCAGAATGTGGAATTTAAACATTTATAACATCTATTATGTTCAGGAAATAAACAGCAAAATTTATTATTGCCTGGCCGGCGTGATGCGCGGGTAATTGTACAGCGTGCGTGCCATGCACTGCCTTCCTTCGATATAAAATAAAATACCTGATTTTGAGATTTGTTGATTTCCCACCAACAATGATCTAGCCCATTTGTTTCGACTCGAAGTGTTCAGTTGCCATGGAGTTTTTCCGAACACGCCTCCTCGCTTCTTCTCTACGCCACCAGTAGGCGAGTGGAAGCTTCAGGTTTGGACGTCACTTTCATCTTTTTCATCAGTACTGTGAGCGCTGGCGCCTCGTTTTCCAAGCAGCCTTTTTTGCCTGAGTGTGGTGTGACCGGTAATTCTCGCACTGAAAGGGTTTTCAAAGAGACAGGGACCACGCTTAAATGTAGAAAGAGATTTAGCTATCCGAACAATTTATGGATGACTAAAGGGTTATTAGAAAGCATGCGGAAAAAGGAAAATTTGTACAAAAAAACCTAAAGACAGCCCTTTAATTCTAGTTTAGCGAAGCGATATAAGAAATACTGCTGCCTCCTAAACATCTTGTTAAAACAGGCTAAAAAACGTTATTATGAAAATGAATTTGCTAAACACCATAACAACCCAAAAAATCAATGGAATCTTTTGAATACCTTCCTTAATAGAACTGCAGCTAACGCCTCTATATCAAAAATTACATACAATGGAGTAAGCCTGATGGAACCATCTCGTATTGCTGGTGCCTTTTGCGAATATTTTTCATCCGTTTATCACAATACCCCTCAGCCCTTAAATGCGCAACTTGGTTTGCCCCGTGCTTCCCAATCTTTCTTTTTGTTGCCGGTTACACCAGAAGAAGTGCTCGCTACGCTTGGCATGCTGAAAAATACCAGCCCAGGTCTAGATAACATTTCTCTTCGCCATTTGAAGTTAGTTGCTGATTTAATCATAAATACTCTTAGCCATATAATAAATCTTGTCTTCAGGTCTGTTACTTTTTCATCTTTTCTAAAGAAAGCTAAAATATTACCTGTTTTCAAAAGAGGTGACCGGCTACTGATATCTAATTACCACCCAATTTCCATTCTCTCTTGTCTCAGTAAACTAATTGAACAGATATTTTCCAAACGTCTGAACAGTTACCTCAATAAATTTAATCTACTGAATCCATGTCAATTCGGATTTCGGTCTGGACGTTCCACCAACCTAGCATTGCTTTCACTAACAGACTTCATTAAAAAATGAATTGATGCTGGAAATTTTGTGGGTTCAGTCTTTCTAGATTTTACTAAGGCGTATATACGATTAATCATACTATCTTGTTTAAGAAATTACAAGCTTATGGCATAACCGGTCCACCACTAACATTTTTGAAAAGCTATTTACTTAACCGACAATATACCGTATACGTGACTGACACTTTTTCTGAAACAAGAACATTTAACCAAGGTGTACCTCAGGGATCTATTCTCGGTCCTTTTCTTTTCATATGGTACATTAACGATCTTCCGTATTGTCCTAATTCTTCTCACTGCGTCTTGTATGCGGGCGATACAACCATTTCTTTATCTAATAAATCGATAACTTGCCTTACCGCTAACTTGAATGCAGTACTTAATAACGTTGTAAAATGGTGCCGCGTCAACTATTTAGTTATTAACCCGGAAAAAACTAAATTTGTGGTCTTTAGATCTCATCAGAAAACCATCGGGTTTTCTTCCCGAAAACATCTTGGGTCTCATTTAATCACATCTGGCGACCACGCTACATTTCTTGGCATTCACCTCGACCCGCACCTTACATTTAGTTCTCAAAAAACATCTTTTGGGATTCGAGCTTTAATTAAGGCTCGTCGCTTTTTCCCTCACCTAGCCGTGTTGTCTTTATATTTTGCTTTTGTTCACAGTCATTTTCATTATGGTATTGTTTCATGGGGCAGCGCTTACTCCTCGCACGTTTCATCTGTTCAACATATACAAAACTAGCGTATTCGCATTCTAACATTCAGTCCATGTCGTTCCTCTGCCTCTCGACTTCTACATCAGAATAATATACTATCAATTAATGGGCTGTTTCAATATAACTTAGGTATTCTTTTTTACAAATTATTGCACTGTAACCTGTCTTATGATCTTTTTGATGTTAGTGTTTTACGCAGTAAAAGCGTAACGAGGTTTTAAAGTAATAACAATTTGTTACTACCACCTGTTCATACTAATTACGGCAAGAAAACTACTTGTTTTTCAGCTGTGAAATTTTGGAATAATTTGCCTACGGCTGTCAAATCATCCCCATTCCTTGGTTGCTTTAAAAAAAACCTTAGAGGATTTCTGTTGCTATAATTAGGAACTTGTTCTGTTTTATTCTTTCGTTATACCCAAGGTTCCCATGTGCCTTTGCTTCCTTTGTGTCCGTTACGAACTGATTTTTTTTACTTTTTATATATCTACAATTATAGCTACCTTTCCGAATGCATGTACATAAAATGCTAATTTCGTGTGTGTTTTATACTGCATATTGATTTGTTTGGGCTCTTTCGCCCATTTGCTGCTTCTACACAATTCATTTGATGTATTTGTAATCGAGGGTCCCCTTTCAGTCAGTTGACTCTGGGACCCTCGTCTGCATACTAAGATGTTTGTAATTCTTTGTTGTAATAAACTTTCTCTTTCAAAAAAAAAAAAACCGGGCAAAGTTATCTCTAGTTCTAGGATACTGTGATCGGTTGGCGCGTTGCACTATAACGTTTCTTCACCCGTCTCATTACGTGTACCGAAGCGGCTTTAAATGTCAGTGTGCAGTCATGATTAGCAAGATTGTTGAAAGTTTACACTCCGATGACTAATTGTTGTTTAGAAAATACATTTTCTGATTGAGTTGTGGGAAAGGGGTCGCAAAAATAGCACATACAGTCATTGCATCTGTGGCAGCAACCAGTGGCCTAATCAGCGCGAAATTTTAAAAAATCCAGAGTTACGTCTCTACACTCCTCACGCACGCAAAAAATACAGTGGTCATTACCACACTAGACCATAAAGACGAATCCGTTGTTTATAACGTTGTACGTGGACGCTACGATACCTTGTAGTCGTTTGCAGACAGCAAAACATACTCACGGTATTGTAAATGACAGCAATCCCAAGGTGTAAATACAACAATGAAGTAACGAAAATGGGAAACGGCCTCATGCACATACCACCATTCTGGATAAGAACAGGACGCAATCCAGAGCGGAACTGGACAGAAAAAATAACTGGATTAGAACTACCTTGGTGCCTGTACTACGACTGCGGACAGGAACTAGACATGGTAGATATGCAAGTACCAAAATCACAGACAAGAACTAGGTGCCTGCATGATGCGAGCACAAAATCATATGTCGCAAATAGACAGCTGTCCATTAAATGCACGGTGCAATTGCTGCGGTCAGGGTGCAAGAGTAGTACCCTGGTGGTCACATTGGCAACGAGGCGCCGAAACGCAAACGAAGCACAAAATATTTTTGTGTGTCATAGTAGTTTCTGTACAGCCTTTTCGCTTTTTTCAGGCAGCTAAAACATTACAACGCATTGAACACTATCCCTATTTCGCTGCAAGTTGTAGGAGGCTCGTTTTACGCGGGTCATAACACCGTCAACTGCAATCTTACAAAGTACGGCCGTAACAATGCCAATTATGGCATGCAGTAGTAGTGCAATACACAACCCATAAACGTTATTTAAGCATGATCATGACAAACATAAATAATAAATACTGCCTGACACCTAAGCGGGCATGAATTTTATATAGAATATAAGCGAAGTGGCGTCTGTGTTTGATTTGCATCCAGGTATTTGAAGGCGGGAACCCGATTCCCATATTGCGGATTTTTATAAGACGTAGCGACTAGCTGGAGAGACTATGCAGCGTGGGAAGCGTATGCGACGTCATCTTTCCTGAGGTCGCTGTCTCAGTATTCAAGGCTGAGGATCATGAGCATGGCCGCACCCAGTTCTGCCGTCAGATTTGGCGTATCGGCCATCCACAAGTCAGTGTATGTGTAGCGCACAAAGAGACTTGCGAATGGTGACGCCGACTCACTACTAAGCCAACATTCAGGAGACAATACGAACGAGTGGTAGGGACCTTTACCTTTCCAACACGGCACTTAAACGCATATTGGTGAGTACAATGACGTACAAATGCCGTGTTCAAACAACCCTCTAAACGACCTGTCAGAACCAGTACAGAAAAACTGAAGCAAAAAGATTTTGCTAAGTTCATTAACTTGCCAAGACAGGATCCACGAGAAGCGAGTGTATCCTCGGGCAAGAGTGAACGCTATACATTTACAATGTAAATTAGTGCAAACATTGCATTGCACTACCTGGTTTGGCACAATCCGGCAATTTGAAATAGTTGAATGCATGTACTTCCGCGGTGGGGAAGCTTGTGAGAGATTTTGCTTGTGAGAGATTTTGCCAATGCGAGATTTTGAACATGCCATAATAATGCTACAAAACTTCATCAGTACTAGGAGCTATGTGGAGAGAAAAATGAGCAAGGCAGAGCTGGAATAATTGTCACTTCCTTTCCCACATAAAAAATACAACTTTCAAAACTACCGAGGTCTCACATGCTCCTAGAAAGAAGAGCGTGCAGGGAGCAGTTTAATCTGTGGAAGAAACTGCACTAAAGCTGTAGGTCCTATTGACCACACAAAGAACCGTTTCCAGCTGGAATCTGCTTTATCGCTTCGCTGTAGCTGCCAGAACTCCTGAGGCAACATATCTGCTCTGAATATTACAGTCAAAGGGAAACTGCAAGAGCTCAAAGATATTTACATCAAATTTCTTACTACGAAACTACTAAACATATTTCATTCAATAATCGCCTAACATATCAGGTTACGTGTAACAGAAGCCAGAAAAATTGCCTACAAACCCCGGCCTTTTCGAAACAATTGATCCTGCACGAAGGCTTCGCGACGCTGACACGAACAAATAATCTGGCAGTGTTGCACGGAAGAAGCTTACTGCATCGTTGCATCCGTTGCATGCGAAGCCACTTCACTGTATCCTTAAAAGTGATTGTCTATTAAGAACACCCAATTACCTAAAAAATGTTCACAAATTTCGCCTATCTTATACGGAGGGCGACTCATCGAATGTCAGAAAAAAGGTTGCCCCAGTTCGGACAAAGCGGCGGACATGAAGCTTTTCTGATAGGTCGGTATTACTCCAGAATAATGTTTCTTCCAAAACACCCATCACCCCACACTGAGACCGTTTCGAGCGGATTAGCAATATATTAGCTGCGTCAAAAGCGAGTGTTGAGCACATCTTGCTACCTGGCGTTTCCAGTATTAATCCTGGTGCTGAGAAGAAGATTCTTGAAAGTTCCTGATTGTGGCCAGACTTTTAAGTGCAGAGCACTTTAGGCGCTCGCCTTGTCATCCTAGCGCGCTTGTTGGAACCAAGCAGATCACCACGGCGTTACGGTGTAGCCTGTCGAGGTCTCATCGCCGTGGCGTAACCCAGAGGCTTCGAAAGCCAAGCGGATATGCCAGTATACACGTAGCGTTAGCTAAGGTTCAGCTAGTTATTCTTAGATTTTCTGGTGGTCTAGGATTAGCTGATTATGATGCTTACTGCGGCATATCATCCAATCCAATCCAATTCCATCCTATCCTATCCTATCTTACCATATCCTCGCGCTTTTGCAGCACGGCTCTCCAGGAACTACGCGAAACTGGTCAACCTAGGCCAGTGTAGCCAATCCAATAAATCCAATCCAAGTAACGCTGTTGCTCGCGGCGTACCGGAGCAGTAAGCGCATAACGGCGGTACAGCAAATTATGGCGAATCACTGCTCTGCACTTGTGGCATCTTTCACATTGAGTAGAACGGCTTTATTTTTGTTTCTAATGGCGTCGGCGCCTTTTTCTTTAAAAACAGACAATAGCAGAAAACCTCCTATTCGCCTTCTTGTAAACTGAAAAAGAATTGAGTGGCATTTCATTCCGCGCAACTTTTAAGTGCCCAGCCGCAATGTACTTCATTCTCGTCCTAATTGGCAGCCACAGGTTCTGCGCTTATGACCTGTGGTATGATGCTTTCATCTGACAGAACACCACACACACCACTGTGCTCGCTTGTTCATTCACCGAACTCACCTGGGATGCATCTTCCAAAAAACGCCCGCCATAGAGCATTTAGATTGCTTTTACCCTGTTTTGCCTTCTGCGTTCAACGCAGGCTCGCGTGTAAGCACGCGATGGGTTTCTCTGGCCCCGTGACAGGCGCCAAGGCAGCGGCGCAATGGACAGGAGTTCGAATTACCCGTGGGAGAACGTAGTGGGGTAGAAATGAGACAAGCTTCTCTATACAAACACTACTACGGGATCTTGGACAGACCGAATTATCCATACTGTTCGAATAATACATACGTTCCAATACAATATCCTACTGCATTTAAATGCATATGCAGCAGCAGCTCCACCGGCAACAATGGATCGAGTGCCACCACACGCGCGGTGGCCCCAGCGACATGGCGTGACATGTAGGGTAGCCGTGCGGGCGCACTAGGACACGGGGTCTCACTCAGATCCGAGAAAAATAGAATCTCCTTTGCTTTGCCGGCGAATGGTCGTCCTGCCCGAGGCTCCTTTCTTTAGCCCCGACATAGCGCCCTACAACTAGTGACCATCCGGAACACCACACCGAAACTAATGTAGAGCCATGTCTTTTGACAACCAGGCCTCAACCCGGTGTTGCGTTGGCACTCATGACCGACGCGTAAGGTTCAGTAGTCGGAGCTGTCCATCATAATTGCATTGGATACACCAGCAGTGCAGCATCGGCGAGGGCGCGTTTGATGATCCAAAGAAACTTTCAGCTGCAGCGCCGAAATCAAGCGGCGTGGATGAGCGTTTGGTGCAGAGCAACCTCTTGGCAAGGTTAGATAACGTGGCACAGTTCCTAATTATGCGGCGGTAGAAATGTACCAGCTCTGGGAACTGGCGGAGCTTTGACACCGACACTAACTTGGGAAAGTCGATGATTTTCTTAACCTTGGCGGGAAGCGGACGAATACCAGTAGCGTCCAAACGATGACAAAGTAAATCCAGAGCAGTGGCACCAAACTCGCTTTTCGAGAGATTGATGACAGTACCACAAGCAGCGAGATGCTCGAAGAGAAGGCGGAGATGCTTCCGATAGTCTTCAAGGGATGTGCTGGCCACTAAAATGTCATCAACGTAAGCATAGGCGAATGGGAGCTGTCGTGTAACGGCATCAATGAAACGCTGGAATGTAATTCGAACAGTTTGTATGGGATGCCCATGGCGGTTTGTGGATGTCGTCTTCGGGGACGTTCTTGATGTCTTTGACGGTCTTGATGTTCAAAGATTGGTACTCGTGGCAGGGGCGGCAGTCACCAGCTTTCTGTGGCACCATGTGCAGTGGTGATACGTGATTGCTGAATGATAGACGGATGACGCCCAGTTTCCTTATGTTTGAACTCCGCTCGGGCGACATTGAACTTGTCGGGCGTGAGTCGCCGTGATCAAAAGAAAACGGGAGCGCCATTGGTGCAATGTGTTGCCAGACGTCATGACGAACAGGCCGTGTCCACTCCGGTAGTGACGTTACGGTTGGGAAGACACGCAGCGAAAGGGCGAGCGGTTCACCACCAACTGTAGCTTAGGATGGTGCTACCATTAGGAGCTGCCTCCGCAGACATACTTGGCACTGAGAGGAGCGAAATAGCATCTAGTATTCCCTGCCGCTTAAGTCCAACGAGAAGGCCGCGTTTTGCGAAAAAATATCCTCAGTTGCAGTGGAGCCGCCCAGGCTTATGCGGGTTTCAGGCGTTCATTTGCCGCGGTGTTTATGGATCCGTTGATGTCCAGTGCGAATGTGGACAAGTGACGGTGAGCAACAGGGTATGCATGAAAGTGATGTGGCCGTAGTACTCCTCGAATGGGTCCGTGGCGCACGAAAGCATGCTTTGCCTGCTTTAATGTCTGGCAGCATGTAAGCCGTTTGGTGCTTGTCAAAGTGTGAGAATGAGGGCGGCTGTGCCAATGTACCTTTCCTAGTTGATCTACTTAGTCCCTGGCATGGCCAGGGTTCGAACAGTCGTCGAACAAGTCCACTGGCAAAGGCAGTGATCTGCTATAGACGAGCTCAGGAGACGTGCATGCATATCGAATTACCAAGAGCGTCACAGGTTGTCCTTGAACTCCGTTGGGTGGCCAGTGTGCAGGTGGTGGAGTCTTGAGGTGTTGAGGTGTCGATAAAAGACGCACTCCGAGGTTGTTCGATCCAAACACACTCTACCACACTATAGAACTATACTACATACACTAAACACACTATACCAAACACACTACATCGCGACCAAACACACTATACCATTTTTTTTCGAAGCGAAAGACTCCGGCTGAGACACGATATAGTGTTTTGGTTGCGAACTGCTAGTCATGTACCTCGCTGTTTATCACTTTAAAGCACTACCATGAAGGACGCAAGTTCACAATCTTCACCGATCACAAGTAGCTGAGGTTCGCCTTAAGCCGCCCTGACACCCTCCATACTCCGCGGGAAGTGCCTCAACTTGAATACCTCTGGGAGTTTACGTCGGACCATTGAGCACGTCAGTCGCACGGCCAATTCCCCCGCAGATACTTTGAGTCGCATGGACAATGTAAATGCGGTTTGCTCCAAGAACGCAGGAAGACATACAGACCTGCTCGATGTCCATGAACTAGCTGCGGCGCCAGCCAACAACAGCGAGCTTTGCCGTCTTCCTGTAGCACATACAGCACTCAAGCTTGAAGGCATACCGTTTCGTGGTGCGACCATCCTCTGCAACATATATAAGGGTGTCCCGCGACCCTTCCTTCCTTCATCACATCGTCGCCGCTTGTTTGACACCATCCACTACATGACCTTCCGGCAATTTGGTTATCTCAGAAACTGATTGCGATCTGCTACGTTTGGCCCCGTATGAATGCTGACATTCGTGACTGGGGACTGGCTTGCACACCGCGCCACAGGTCAAAAGTCAAACGGGATTACATGCCACCTGCCAAACCATTCCTTAGGCCCGATGAACGTTTCTTCGTCGTTCACATTGACCTAGTCGGCTCCCTACCACCTCGAAAAAGTTATTTGTACATCCTGAACTTTGGTGACCGGTTTACACGTTGACTCGAAGCCAGCCGTCTCCCCGACGTCACGACCTCCACAATAAGTGCAGCATGTTTCTACCTGGGCGTCGTGCTACGGATGCCCTTCGGCGGTCGCCACCGACCGCGGTGGGCAGTTTGAGTCGTCCTTGGTTACAAAACTACTACATCTCGGCATGACTTGTCTGCGAGCAGCTGCGCACCACGCCCATGCGAACGGCCTCGTACAACGTTTTTATCGACACCTCAATAGCTCAAGGCTTCACAACCTGCACACGGCGGCCCAACGGAGTTGAAGGACTACCTGTGGCGCTTTTGGTGATTCGGAATGCATGCACGTATGCTGAGCTCGTCTATAGCAGATCTTTGCCTTTGCCAGTGGTCTTGTTCGACGACTCTATGCACCCTGTCCCTGCCACCGACTACATAGACCAACTACGGAATGTGCTTTGGCACCGCCGCCCTTGTTCTCACTCGTTGACAAGCCCCACACGGTTTCAAGATCCCAGTCATTAAAGCAGGCACGCATGCTTTCGTGCGCCACAGACACGTTCGAGGAGCACTACGACCCCATCACCTTCGTGGATACCCTGTTGCTCATCGTCACTCGTCCACATTCCTTCTGGACATCTACGGCTCCCAAGACACCGCGGTAAATAAGCGCCCTCAATCCGCATAAACCTCGGCGTGTCAACTGCAACTGCGAATAATTTTTTCGCTCGTCACTCTCATCCTCTCTTGGGAGGGAGCCCTGTAGCAGAAGCTCCAGCGGCAACGCTAGATCAAACGCCGCCCTTCACGCGGAAGCCCGAGTGACATGGCATGACATTTGGCGCGGCCGCGCGAGCGTACGCGGACACGGATTCTGGTTCAGTTCCGACAAAAATAGAATCTCCTTCGCCTTGCCGAAGAACCACTGTCCTGCCCGAGGCTCCTTTCTTTCGCCGCTACATGCCTCCCTACTTATGTAATTCTGCATAAAACAGCCTTTGCTTCAGTTACACGCACCAGCAAAAGTCAAAATTTATAAAAATAATTGAGGTGCAGGGTCGGAAGCGCTCATTAGAAGAAAAATAATCAGGGAAGGTGGCTTGTGCTTCTGTGCATATGCACAGGATTCAAACGATTGCATATTCGTACATGCTACGTGGTGCTTACGGTAAACTGCACGCACCAACTTTACTGGTTTCGTGGCTTGCCTGAAACAAACCTAAGCATTCAGTTTAACTTATCCAAGAGATTCCACTTCATAAAATTGCATCTGCTTCATGTTATACTCCTTGTAACAGCAGCTGTACCTTCCGTTGTCTGGGAAACACCACTTGGCGAAAATTTACCACTAATTGTGCAGAAAAGAGACGAGCCCGCAAACACCATTCCTGTGACTCTGTAACATGCTTATCATAATAACATGCTTATCATAATGATTGATGATGGTCACGAAGGATGCGAGGCGTCATCTTTTTGAGCATTCTCCCCTGCGCGAAAATGGCTACAAGTTTTTCGGCGTGTTCGGAGTCCACTGAGAGAAAGCAGTACATTTGGCAGGCAACCGCAGTTCATGTCCATAGAAGCAGGCAGTGTCAGGGTATCGTCATTGGTGCTTCCACAGATGATAACAGTTCTTCTTACTCCGCCGAAGCATAGAAATATTGCCTTGTGGAGCAGCCGCGGAACGTTTTGCGGAGGGGGGAATTCTGCTACCGATGAGTTAACCCTTGCTAGTTGGTCAAAACCCCTTATCCGCCAGCTGGCCTTTTGGCTCTCGCAGACATTTGCTTCCTTCGTTTGGTCTTCTGTTTTGAAGAATTCTGAATTCAAAGGCACTAATTTTCTTTTTCTGTTTCGATTTACCCGCTCAATCGGCTTTTACCCGCTCACCATTCTTCTTCCGTTTTACCTAGACAGTCCGCATTTTCTCTTGCACTTGCATCTTGATTGGATCCCGTGGTGAGGGAAACCAGCACTAAAATTATTTTCCTTCAACGCAGTGGGTTTTTTTCTGATTGTCTGGTAACACTTCAAGTGCTTCACGTCGTAAAATAATTAAGGAACCTAAAACATCTGCCCAACACCCGGAAACGTGCTACTTTTTACCGCTTTCTCTTCAGATTCATTGATTTTTTATGACAGTTCTCGTTGTCTTGCACTTTTTCTGGCAGCACAGCAAGTCCGATTCTTGACCAGCCAGCCTACAGGTGTACTTCGGAGTGCTCGGATATCGGCAACGAGTTGGTCAGCGTTAGAAGGTGGCGTAGAGACTACAGACTGCATTTTTCGCAGGTAAACCCGCTATGTTTACAATTGATTTGAGTGTCTCTTCAAACCCTCTTTTTTGCCAGTAAAATGTTACCTATTTTCTACGCCCCCCTTTCTGGATGTTTTCAAACAGTCATCCTTTTATTCTTTCTCCAGCGCAGCTATGTGAAACTACGTCGAAACAGCAACCTATTCAACCAGAACTGAAGAGGACCTACCCTTGCAGCGGAGTTAAAAACTTGTTGCAAAAATGTAAGCGCTAAGTGGGAGCAAATGCTTCTGTTTATTATGGTGGTGCGTGAAATATCTAAAATATTGATCTGTCTTATTTGAATGCAACATACTGGCTTTGTGGGACCTGCACGATATGGCACAGGCTCTTCTTGCCAGCCAGACAAAGAAACGTTTTGTCTCTTACCTACTGCCACTTCAAACATGAGAAGAACTTGCTTTACATAGCAGCAAAGCACTTGCAAACACTGCACTCCTGTAGATATCACGCAGATCTTCGAAATAAAAGCGAGGGAAAAATATCACGCGTACATCCCTTCAGTGCCCAAGAAACCGTCGTGAGAGGCAAGTTACATTACGGAACGTTGCAAAGTGGCTACATCTGTACACTTTCAAGTAATGTTATATGTTAGAAGGACAAGGGTCCACCCTTGGAAAGAACACATGGTTGCGGCTTTTGAGTTTTTTAAACTTTGTGGAAGTATTAGGTTTTTAACTCGCATATTTAGTTTTTAGAGATTCACACGGATTTTTTTATATGTGACTCTCAAGAAACATGCTCACAAACTTCAGGCATGTATGCTAGAGAGCAACGCGAAAAAAATGGTTCGAACAATCTATCGTGATCACAAGCTCGAATATTGAATCAGGGTGCAATACCCTGTTGAAGAACAACCTAGCTAAAAAAACCTAATACTAAGTTACTTTGTAAATGCACTGCGTCCCGCTCAAACTCACTGTACCATCAATGTAACATAGATCTTATGGAGAGGGAACGCTCGAAGAAGGCCGATAGCTGTATGAAGTGGCAAGGTGGAAAATACAGAATGGACAAATGCATTCAGACCGAGTGAACTGGGGCAGTTGGAAGTATTTGGTAGTGCTACGTTCCGCAGTAGAAATATTGCATGGCGTGGATGCTACCAAGGTAAGCTTATTAAGCAAATACGGCAACGGTTGCACACGATGTTGTGCTATCACCTGACAATATTACGAATTTTTTTGCTATAAATCAGCATTTCTCTTTTGGTAAGCTACCACCGCAAACCTTTTTAAGGGTAATATTTTTTTGCAGTTTCCCTAACCTCAATAAAGGACAACATTTCTAACAGCGAAGAAAATTGTCAAGAAGAGAGTCTGGAAGACGGAGTTTTTAAGGTTCGAAAATATTTTTCCTGGGTTGCTCAGCACGTTCGTCCGCGTTTTTGCCGACACTCGAGTGCACGATCGGTAATGTTAAGCAGCGTAATTAAAACCTACCAAGTTATAATTATGCTGCTTTTTTGTGCCACATTTTGCTGTGACTTGATAAATACTATAGAGGGTATTCATGATTGTAATAGATGTCATTCAGTGTTGATAGATAGTCCTGTACTTTGGCTGAAATCATGGTTGGCGATGCACAGCGACCTTGTATACATGAACTGTGGGCATTGCTCTGAACACACTGGGAATGCGCTCATGCGTAATGTGGCGTGGAAATACGTGCGTTTTACTCACCTAGAAGATGTTTTTAGTAAAGTTGTTTTGAACAATATCCACTTCAACACGAGAACAGTTCTAGTGGCTGGAACCGTATATAACGACAGCAATGAGTGTACTTCTGCGGTGTCGCAGGCTCGCCGCTGGTACCTTGTCGATGCAGTCATTATAAACTATGAAAACTACCGATCTGGGCGAATTCAGTGTCTCGTTGCATATCGGGGAAATACATCGGCTGGTACTGTAGTGTCAGTCTTGCCACAGATGAATTTTGACGAATTCGTAAATGAAAAAGGTGACCACGCATGTGCAGGTTCTCAGAAATGCGCCTCTGTCTACTGTATGCGCCAAGGCAAATGGAAGTCATCACTCGGTGGCTGTGAAATACAGATTGGCTGTATGCGCCATATCCCGTTGGACGAATCTTCGTGCCACGATAAACAGTATGAAGTTCTAATCACCTCATTGCGCGCTTTCAATGCAACAATAAGGTTGAAATTTTATACTGATTACTACTCTGTAGCACGAGATTTTCAGAATCGGCAGGTCGACATTCTGCTGGAGCAGACAGGGCTAGACGAGATCATATTTCGCCAATATGCTTTTCCAAAAATATACGCCTACCAACATGAAACTTTCTATGCGTGGATGGGCGAGCAAGAAGAATCGTTTTTCTCCACCCTAACGCACTCGAAAGCAGTCATTGCGTTTCTCTTGTTTTCATTTGTGCTTTGCTGGGTGGTTTTATGCTTAGGAGAGATTTTACAATTCGGTTGGAACTACAACGGCAGCTTGCTCATAGAGTTTGGGACAATCCTGGCTGGGTCATTTCTGGCGACTACGGTACTCATCCCACGCAACGTCACTGGCAGTAAAAGAAGTTGGTTCAGGACATCCCAAATGACTGTGATAGTTGTTTGGCTGTTGGGAATATTCCCAATGTCTTTTTATCTCCGCGGTGAAGTCACCTCGCGACTCACGGTCAGACTTCCTCCAAACCCCATTGACACTATTGAAGAACTCGAAGGGGCTTTGGATGCAGGTTCACTTACCCCTTGCATGGTTATAGGTAGCTCACTTGAGTTCCTATCCAGCACCAGGGAAGAGTACCGCAACCGAACCCACGGTCTTTATAGGAAACTTGCAATGGCCTTTCACACGAAAACCTCCAGCATCGCTTTTAAGCACACTAATCCTCTGGAGTGCATTCGTTCTTGTGCTACCAAGCCAGGCTACGCTTGCATCATGTTGGAACACGAAGACTGCCCCCAACACATTGCAACAAGCGGGTATGTTAAGTCGCAAGAAGCGCTCAGACTTTATCTTTCATTTTCCACTGTAAGAAAAGATTTTGCGCTGGCGAAAACCTATGACGCTATTGAGGAGAGAATATTTGAGACTGCCCTTAACCCTTACGCTTTCAACAGTCGCAGACGGTGTTACCATCGGTTGATGAGCAGTGGCACTGACTTTACGGGAAGGCACCACGAGAATTACGAGCAAGCACCGCAGTTTTTGCAGCTGTCGATGTTTTTCGCTATTTTCTCCGCTTTACTTGTGTTTACGAGCATTGTATTCGCTGTGGAGGTTGTAATCGGATCCAACCAAGGAAACCCAGTGCGCTGTGCAAACAATATTCATTCTGATGATTAACGCGCCGACACTAAACAGGCAATCAGACGCGAGGGGGCGGAAGGCTCCGAATAAATTTGACCACCTGGGGATATTTAAAGTGCCCCCAAAATCTCGAACACGGTGGCGTTTTCGCTTGCCGCCTTGATCAGAAAAGTTGGCGCCATGGCCGGTAATCAAAGCATTGTCATTGGTCTCAGCTGCACAACGCTTTTAGCCACTAAGCCACCACGGCGTGTGCCCCGCAAACAAACCATTCTGCTAATAAAACAAAAGTATTAACCCAAAAAATTACCACGTTTCTGCTTGCGTCACTGCAAATTTCGTCGAAAGACAGTAGTCGCCGGCCGCCCCTACCTCCTGAATCCTAATCTCCCACTGCGTAGCTACCCGCGCGCTCTTCTCCTCTCCTCTTGCACCTCTGTGGTGAATTGAATGAAGGTTTCTTCAATGCAATTCAGTTTTCTCGCCTTCGTAGAGTGACGCGGTATCTATTTGTAGAGCACGTATCCCTTTTTATCCATAGTTTTATGTTCTTCCTCGAACAGCAGCAGCACAAGTTATGTTCATTTGTGCTTGGTTGTAATCCGCACCTGCTAGACATTTTCCGCGCCATTCTGAACCCCCTTTTTCACTTTCTGATGTAATAACGTACCAACGTGTGTTTCTATATAAAACCCATGGGTACTTACATTCTGCACCGCATATGCCTAACGAATTGTGACATCTATGACCAATGCAAGACGTTTCAGGAACTTCAATGGTTTCTACCTACATACACGTCTTTTGTTGAACAGAGTGACAGAGAGACCAAACCTATCTCGTTGTAGTAGTGTAGGAAAGACTACATAGTCCTTAAAATTCCTGATTGTAAGACTATTATGGAGTGAAGATGCAAGAATAGTTATTGCTATGGTTTGTCGGCGTAAGTCTGCAACATGCAATGCCCGTCAAGACAACAGGGCTCCAGTTTGGGCTGATTCGTTACAGAAAGCAAGACATCCGCAGTCTTTAATGCTGTCTTTTTATTGTTTTCTCAGGGTAATAATTTTCACTGCTAAGCCGTAAAGACGCAGCAAGTTTCTCGTTCGACGTGATTATTTCAGTTGCGTTCGTCGCTCAGGTCGTTCCGATGTATTCGGGCTAATAGACAGCACAAAAGCACAAATTCAAATTTCCCCGGTAAAAGTCACGTCACTTTGTACGCTATGTGCATGCTCCCGTTTTATAATTGTTATAAGGCCAATAAAACAAAGATGCATTTAACACAGCCGGTAGGCTTCACTGCATAATGGAGCAGGGGGCACTTAGGGAATCTTTCGTCCCAGCCCCGAACCCATGATTATGTTTTCACATTTAATACGTTTCCGTCTAGCGATGTATTAGAAAAAGCTGCACAGCCGGTTGATGTAGATTTGGATCCACACGCAGAATTCCCGATTCGCGCTATGAAGATAGACACAGAAAAACTTCAACGTGTGGGGCGCATAGTACGAATGGGGACTTGTTGCTTTAGCGATCTCGTGATTACCTTGGTTGCTCGGAAGACATTCTTTAAATTTCATACATTTGACGACGTGATCTAAAAAAGGCATCCCGCCACGTTTGTTTTAGTATAATTGATACCCATCCCTTACATGGCTGAATAGATGATGCTATATTTGTCACACTCGTGCACGCAACTCGCGACCACTTCTTGGCATATATTTTACATAGAATTTGGCTGGAAGCCTCTGCATTCTGCTGATTGCTTTTTGTAGAACGCTTCCCCTGGAATTCTCATCGTGCCGAACCAAATTATATTCACTGAATGTCGCTTTACTGTTGTTTCATCGAATCAAACTCGTTGCCAAGGGCCATGCAAATGATTTTCAAAGAATGTGGACATCCACAGGTTTGCCCGCGTTCTGTGCATAAATATGCTTGATCTCTTTTCATGGCTGCCTTTTGTCACTTTGCGCGTGCAACACTTCCAAGGTTTGATTAACGCCTGCATGTAAATTTTTGCAGCCAAAACAACCATCAATGATTTACTTAGTAACGCAGGCTTAACACAAATGCTGTCGTACATGGAGCGGTAATCGGACCGCAATCTTCACATATTCAGGCCATTTTTAGGCCTCGAAAACTCATAGACATCGCATTAAACACATGTCACGTAGTACCATACCTTCAGGGCCTTACCTATCTGATCTGGTGCTGCGCATGAAGTTGATAGTTATTGTTGTTCATGCCCATTTTGCAAATGTGCAAGATCTATGTGTGGTGAATTTCACAAGCAAGCTTTCGCTTTCTTCTCTCGCTCGCACGTATGTAAGGTTCCTTGGAGGCACTTCAAAGTTATCTTGCGGAAACCGGCATACGTGACCCAAGTTGTACCTTCTGTTGCGTTATTTCTGGCCATTCTCTCCTGTACGTGTTTGTCGATGTATAAGTCACTCTTTACGCACGAGATTCAGCTGTGGAACGCCACTTGCACAAACGTCGAAAGTGCTTCCTAATTTATTGGTGTCGTATACGCTTGCCATAGTCAGGTGCTGAAATATCTGTAGTAACACACGAGCCCCGTGGGCTGGTGCAAAGCGATAAAAAGATTTTGATTCCTCTATAGATGATTTCACCCTCAAAATAGCCTCAAGAGCTCTCTCGTGGAGCCTATTTTTGATTAGCGCGACGAGAGCACCTGAAGTGCAATTTGGACAGGCACTGCTTTCGTGAACCTTAGCTATGGCGTGTTTTTCTTGGTTCTACGTATTAGTGAAGGCACGCAGGGTGTGATTGACATTAAGGTAGGTCACCACCTTCAAATTTTTTTTTATTTTAGTCAAAATATTGCCATTATATTTCTGATTGGTAAAGCTTATGCAGTTAGAAAATTTAAAATGTTAATATTGCTAAAAATATATAAGAAAAATTTATATAAATAAAAATATGCATATATATGCATGTTGCGCAAACAGTGATAACTACAAAATGGTAGGTGCGATTCAAACAAGCCTTCGCAGGAACGTCAGCAGGACAATAAACTCTGCAGCTAACTTCCGTGATCTTTACATCTTTAAGCCAAGTTCCGTAATCAACAAAATACTGAGAAATTTCATATCCGGCCGCTTTGGTTTTCCCATAATTGGACATAGTATAAAATATACCGATTGTTTTTGGTCATTGTGCTTAATTGCATTGTTTCATATATAAAAAACATCGCCAAAAATTTCATACAAAAATATTTATTATACGGAAATTTATCACCGTTGGTCTAACTTTGGGATGCCAAAAATCACGTGTTGAGAAAAACGCCTTCAAAGGTTTAGACCAATTGTAGATGGAAACAAAAAACAGTCAATGAGCCCAAAATCCACCAGGCTTGTAGCTTGGGCACTCCTTTGAAGCAGACGACCTCTTTTTAAGCGAGCTGAAGGGTACATTTCTTTTCTTGCCTGTTTTTCGGCTCCAGCTGGCTCACGTGCAGCCTTCGTCATAAGGTGGCCGTCACTGGTCCGGCACACCATCCTCGTACTATACCTATAGCTGCATCTTGTAAAGCACTATACCTGTCTTCTTGAAAACTAGAACTAAACTGAACTCAAACTGGTGTAGGAGAAAACACAGACAACCTGACGCAAACGCAACGGCGCGCAATGTAAACCACAGAGTTCCCGGCACACAGCCCTGTAGTGGAAATTTTGAAAAAAAAAATCGAAAATTTAACGCACTACAAAATGCGTCCAACAGCGTTAGAAAGTATCTAAACAAATAAGTATTAAATAATATATATACGACGAGACATTTTTTGACAACATGGTTGGTGTTTTAGAATCAGAAACCCCCAGTTTCGGTTTCGGATGCGCTTAGGAAGGGTTGCGAAGGGATCATAACTTTTAAACCGATTAAGATAACAGCCTAATTCTTTTTGCTACATATTTTTAATAGACATGAATGTTGAAAATGCTGAATCCGAACAGCCACTTTTTGTCAAAAAATGCCGCCTTGAAGATGGTGATCTACCTTAAGTTATTAACGTGTTGTATGTAAAGGATTGAAGCTGATTGATGAAGAGGCTTGATTTAAGTTAGATGTAATTATTCACGTGTGAATTAATGCCTTGTAGACCGATGCGTTTACTGATGTTTCACATTTCCGAATTCGGACAAGTGTGTCACTCATTCAATCTCTCGAGCAAAGAAACAGCCGCAAGAATATGTGTTTATTGGGAATTAAACATTTAGCTATGATATTTCGCTCAGAACGCGTGTGTTACCATTTCACACAGCTATAAAGAATTTGTTGTTTCCAGATGGTGTCTTGAGAACTGCCTTTGATAGATAAAAAAGATGTAGCCAGAATATTTGTTAACTTCACGCCACTGCAAATTTGTTCCTGTTGTGCTACGTGGTCTCCTTTTTGCCCAATTTCTTTTACTTTCTACTCATAACAAAATAACACATACGGAAGGCAGCGGAGTCTGCTCATGTCGACGATGCGATAGCACAGCTGTCATGCGCAGCTGTTTGACGCATACCTTATTTGTTTGAATGCACACTTCAGCCATATTACTGTTATAGGTTGATATAGATTGAGGCTTTAAAGTTTTATTTAACGTGTTCTTCAAAATCTATAGCAGGTCGTTGCTGATATAGCGTCTGGCTGAAGAATTCTCTCGTTTGTTTCCCTTAATGCCTTGCAGCATACACCCTGACCATTGTGCAACAATTTCGGGGTTCTTAACGTGTCGCAGCCAATCGAGGCGTTAGGCCACCGCATTTTTGTGTTTCCAAAAACACTTGGCGCTCCAATAAAGGCCTTTGAGATTGCATAAATAAACGTCATGCGGTGAAGGTCACCTAATCACGAAAGAGCGTATTTTCGCTCGCAAGGTGGCAGTAGCAAAGTGGCACCTTGGGTAAAAGACTAAAATATGAAAATGGCGCGAACTTTAAAATTTTTTGCGTGTTATCTGAAACACCTTATGTGTGGGTGGATACGCTATCGTCGGAGCCAGCAGGAATTGATGAATAGGGCGTGAGCGTCCGACGACAGGTATCATGGTGATAGACAAATGGGCGTTTGAGAGAATTGTAGGTGGTTATGCAGACGTCCCAACTGTGTAACAGTTGGTAAATCTGCGGCGAGGTTCTGACTCAAGGTCCAATCGTTCCTGGCCACTCCGCCTATGCAGGTGCGTTTTGTGCCCACCTTCATCGTTAACGTTGACTTAACGAGGAGCCCGACGAAGTGCGAAGCAACGTCAGACTCATTGCACTCGAAGCCGCGGGACTCCGCTGCAGGTGTGTAAACTAAAAAACGCACACGGCGGAAAATGTATTTGCCCTGTTAATGTACACGTATCATTGTGAATGTATTTTAGAACGGTATCTTGTTTTCTTATTTGAGTATGTACGTGCAATACGTCCACCTTTACTTGCTTAAAATCACGTTCTTCTACAGGGTTTTAATACTTGTGCTTATTGTGCCTTTTTTGCACATAGTTTGCAGAATTGTATAAAAGTTTTGTAGTTTGTTTTCCGGAATTAATGAGTCGTCTTCTTGGTGTTGGTGTTCCTTCAAGATGTGTAAGCAGATTTTTTGTTGTTTGTTAATGTTGTCATTCGCAAATACACAATTGTTTGTTCCAGGTTTTCTAACCAAACAAATTTCTGGTTCGGGTATGGTTCAGATTCGGGCGAATTGTTTCGTTCCGGTTCAGTTCCGGTTCGAAAAAATCACATATCAAACCGCTTCCCTAACCTGTTCGGAAGCATGACCTGGTTGACAAATTGGTTCCATGAGTTGAATGATCAGCTGTCAGAAAATGCCTTTGTCGAATAGAACGAGAATAAACACAAAATACAAACAAACTTTCAAAATACTACTGTTTATAAATAACAATGATGCGATATGAAATCAAACTTTAAACAATTCTTTGACATATTAGGAAAATGTTACAGCAGTTCCGCTCAACCTGAAAGCAGTAATTTGTGGGCAGTGACTCGTCAGAGGTGCTGCGGCGCCGTTCTCCGCTCGCTACTTCCTGTTTGATTCCTATCTTGTTGAATTGAACAAAGTTTTGTTCAATTCAATAAATTTTTCCTGCTTCGCAGTGCTCACGCGCCACATACCGGGGCAGCTCGCATTCTTTTTTTACCATTTGTTACTAGTTCTAGTTTGAACCACACGAGCGGGACTTGTGTTTTATGTGCTTGCTGTCACATCGTACGAGAAGGAGATTGTCTGCGCCGTCCTGAACCCATCGTGTTTTTTTCCAAGGACGTTTAGCGAAAAAACCAAAAGAACAAGGATTCCTACCAAAATGGCACTTAAGTAGATATATTTTTCATATAGGCTGCAAGTTAAGGACACGTGTTTCGGCTGAAGTATACCTGCGCTATTGTTAGCAGTAAATAATGGGGACATGAATGACTAGGGCAAATGGTTCCAGGAGTGTACAACAGCTCGGCTTATCATACTGTTAAACCTGGGTGTAACAAACTTCTTTGGGACAAATTCCTTGATTTAACGAAGTTTTGAAGTTCCCCATTGCCACAAACATTGAAGCCCATGTTCTTCGTACCTTGATGTAATAAACTCACTACAGTGATAAACCGTTGTTCTTTCCGCATTTACTAAAAAATCGGCCAGAGAATTGCAATAACTTACGAATACTATCAATACTTCTAGGAACCAGCAGCCACAACACCATCTAGAATCGTGAAAAGCAAATTCGTCGTTATGATAATAATGAACCAGAAACTGCCAGCACCATCCCAGGGCTAACGTTTCGCCCACTTTAGCTTTTGCTTTTTTAACGTGACACCACGTGGCAAGGGTAACTGTACTTCTTCTTTTTTTGCCCGCACTACAAACTACCATGCGTTTCCACGTGTAAGTTCGGTGCCGTTTCGACATCTAAGATTTGGTTTGCTACGACTGCTAGACACCGTGTATACTTACGCTTCTATACTAGTATGTGCGGTGTAGGTTCATAACTGAGGACTTCTGCTACCACAAAAAAAAACTTCTTTTTCAAGACAAGCTCGCAATTTTTATTGCCGTCTCATCCCTTTACAGTCTCCAAACATGGACTCTCTCAAAAATTTTGGGCGTGAATAATATAATCAAGTTCCCGAAAAGCTGCCCTTTCAGCGCGGGTTTGGTTCTTGAAATACATTTTGTATCAAAAGTTGTCAACAGGCAGAAGTGATAACTAAGTTACGTTAATGAGTAAGGGGGTAAGTTGCCTTGCTTCTTTGAAGTGTGTAGCGCCCAAGCACATCAGGAACTTTGTTACTCTGAAATGAATCCTTCAAATGCAAGTTTGCTGGCCTAGCATTCTGCCTCGTCTCCGCTCTATTCACGCGACCACACTTGAAACATGGCTGTAACAAAAAGCTGCATGTGACAAAAAATTGCGAACTTTTGTCACCTTCACTATATCCAGGTAACACTGTAGACCTCGTGTCTGCGTATCCTCCTATTTTTCGCCAGAAGGCTGAATCAAAGGACAAGCGGTATCTTTTTGAAGCATCTGTTGTTTGGTGCGCGAACACCTAGTGACTGCGTTGGCTAGATACCGTGACTGCGGACAAGCTACGAATAAAATCTGGGCCCATAAAGTGCTCCGCCCTTGACATTTGAAGTAGTTACGATTTACCAGCTACTTTCCCTTGCACATTTTATGTTGTCCAAAGGACTACATAAAAGCCACCAACAAGAGGTACGACCGTTGGATATATTTATATTCTTCTCTTTTTGGTTTAAATCAAAATCTTCGCTATTAAATCGCTTATCACGCTCCCGTTCATACCCTAGAGTTAGGCCTGCGTATTGTCGCACTCAAACAACGGCGCATATAAACACCAGGACAAGGTTCCCGCGAAGCTTAGTCGACGGAAAGTCACGCTACCTCACCAAAACATTACAAAGTTCGAATAATCTGCCCTCAGACAACTACAAACATACACCTTCCTTAGCCAAAATGGCTACCACGTATATCAACCATCCAATATCCAGTACACTACAAATACTGAAGTCAGGTGCACATAGAGATATTTTCATACATTTTAGGAAAAGCGAGCACGTGCCACCTCTTTCCCGAAACACAAACCTTCACCAGCCGTGGAAGCCACTGCTGTTCAGCTCTGCGTCTCGGACCATCTCCTGCTTACCGCGAGAGTCAGTTGTCGATGCGAAGACGTTTCATGAATTCCTGTCATGAGGGCACCACTTTTACTTTATCACCACAAATTCTGACTACAAATAAACTTTTGTCTCTCTCGCTCGATAAAAATGCAACGCACTCTGCTTTAAGTGGACATACCCTACGCACCATTTCTTGAAAACAAAAAAAACAGCACCCGGAGAAGACACCTTATGCCCTCCTTTGCTACGCGGACATTCCTTCCCACTTGAGACACGAGGGTGAGCAGTTTCGGCTGTCTTCTCGCACATTTTTCCTGAGCCGAGGCAACAAGACTGTGCGGATAACAGACCTTATCCTACCACCAGTCTGCGTTTTCTCAACTCTGTCATAAATACAACCACACATCCAAGTTCTGCTCCCGGCCTGACACCCTCTACTGTCTTTTACGACATGCCAACAACCCACATCCTTCACACCTAATCCCGATATAGGTACAAGAAATTTCATGCAGTGACTGAAGAGGTCGCACTTCTAGACTTGGAGCATGCCTGATGAAGAGACCTCGAGTGCGATAAAGGCCATGGCATCACGGACTGCAGGACACTCCGACCGTTCGGGTGCCCCTAACATCAAGCACTGATAAGATGCTGGATAATGATATTTGTTCCCAGTCACTTTCTCAATCACATCGATAAAATAAACTACACAGCTGATTTCATTGAGCCTTGTTCCTATAAGGTCCACGTAGCATCGAACTGCAGTGCGGAGGGAAGGAACTGCCCTTGGATATGGTCTAAAACGATTCGTGTGGCCTGGTTTCTTGTTCGGCAGCTTAAAAATAAAGTATTTCAAAACATCAACATAGGGAACAATACTTCAAAGTGTTTGCCAAGGCCCGGACTGTCCCCAGGCTCTTCTCAGATGTGTCGTCTTTTTTCCTAAAGAATTGTCGCAACCGATATTTTGTGAATTTTTTTGTTTTTGTTTTGTCCCCGCACGTCGTAGCGGCGCAGCGTTGTAATTTCCCGTGCCGAAATCGCAGTATTCCATTGCTTCTCCTGGCATTTAACCGTGCCATGCTATGCGCGCTGATATCGAAACATTGTAATCTGTCACTCACCTATGCGTTTCTTGTTAGATCGGCAACATTCCCAATATCTTTTTCGACGTTCCTAGGACTGCTGTTGAAACGACGCATGCAGAGCTATGTCGGGCATACGATTCGCAGATGTTTCTGTACAGGTACGTTTGACTACTTCTTTGACGTGAGGCCATTTCTTGGAAGTTTGCAGCCAAAGTTCCGCGCAATAACTTTACATTTGTACAAGACGTGCACCCTTTTTCACTACTTGACGGTATAGCCCGAGCGAAAAGGAATTGGGTGACAAAGATACAACTCAGCATATGGGATAAGGAATGCCTGCACGCTGGCCTTCAAACTTCTCGTAGTGGCAACGAAGCAGTGCAAATATACCAAACGGAAGAGAAAAAGCGACAAACACAATGTTGGTGGCTTTCTCTTTCGTCTCTTCAGTTCCACCTGGGTGCACCGTTGCTTTTTTGCCATGATTGTATAACAACTATCCAGCCTCCCCACTCTAGTAACTTCTGGCGATTCGTCGACTCCGGTGCTCAAGCTTCTCCAAAAGGTGCGAGAGTGGCAGAGATGCAGAATTTAGACGGGAGGTGACTAAGGACCCCAGGCAAGACGCATACACAAACTAGTACGTGGTTTCCTTTGTGCCGTACGCATTAGTGTCCATTACAGCAAGCCCCGACCGTCTGGGCGCGCACGTTCATGCTCGTCGGGAACGGCGGTTCCCCAGCTTTCCCCAGCTTTCTCTGCCCCCGTAACGGCACCAATTTATCGCCCTGCTTGTTGACATAAGCCAAGCCCTTTCCTCCACCAAGATGAAGATCGGTGAACTGCGCGAGGGTAAACTCTACCGAGGCATCACCCGACACCTCCTCCTACGAAACTTCGTGCGGAAATGGTCGCGGCTACCGAATAGTTTCTGTGACTACAGCATACACCAGAAGGCTGCAGCGTTGGTTTAATGGAGCAGCAGCGATGAAAGTACTGCAAATGTGGAAATCAACTATACTGCAGCATCGGTAAACGGCACTACCCCACACAAACTGCAGCGAGATAACCTTAAAGGCGCGTGTGTACCATAGGTCCGCAGGCTCACTCAGGAGTGCACGCACACACACCCCACTCACCAGTCATGAGTGAGTGGTGAGTGACCCTCGCCGTCGTTTTGGACTGGCCAGTATGAGTGCGAGTGAGTGCAAGCCCCACGCGCACTGAGACCCACTGACTACTCGCCAGTGCAAGCGCCACTCGCGGCAAGCCCCACTCACCACTCGCGATTGCGAGAGCAACTCAAAGGGAGCCTCGCTCACCACTCCGGACTGCGAGTGCCACTCGCCGTGAGCCCAGTGAGCCACTCGCGAGAGCAACTCGAGGGGAGCCTCGCTCACCACTCGGGTGTGCGAGTGCCACTCGCCGTGAGCCCAGCTCACCACTCACAAGTGCAATCGCGCTACTCGCGCCATTACCAGGGCTAACCGCGGTGATCGCCACTATTGCGTTTGTACACGCTGGTGGCTATTCGTCGCAGGAGCCGCTCGGTCTGATGGTTATTAATGGCGGCATTTCTTTTAGCTTCGAAAATATGTCGTGACTGAGCTCCTGCTAAGGGGCACTCTAAAAGTATCTGTTTCGTGTTGATTTAGGAATATGATTCGGATGGCCTTCTGACGCCGTAATGCACGAATACTGTCGGTTTCATGACTCTTGTCCGGTCTGCTTTACACGCTCACGTGCGAGGGGAGACGACGAGTGCTGAGCGCTAGCGCGAGTGAGTGCGAGTGGGGACGCCGAATGGTGAGCGTAAGTGAGTGCGAGTGGTGACTGCGAGTGGTGAGCGTGAGAGGAAATGAGTGCGAGTATGGACGGCAAGTGGTGAGCGTGAGCGCTAGTGAGTGCGATTGGTCACGGCGAGTCGTGGGCGTGAGTGCTAGTGGGTGCGAGTGATGGAGGGCGCGTAGTCAGCGTGGGTGCGAGTGAGTGCGAATGGTGACGATGACTCGTGAGCGTGAGTGTGAGTGGGTGCCTGAGGGAAAATATATTTTTCTGTGTCAGTGTGAATGAGTACCGTCAAGTCTTGCCTAGGTATGGTGCGTATGAAATGTTCGACTAGGACGCATAAACGACTCAAAACAATTACTAGCTAAAATTAGGATCAGGGTAGAAAAAGCGCAGAAAAACAGCTGTCGGTACAAATTGTGATGTTTTCGTGGCCTGATTTCTGTGTTCTGCCGTTTTAACACCGGAGCTGTTGTATGTACAGCCTTTCCGCAAGTATGCTGCAGGTTGTACGTCAAGCACAGGTAGGAACAGGTTTCGAAACCCACAGATAGGGGCTCATTCCCAGACTCGCCTACGGCGCAGCTGCATCAGTGGTATCGCAAGCACGGGTTCTGGCCCTCCCAAACAGGTGGAAGCCCTTCGCCGGTAACGGTTAGCCACCGAGTCCTGTCCGCTAACCAAAGAATTTGGAAAGCGACGGCGCTGCCGTTCTCGGGACTGGTAATGGGCGCTCGAGTCGACAGAAGAGAACCAAAGCTCCACCGTTTGAACAGATTTCGCACTTGTTGGAACTGGGTTTATTTTTTTCTGCGGTATACCCTTCTTCACAGGATTGCCCCACTCACCCAAAACAAGGCGTTCTAAAGAACACGGTGTAGCTCGTCTGTATCACAGAATGCGTGGGAGTGTACAGCGCGTGATACTAAAAGTACCCACGTAGAGCACAGTACGCAATAGACGCGTTACGTCTGGCTCCCAAGTTTGAAAGCTACACGTATGCGCTTGTTTTTCACTCTTTTGAGAACACAGCCCTCCGTTAAGTCGAATTATGCTCAGTGACGCGGCGCTGTAATTTTTGTGAGTTACTGATTTCAAAAACACTGCGCAGATGAGGAAGATGAGGGCCCAACCTTTCTAATATGACATCGTAACATTTGCTTGCGGGGCTAGATATGACTGCTTCGTCGATACCGATTACAGTCCGCGTTCGTGCTGATGAATGTTTATTCACAAGCTGATTGATTGATTGTAGGATTTAACGCACCGATGAAACGCAGTCGATGAGGCACGCCGTAGTGGAGAGCTCCTGATTAATACTGACCACCAGGGAATGTTTAGCGCGCGCCGACACACCGGCGTTTTTGCTTTTCGCCTCCTTCATAAAAGCGGCCGCCGCGGCCGGCAATCGAACCCGCTACCTCGTGCTCAGCAGCGCAAAGCCTTAGCCACTAAGTTATTCACAAGCGTAATGCGAAGTGTGTCTTATAAGATTATGTTTTTTGCCTCCCTCAAGTTAAAATAAAACCTGATTTAATTAAAAGTCATCACACATTCAACCACTTTTTTTTCAGGCATGGTTGTTCCCGTCTTGACACCGCAACTTGTGCTGGGCGTCATGGTCTTCTTTCGTCCAGTTCTGCTTCCAGGGCCGCCGGATGGGCCGGGTGGTGACGCGTACGTTCGGTTCAGCGGGTGTGCTCAACTTCTGTCACTTTCGCGCCAGCCAAGCTCCGGCGACCACCGGCAGTCCCACCTTAACTCGGGGCCGTCGTTCGTAGTACCAACGTACGAGATTTCTGGATTAATTGTTTTCGCATAGCGGCTACACGTATGCTACGATAGCGGCGGCGGGTACAGGAACCTCAGTCCGGATGTGGTGTCGGACATGGTGAGACGTGCCACGCCTGAGCGGAGGGAATTCTTGGGGCACAGCGACGCAATCCGCCCGCCCCGGATTGAAATGCGCACATGCACAGTCGGATCCCGTTACTCCCAGGCCGCTAGCGTAGCATACGCTAGCCGCTGTGCTATGAGACTCAAGTATGGTTATTTTCTTTCTGGCTCTCCAGCAACATCCCAAATACGTGGCCACGGTGCATTTCGCTGCGAGCAGACCCTGCCGTTCTCTTTGCGTTTGTGGATTAAGGGCACCTCTGATTTTTTTTCCTTTCGCCCTAGTGCACTCAATGCCTCGAAGGGTTTAAACAGTGAATCAGCAAGTTGCCTTTCGCATGTGTATCGGGAAGTCGATTGGGAAAGGTAAGTTTTCAGTGACTGCTAATATATTTTCTTCCCTCTAGTTACGACATGAACAGGTGCTGGTGGTTCCTGCAAACTGTCCCGTCATCTTTATTTTCAGGAACACAGATCTAGCCCCTTACGACGCTCATGGTTGTACAAATCATGTTGCCGACGGCTGAACGAAGAGGCCATCAGGATAACCTCTTTGAGGGAGCCCCATTCAAAGCGTTCGTTCAGATCCACCCACCCGGCGATCCAGTCCTTCCTCCCTTCATGTTTGCCTTCATGCCCTACCTGCCATTTCCTCACCACTACACAAAGAACCATGAGCTGGCATGTCGTGGTCGAACTTACCAACTTTGCGTTACAGCGAATAAATAGTTTAAGCACCATCATGTGTACAATAAATTCCGAGGCATTACATTTCCTCAAGGAGGACGACCTGCGAAGCCGGATGAAATACCCATGCGCGCGTATTTAGTTGCACAGGCAAACGTAGAAAATACACGTGTTTATTTCTTCTTCATGCGGAAGGGTAGTCAGTGTAGCTTCGTGAATAATAAAATAGTAAAAAATTCGCGCTTTATTCTATAAGTAAACCAGAGAAGCCTACGTCCTTCAGTAAGCTTCATGTGTTATCATGTAGACGCGAATTCTGGAATGTGTGCAACTTCATTGTGGGCTAAATTATTGCAACAATATGACTAGTGAGCTAAATGAGAATCGTATTAGCTGCCAACTGTCGCACAATTTTTGTAGAAAATTTGGGTAAAACAAGAGTTGCGACCGTTTTATGCTGAGAATTTGCAACAAAGTAGGCTTTCTCGCAGTTTGCTTTTGAAAACAGAGCACAAAAATGCAGGGAACTTTAGCCACAAAGCTTAACTTTAAAACGCCCGCCGTGCACCAGCCGGCATAAACCCACGTGAAAGCCCGCCACCTGGGACAGCAAGGCCGCAGCTCTTAGAGAGCGATTTCAAAGTTGCGTACCGTCCACACACAGGCCTTCGCCTTCCTACCTAGTACGACCAAACCATCGCCATTCGGGAAGTAGATCCCCTCCGTAGATCCTCTCCGTAGCTCCGTAGATCCTCTCCGGCTCAATTTCGCCAGGAATATGTCATCCATGCACAGCCGCTTCAATGTCTAAAAGTCGGAAGCACACCTTACATTCGAATCGCACTTTTGTCACATGCCATGAGGGCACTTTTTCTAGGCTAACACCAATGAACTTCATCCATACCCAAAATATTTTGCAAGGACAACACACTCCCACCTTTCGTGTTCATCGTTTGGATCGGTGCCTGGTCAACGCGGATCTCCAGGCTTATTTCTCGTCAGTCAAGCCGGAAATTACGGTTGGTATCTTCCCCAGCGCACATCGGCCTTCGTCACTTTCGAAGCACTCGCATATCGTTTTTACGGTGAGCGTACCGCACATTTGATATGCCGCTCACTTTAGTGGACAGTACAGCAGTGCACCTACCTACTGCGGGAATGATCCCATTGCGCCATCGAAGGAATGTTTGTGGGAACCCCGAGACCGACAACCATCAACCAGCTTAGTAAAGGACCCACTAGCGACCTTTGTTTCCAAGCCTGATTGCAAATATGCGGATTTTTTTATTTCACAGCCAAGAAGCGTTTTTGTGCTTTCCACAGGATTGATTGTATTGTTTAAAGGAGCCATGAAGAGAAAACACAAGTTTGGTTCATTCGAAAGATTGAATCGTTAGAACCATAACGACACCACTTATAACGCAAACTTCGCTCAAATACGCTACATAATTAGGAAAAAGGAAATGACCATGCGACCCACCAGCTCATTTTCCGCAACAGAACCTATGATGTCACTTGGGAATGCTCTGCGATTGGCGGAGGCCGACAAAACAAACGCCATGTTAGGCAGGGCTTACAGTTTGCATAGCGAGCTAAATGCCCGTGAAACATACTGCACTCTCTTTTTTATGACCAAAGAACGGTGGAGTAAACGGTTGAAGTTCCGAACGAACACTCAAGCCTGTGCGCCAATGCGTACGAAACTACCGCCTGGCCGAGCTCGACATCTCGCCGTCGCGCAGACGAATTTTCGGGTTCGAGGCGCTCTGACCTTGGGAGAAAAAATGCCGTAAACACCGCCCATTTGACGCTCGTATCCTTTCTGGTCGAAGCAGAGAGCTCGCGCGAACGGCTTTCCATACACGACACGGCCAATTGGCATAAGCGATACTGCTACTAAGTTGAAACTATTATTAACCGTAATACAAAATACGGCACATACGTACCAGTCTGTATTCGTCCGTTGCGACGGGGTTGACGAGGCAGCGGTGCCGACGGCAGGGCGTCGTCTGTTGTGGCTATCGCGGAATGGTCGCTTTCCCGTCCACCGCGTATCCCACAACCTCTTGCCGCTCGTGCACTTAGAAGCATTGAGCGTTCAAGTGGTGTGAGGTTGTGAAATGCAAGCCCGAGCTCATCGGCGAGAGTTTTGTTCTCCGGATCAGGCGATTACATGACTACGGGTTGCGGGTGCACTAGGTTTACTAGTATTTTTAAAATGGCGCCGTCTCGGTCGACTCCCGCGTGTGGGTTGCTATATGGAGTCGACATACTAGTACCTGTTTCATGGACCGGCTTGTATGACGCCATTATTCACGTGACCAAATCTGCAATTTTAGCGGGAGATTTAAAAAATTTTTGGCTTAAATTGCCTTATTTCTCAGTGAATAAAGCCATCATTTGCTTACGGGAAAGCGCTTGGGAACCTATGAAACACCTAATCTTTCGAATAAAACAAATCGTTTTTTCTCTTCAGTTCCGATTATTTGACAACCTGGATTTTAACGTGCGCCAAAATCGCGTACACAGCCTGTTTTTGCTTGTCGCCTCCATCAGAAAAGCCGGCGCCGCGGGGGCTGGGAATCAAACCAGCCACCTCATGCTCAGCAGCGCAACGCCTTACCCACTGAGCCAACGATGCTTTATACCTACGCCATCTCAACGAAGCATCCCAAAGCACAGTGTAGAAAAGATCCTCCTAGCACCTCTTGATTTTGGCCTCGCGACAAAACAAGTCCCGTATTACAAGGAACCACTAGTGTATATTCATCATCTCACCTTCTCACTGATTTTTGCACGGGAACACTGGTCAATCACCTCCGACCCTCCCCCCGCGAACCCGAAATCCTAATCACTGCTATACCACCAACGAACTACTCGAACACCCGAACTTTCTTGGCACGCGCATAGTTATGGCAGTAGTCCCGAACGATAATTAAAGTAGTTCCCTCAACAAGCGCCTCTCCGCCCGCGCAAATAGGTGGTATTCATTGAAAAGTTTAGCTGTCAATTTCTTCACCTGCTAACACTGGAAACGTCACGGATATGACCGGCCTTGGGCCACTGCGCCAGCACGCCGAATACAAGAAACACCGGCGTCCGTCGTCTGCTCCGTTTCAACCAGATTCTCAACAACGGTGTCATCAGAGATTTTATGAATCGCAGTCACATTGGACTCAAGGCATTACTTTGCGTTTGGTAGGGTAGAGTTTGGAACGTCTAACACAAATTATGTGCTGATCACGGACATGTACCGCTGTCCCGTGGTGCCCGACGTAACCAGTGACAGCGCGCTGACATGGTGGCCTCCATACGTGCTTCACCAGTGAATAGAAGCTATAAGCGGCAGAATTAGCATCGTAAAGAGCCTTGGCGGCTTGTTAAGCGAAGCCACTTAGGATCACGTGCAATGGATAACTCTTGACCTCGCCGACCTTTCATAAGCAGCTGAAGTTTATTTCTGTCATTTTTTATTCTCTCCAGTAATATCACGCACATCCTTGTCCTCCCCGGTAATTATGCCTCCCTCGTTCCATCTATCCCCACAGCTCACTTTATGAAAGTTGAAGTATCGATTTAGCGCCTGCAAACACGCATAACGTATGCAGTGTACCTGTCGAATATTCCAGCAGAGGAGATTTTTCTGCGTACACTCTTGTTTGCACTCGTTTGCCTCCCTAGTTCTGTCATGTGCACACATTTCCATAAACCTTACGCCACCATACTTGATTGAAATTCGATACTAGTTATAGCGTAGCGTGCTTCAGTATTAAACGTCTTGATATTAGTAATGTGCTAGACCAGTCAGTGAACCTGACTTGGACGATGTATTAGCGGAGATTGAGCATTAAAGACGGTTTATGTAATGGTGTAGTCACGATTGTTTTGAGTGTTACGTTACCACGTCCGGGTGCGTTGTTCTAAGTTATATGTGTAGGAATGATTTTTCGCGAAGAACACTATTTTCCAAGCGTTACTCTCCCATCAGATGGAGCAGGCATCAGCAGAGTATAAAACCACATATAACCCAACTTTACACACTGCATGAATCATGTCACCATCGCCGCTGAAAGGACGGACAAAGCCGTTTGACTACACCTTGTTTGAGAATGCATGGTTAGCAGCATATACACCGCAGTCCGCATGTTTCCCAAGTGACTAGTGAGCACTACCTACCCGCCATTTTAATTTCATACACTTCCAAACGTACGTTAGGGGTCCCTCTCACGATTTTTAAGGCCACACTGCGGCAGAGTGGGATACAAACCGGCTTGGACGTAATTAAGAGAGCCATGTTATGTTATTCAGATTTAAAGAATAAAACTCAACACGAGTGGCTCTCACCTCCTGAAATGAAAAGGGTGGAAAGTACAGACAACTTGCCAACAGTCCTTTTTGCCGCATACCCAGTATAGCCGTTGCCATCATTCCAAATCTATGGTACACATGCACAGTCCGCGCTTCGCCTGGACTAATTCGGGGTATCCTGAAAACTTGAAAGTACAAAACCAAGAACGACTCATACGTAGATACCGAACGTTTCCTAACCCACCCGCATATGGCGCAGCGGTAACCGAATACCGGGGAACTGAACTCGTTTTTCGCTATTATCACTACTAGAAAATCCCGCCGTACACAACACCGCCATTGCTCTTCCCGCAACCACTGTATCAGTACCGGACTCCCAAAAGGCATGTCGGCATTAGCCGTGTTGCTCTTTCCAGTTTCACATTCTCAAGTCCGCTTTCGAACACACCTATATAGAATTTGTCCGAACCACAGAAGTCATGTCCTTCGAAGGAAGTGAAGCGACGCCTGCCACCACCTGCACCCACGCCTCCCAGTGATCTCAGCCTCCCTACCAACCACCTCCCAATTTATTTAAAACTACTATAATGCCGTTCCCCGCGCATACGCAATGTCCTCTCCCATGATCACGTTTTTTTTCCGCATCCATCCACCTCGCGAAGATAAGTTAAAGTAACCTAGACCATACACTTCCTGCTATGTACGTTTCAAGCCGGTACGTTGCGCCACCGCCACATCCTTCCTGCAATACACTGCATTTGTTATCCCGTCACTTATAGCTATTACCCTTCACGCTGCAAACCTTACCATAGGATTGCGCGTGCGCCTATACCACCCCCCCTCTCAAGTTTACCCGTCTCTCTTCCCGAGCCGAGAGCCAGCATAGTGGACAGAGAGAACCAAGCAGAGATGCTGTAGCTGGCACACAGCGCCAACGTAGGCGCCGCAGACCAGGTACTCGTAGACAAGACAGCCCTCTCAAGGCTCGGGACGAACTAAGGCAATTTTAATTTATTAATCACTAACGTAAAGTTCATTTCTAATCCTTCCTCACGCCACATTCGTACAATAATTCAAACACGTCTCAGCCATATCTGTTGAAAGCTCTAGGCTTATCACCATTTCAAGGGTAAGCTACGTTTTACGACATCCTTAAAATATGCTGTAATGTTGTCGATTTAAACACGATAGCTCTCGAAGCGGTAACAATAGTCACAGGTTCGCTTGACAGAACTCTTGCATGTACCTGTTAAGAGGACAAAGAAGAAACACCCACAGCCGTACTAGAGCAGTCCATCTTTCCCTTTTAATTTTGCAGCCAATAAAAAATCATGCAGGCAACCACCCATAGCCCGTTTCCCCCATTCAATGAAATTCTCTTTCGTGTTATGTCCATGTAGGGTGAGCGTCGGCCGGATTTTGTAGTTAGGGGGGCAAGCCAGTTGTATGGTGAGTGGAGGCGGAGTGGGACGGAGGATTGGGAGATTGAGCTGGGGTACCTTGGGGAGGACAAGTTCCCCTATTGCACCCCCGTGCAGATGCCCATGCCCGGTAGGTAATGCAAAACAAAAGCACCGAAGCTACAATGTTCACAGCTCCGAAGACACGGTAAAAGTTGTCGTATGACCCAAGAGTGTCCCTGAAGAAACCTGCAAAGGTATAAAAAACGAATTACATAAATGTTAGGCAAAACCAAAACACCTTCAAAATGCGTAGATGACCGTGAGAGTCGGTAGTGCACGTGAAGTTTCCAACTAAACTTCATTTACTGCTTCGTACTACATCAACATTTCGTACTTCAGCTTGTCTCTAGCTAAATGTATCCCGTAGTAGACATGCAATTGAGATGCATACAATTTTGTTGCATTTAGAGATTTTTTAGCTCCATCTGTGTCCGTCATACGACACATTTGCCTTCTCTTGAAAAGATTGCAACAGTGCGCAACAGTATTTACTCAAACTACATATTACGTCAACCGTAGAAAATCTTGCTTCTGCGAAAATGCTGGGGTTCGAAATTACCTGGATTACGCATTTACCGTTTAAAATCTAGAAAGAAGAATAACTTGGCTAACTGAAACGTAGCAATAAATGGATTATTCGGGCCTATAGAGATGGGAATAAAATGTTTCAGTATTTATTCTTTAGTTCAAAGGTGTGGCTTACGATGCCAATAATCGTTTTCATGTGCCTTCAAGGTGTACAATTTTTTTGTAACTTTGAACAATAACTTTTCTCAGAGAAAAACGGGATATATTTGGCTAATCTGGCTTGCGTATTTATTGTAGACTGTTGTTTAAATTCAATGGACTAAACGGGGTGAAACCAGAACATCACTTCTGTGGGAAGACAAGGAAGATAGTACCACAAAGATCTTCAGTGTGTTTAAGGGTAAAATTTATAAAGTACGCGTTAAGCGAACTTAGCCAGTGGAGGTCCACCTAGAGTCACGCTGTGGACGGGTGGGGTGGGGTGGAATCGGAAGGCAGAAAATATAGCCCCGATTGATGGTATGGTACAGACTTTGTTGTTAAATATTTCATTACAATTTTTTCTCTTGGGAGAATGGGCAACTCGCCATCCTAGCTTACATTCCAAGTAAAAAAGGACGCAGTGGTCTTTGTATGACCGAGAAATAGTGTGTTCTGCTTTATTTGGGATTTCACGCATGTAGGATAAAAGCAACGGAGAGGTATGCTTGTGTTTCTATGAATGCGTGAGCGTTACATCTCCCTCACTGTCGAACTTGAGGTTCGGCCAAAATCACCCGCTTTGCGTAGGATATAAAAATATGCAAAAGTCCAATTTTCGCATCCTTAGGCATTCTTGCAAAAAAGCGAACAGCAGTAAACGGCAGCGGAACACATATATCTTCCGGCTGTTCACGTTGTGGTTATACAGCTGAGGTGCTCATGGCTTAAATTTGCAACCGCCACATTTCGATGGCTGTGTTAAATGTTTTATTGCTGTACTCATATCGTTTCTTTGATGCAAGCAACACATCTCCTTGTGGCCTTTCTGTTAGTTATGACCTCCACATGGCCTTATCTCCCTGTCCGTTTAACACAAGAGCCATCGATACGTTTGGCTAGTCGTCAGAGGGCGCGAGTTCATGCAATTATGCATAACACTAACATTGCTGGTGCACTTTTGCCTGCATAAATCCCTTGAGCGTCAAAGACCTTTCGCAATTTTCAACGTTTTTTACCTCCGTTTACGGGTTGTTGGTGTGCTCGCAATATTGACCACGCTTATATGGCGCAGAAAGGTCCGATAGACTCGACGTTGATGCACTTTATACACCGAGACATGACGCGTGTCGGTCCGAGAGCCCAACGAACTCCCGGCACACTAGTAGTAAATTACTTTGCAGGCTAACACGCCACGACTTGCGCGCGCCCGTGGAACCACAAGGTGCTTGGGATGGTATTAATCTGTTTAATGTCTGTTCTTGGCGGCGCGGACACCAAGGCCGACTGAAAGCTTCCTTTGGCGCTCAACGGGGCCAGGAGTCACGTTTGTTTGTGGAGACAAGAGGTTCTTACGCGAATTGTGAACTTTGTAAACGAAGTTGCTGGGGGAAGGGTTGTATGTATTCTCATGTCTCCGAACAATAGAAAGGACGCCTTTAAAGCGTGACGCGTCCTATATAGCGACTAATTTATTAGAAACGCCCGGATATCCGGATTGGCGCGTGGTCATCATCAATGTCCCACGCCTTTCAGAACTTTGCTTTAGACCCTAAGCCATGCGTCTAACTACCTGGATATGCGCGTTGCGTAGATTAGAGAATTTAAGATAAAAATGATTTTGTCTCTCCTGCGAATACATTGTATCACTCTGATATACATTTGAATAGATTGCGTATCAATGGGCCGCATTTTAAGGATAAGTTGAATTTAAAGCAGGTATAACGGATTCTCGAGAGTTTGTCGGCGTGTTACTTGCATCTGCTATGTCCATGTTTGCAACATAATCTCTACGTCAGCGTTTCAAGCATGAGTCGTTTCCTGCGGCTACTCGGAGAAGAGGATTGTCAAGTCTAGTTTTTGTTTTCCATTTTAAATTTCGCTTCTGTTCTGTTGTCGGAACAGGGACGCACATTATGATCGGTTGTGCAGGCTTCACTATTTCTAGCAACATTTCTGTGAGTCTTTATTATGAATGTGCCAAGTCTTCCCCTTTTTGTTCGTTCGGACTATGCTGTTGCACGGCTCGAGCGTCTAGATCCCGCAGATGAGCCTCAGCTAAAGCATACTCGTTTAGTTCTGCCTGTTCAAGTTGTTGGTGTGTTCCCACCCGCTTTTCTGGATTTCTTCTTCATAAATTAGGTAGCAATGTTGTTATCGTTCTGGATGCTTTTCTTTGGCCTTTCCACTGATTACAATTTTCCAATCTGTTTTACCATCTAACTAAACCTGATTTATGCTCTGTTTACACCTAAATGGGTCTTATTTATGTTGTGTGAATCGCATCGCGTTCAAACGCTTGCGTGTATCGAATTCTTTCCGTAGCCTAGCTTACTTTTACATATCACTATTACCCTATCTTCGGTCATTCTTCAAGAACTGCGCCTGCTCTCTGCCCCCCCCCCCCCCTCCTCCACGCTGCAGACTGCAATCAGCTCGTTTGTGGCTGTTTCCCGTCAAAGTTTTTCCCTCTTTATTAGTTCCTGGTCACGCCATTGTGTCAGAACCCGCGGTCACATAGTGAAGCCCCTAGTAAATTACGACAAGGTTCGACTTCAACGTGACACGGCCAGTCGGCCCCTTGCCTCGTCGTCGTCACGTTCTATATTGTTCTACCAGGAACCCAGCAAACGTAGAAGCCGTTTTCAATCTGTTACTACCATGCACGTATCAATTTTAGTCTTCCAGTAATCATTAAGCGATTTGTAACGGCTTGTTATTACTGACAGCCCGCTACATCTACCCATCTTTCAGCGCATAGGTGCAGCGGTCGCAATTCATAGCTTCCGCCATGTGGGTAACCCCGGTGCATGGCTTCGGTTCGCAAGTTTGGCTTGACAGCAAATTGACAGCAAAAATTTGCTCACCAACAATTGTCGGGTTTCCAAGTGAAATGGGGAGTAGGGAGAGGCCCACGAACCCGGCAAACACAGGTATTCGGTGGAGGCCAAGGTAATCCGTGATGAGGATGGGCCGCGCGGACATCACGTATCCCTGACACACGCCGAACACCCCGTGCAAAGTTGCGAAGCACGCGAACGATTCAATAAAAGTCATTCCGAAGAGTGCTAAGGACGACAAACTCAGTCCCGCAGCCACAAATAAAGAATGGCCAAAGGGAACCTTATCTGAAAGGAATGGAACCACAGTCCGGCCCAGAATTTCACCAACGGCACCATATGTCTGGAGGTAGTTCGCACTTTCCAACGAAGCTCCTTTGTCGCGTCCATAGTCGACGACCGTAGTCCCCTGGCTCGTGGTGACCCAACCGTTGACCAGGTATACAATAATGAGGACATAAAATTCAGGAATAACTAGCAGTTCCGCTACGCTTTTCCAAGAAATGCCAACTATACCAGCGGCTGGCCGAGGCTGGCGTTCTGGTGACACCGCATGTGGTGCCGGCAAATGCTGGGACTGCGGTCTTTCAGTAGAACTCATAGGCTGCAGCTCTTTCGGGTTTCGTGTACTGCTTGACTCCGGCACTGTGCCTTCGAGGTGACACCAGAACCGGAAGGGATGTGGTTGCTTTATTAGCATTACGAGCGGAACTGCTTGCATCGTGATAGCTCCGCTTAAAAGCAGTGCCCCCTGCAGGCCGTAACGATAAACTAGAAGAGGCATAAAGGCTGGTGTGACCAGTCCGGCAACCGCCAAGGCCGCAAAATTCAGCCCCGTCGCTGTCGCCTTGTACTTTTCGAAGTACAGCATGGTGTACAGTCCGAAGCTGGTCAGGGTGGCACCATACCCTGCACCTGGGGTAAGGAAGATAACCACATAAAAGGTCACTCCAACTGTGTAAACCTTCCTGAACACTTTACAGTTGTTCACTCGCTAAAAATAAATTCCCAAAAATTGCATTATTTCAATTTCTGTATTATGGTTAGTAAGGTAGTACGGGGCATGTATGCCCTACTGTAGCCGCAGCAAAATATTTTCAATGCACTTTTTACGTTTTCAACAGGATAATTCGACACACATATACGGCGCTCCACAAAGAGCTAGAGAAAAAGATATGGTTTATTCAGAACCGGAGACACGTGTACCTAGAGCTGTTTGTGTATTTCTGCGCGTGTTCGTACTTAAGCCACGAGACTATTCTTACTACATTCGTATGATTTCCAGGGTAATACGATATGTTATATCTTCTATAAGGAGAATTGTTATCGTTTTTACAGG